>CM058233.1:60286868-60744881 GCA_030180135.1 Orychophragmus violaceus
TGAGCTGCAAATGCAGTTCGAGAGTGTGCTGTCGCCCATCGAGATAATGGCAAGCCTGAAATCGCTTTTTCAGGAGCAGGCAAGGACTGAGAGGTTCCAGACAGTTAAGAACCTCTTGGACTGTAAGATGGCTGCAAATGCGGTAGTGAGTCCTCATGTCTTGAAGATGATGGGTTATCTCGATCATCTTCAGAAACTCGACTGCCCTATCAGCCAGGAACTTGCCTGCGACATCATTCTGCAGTCTTTACCTGCAAGCTATGATCAGTTCATCCTGAACTTCAATATGCATGGCTTGAGTAAGACATTGCCTGAGCTTCACGGAATGCTCAAGACTGCAGAGCCCAACTTGAGGAAAGCCAAGGACCCCAACGTGCTTATGGTGCAAAAGGGAAAGGGCTTTAAGAAATCCTCTGCCAAGGACAAGGGAAAGGCTAAGGCTGTTCAAGTCTCGGACAAAGACACGCCAAAGCCCAAGCCCAAGTCCAAGGCTGGGCCAACTGACATCTGCAGGTTCTGCAAAGAACCAGGGCATTGGAGGAGAGAATGTAAGAAATTCCTGGAAGGTCTAAAGGAATTGAAGAAGAAGACTCTGGAGACTTCTTCATCAGGTATTTTTGTTATAGAAGTTAATACAACTACTTCTGATAATACCTCATGGGTTATGGATACTGGTTGTGGGGCTCATATTTGTACTAATATGCAGGCACTCAGCAACAGTAGGAGGCTGAAGCAAGGACAAGTGGAGCTACGAGTTGGGAATGGAGCGAAAGTTCCTGCACTAGCTGTAGGCACATACTTGTTGTCTTTACCTTCGGGATTGGTTTTAGAACTCAATAATTGTTATTTTGTACCTGCGATAAGCAGAAATATTATTTCAATTTCATTGTTGGATTTGGAAGGTTATGATTTTTCAGTTAAGAATAAATTATGTTCCTTCAATCGCAACAATTTGTTCTATGGTTGTGCCCCTCTTACGAATGGGCTTTACATACTTGATCAATCCGCGCCAATTTATAACATTAATATCAAACGGTTCAAACCTAATGAGGAGAACCGAACGTTTCTATGGCATTGTCGTTTAGGGCACATCAGCGAGAAACGCATTAAGAGGCTCCATTCGAATGGACTTCTTGGCTCATTTGACTTTGAGTCATGTGAGAAATGCGAATCCTGCCTGATGGGCAAAATGACGCGGGCCCCCTTTAATAAACCCAAAGAGAGGGCCAGTGACTTATTGGGCCTGATACACACTGATGTGTGTGGCCCAATGTCCACAAATGCAAGAGGAAACTATCAGTACTTCATTACCTTCACTGATGATTTCAGTAGGTATGGATATGTTTATTTAATGAAACATAAGTCTGAGTCGTTTGAGAGATTCAGAGAGTTCCAAAATGAAGTACATAACCAACTTGGCAAAAGCATTAAAGCTCTTCGGTCCGACCGAGGAGGAGAATACTTGAGCCAAGAGTTCAGTGATCATCTGAGAGAGTGTGGGATAGTTTCCCAACTCACTCCTCCTGGAACACCTTAATGGAATGGTGTGTCTGAGAGGAGGAATCGAACCTTATTGGATATGGTTCGGTCGATGATGAGTCACACAGACCTTCCAATATCCCTTTGGGGATATGCTCTGCTAACAGCAGTGTTCACTCTAAATAGAGCGCCATCAAAAGCAGTAGCTAAGACACCATATGAATTATGGACTGGAGAAGCTCCAGTGCTGTCTTATCTTAGAATTTGGGGTTGTGAAGCCTATGTCAAGAGATTGATCTCTGACAAGCTTACACCAAAGTCTGATAAATGCTACTTCATTGGTTATCCGAAGGAGACCAAGGCTTATTACTTCTACCTACGTTCCGAGAACAAGATTTTTGTTGCCCGGGATTGTAATTTTCTTGAGAGGGAGTTTCTCTCTAAGAAAAACAGTGGGAGTAAGGTACTGCTTGAAGAAATTCAAGATGAACAGGATACTGCTCAACCTAATGAGGAAGAGCAGCAGGAGGACCTACAAGAAATTGTAGAGCCTGAACCTGTAGTACCTGAAGTTCGAAGATCCGGGAGGATCCGTCACGAACCCGAGAGATATCAAGGATTCCTCGTGACTAACTGTCATGATCTTCTGATCATTGATGGTGATGAACCATCGAACTTCAATCAAGCCATGATGGGCCCAGATTCCTCTAAGTGGCGTAAGGCCACTGATTCCGAAATGGACTCCATGTCGGTCAACCATGTGTTTTCGTTGGTTGACTTACCCGCTGGTGTAAAAGCCATCGAGTGCAAATGGATCTTCAAGAAGAAGATTGACGTGGATGGAAATGTCCAGATTTATAAAGCCAGGTTGGTGGCAAAAGGTTTCAGACAAGTTCACGGTGTGGATTATGATGAAACCTATTCCCCAGTGGCTATGATGAAATCTATTCGGATTCTACTAGCAACTGCAGCTTTTCATGATTATGAAATTTGGCAGATGGACGTGAAAACCGCCTTCCTGAATGGCATTCTGGAAGAGGATGTGTATATGACACAACCTGACGGTTACATAGATCCAAAGAATGCTGGGAAAGTATGCAAGCTTCATAAATCCATTTATGGATTGAAGCAAGCATCGAGGAGCTGGAATCTTCGTTTTGATGAAGCGATCAAGCAATTTGACTTCATCAGAAACGAAGAAGAACAATGCGTGTATAAGAAGACTAGTGGGAGCAAGATAGTATTTCTTATTCTGTATGTCGATGACATACTGCTTCTCGGAAACGACGTACCAATGCTGCGGTCGGTAAAGGACTGGCTTGGAAGTTGTTTTTCCATGAAAGACATGGGTGAAGCCGCATACGTTCTTGGAATCCGGATCTACCGGGATAGATCTAAAAGGCTGATAGGCTTGTGTCAAGATTCATACATTGACAAAGTCCTGCATAGATTCAGCATGGCAGATTCCAAGAAGGGCTTCACGCCAATGGTACATGGCACAACGCTAAGCAAGAAGCAGAGCCCAACGACGGCTGCTGAGCTTGAGCGCATGAAGAATATTCCTTATGCATCTGCAATAGGATCTGTCATGTATGCCATGATCTGTACTCGTCCTGATGTTGCTTATGCATTGAGCATGACGAGTAGATACCAGTCAAATCCAGGTGAAAATCACTGGATTGCCGTCAAGAATATCCTGAAGTATCTAAGACATACTAAGGATAAGTTCTTGGTGTACGGCGGAAGTAATGTGCTTGAAGTCAGTGGATTCACGGACGCAAGTTTCCAGACAGACCAAGATGATTTCCGGTCACAGTCCGGTTATATCTTTTGTCTGAATGGCGGTGCAATTAGTTGGAGAAGCTCCAAGCAAGACACCGTTGCTGATTCCACTACAGAAGCTGAATATGTCGCCGCTTCAGAAGCAGCGAAGGAAGCTGTTTGGATACGAAAGTTCATTATTGAACTAGGTGTGATACCAAATGCAGCTGAGCCTCTGGCACTGTTTTGTGATAACAATGGTGCTATAGCTCAGGCAAAGGAACCAAGATCACACCAGAAATCCAAGCATATACTAAGAAGATTTCACTTGATACGTGATATCATTAATAGAAAGGAAGTCAAGATCAGCCGAGTTCCGACAGATGATAATGTCGCTGATCCATTGACAAAGCCACTCCCAAGGCCTAAGCTCGAGTACCTGACTGAAGCTGTAGGCATTAGAGACATTGAAATGTAATCTAAATTTGAGTGGGAGTTTGAGGGCTTTATTTAGTTATTGATATGTTCTTGTAAAACATTTTAAGATGTTTAAATAAAATTATTATTTCAAGATTATTTTAACTGTGATGAAATAATCGTTCCAAAATGATATAAACCATTTTATAGGTCATCGAAGTAAGTGACTTGATCTTGAGTCATAAAAGTCATTTAGCTTGATCATGAGACCCTATATTTGATAGATGGCTTATATCATCCTGTCCCTAGTCGAAGGTTGTTGAAATTGGAACACCAACAACCGCGTGAGACTAGATTGGTTTGTGACTTATGACAAAGTCTCAGGATGTCATAGATGCACGGCATCAAAGTCAGTAAATAGGTGTATGTTGGGGTACATACGACCGGACAAGACCCGCTTATAAGAACTCTTCAGGATATTTATATATGTGTCATAAGAGATTCTTACTACGACTATAGAGTATAGTCCTTAGACATGAGTTCGCATGCATGTGACTGCACATGAACTGATGCACTTTGATCATTGTCTAACGCTGTCGTTAAGCGATAGTTATAAGGACCTTGTTTGGGTGTATTATGAAATGAGTAGTTTACAGTGATGGAACAAGACGGGATTTGTCCCTCCAATATAAATGGAGTGAATATCTCTAGGCCAATCGGAGATTTGGATACTGGAAAATGCATGGCCATGCTCAAACGGACTGTCCCGAGTCGTTTAGATTGTCAGTATCAAATCAGAGTCCGATGATCATGATTAGGCTTTATAAGGATGACACTCATCTTGCCTTATGACTAATCGAGATATTGAGACAAAAGGAATATGAATACAGAGATTCCAGTACAAGTGGGAGATTGTTGGAATTATGTCCAGTAATCTCTGTACTGTCTCTAGAAAGTAAGAGTATGTCAATGATCAGACATAAGTCATATAATACTGGGGGTCATGATGGCTTGCTAGAGTCCGCTCATGATCTATAAGTCTTGGATTTATTGCCTTTATTATATGATCCCATATGGGTCACACGCCTAAGCTAACAGGAAACTATGAGGGAACGGTTCAGCAGAAGTACGGTAAAAGTGCTAGGCATTTACTGTACTCAGAGAGATTAAAGGGCCTGATTAAATCTAAGGGATTTAATCAGACTGGGAATTGGGCCCAAAAGCCCAAAAGGAACTAGACATAAGTTTTATGATTAAAACTTAACCTAGCCACTTTTTTTCTACTAAGCCCCCTGCGCCTCCCTCCGATGGTCTAGCAGCCATCTTCCTGTTAAGTGTGCGTGTGTGAGTCTTTGGAGGAACAACCTCTTGGTGGTTCTGCTGATCTCTGACAATACCTCTCTAATCCGCTGCATAACAAGGTATTAGGTGAGATCTCTTTATGTTTCTGCAAGAGAACCTAGATCCAATCTGTTTAGTAGAGTTTAATCTGAAAGAATTAAACCAGGACAAACACTAAACTATCCTTCAGGTAGTACCAGCCGAAATCCTCGTGTCAAGCATCCGCAAAGAAGAATGCCCACGACAAGAAGAACTTAACAACAAGATGATAACTGACGAGCTCGACCTCGTCGACGAAAGAAGGAACCTCGCATTAGCTCGACTTCAGAATTACCAACAAGCCGTAGCTCGCTACTATGATTCCCGAATCAAAACTCGAAGGTTTCAAGTAGGAGAGCTCGTCTTACGGAAAGTGTTCGACCATAAAAAGGAAGAACACGCTGGAAAATTAGGAGCAAAGTGGGAAGGTCCTTACCAGGTCACCGACGTTGTGAAGGACGGGGTCTACCAACTCAAATCGGTAGAAACCTAGAAACCTGAACTACGACCTTGGAACATCATCAACCTCAAAAATTACTTCCACTAAGAGTACATCAACATAATCGAACTACGAAATGGCTTGATCCCCTTAAAAGGGTACGTAGGCAGCTCGATTTCGAGCGCAGCCACCCCCCAAACACAAAGCTCTTACCGAGCTCGATAACTTCAAACGAAGTCCTACTAGCTTATCTTTGTGAAATCAAAATAATTCTCCCAATCAAACGTCTCTTCCTGTCGCAAAAGTTAGAGCCGTTACGTTGTGCAAAGTGATATGAAATTATCTCTTCCAGAAACTAAAGAGATATGAAATTATCTCTTCAAAATTAAGCGATATGAAATTATCTCTTCTAAAAAACAAACGATATGAAATTATCCTTTTTCGAGCGACCTGAAGTGGCCTCTCCCAAAGTCAAAGCGATATGAAATTATCCCTTCCGAGCAACCTGAAATGGCCTCTCCCAAAACGAAAGATATGAAATTATCTCTTCAAAATCAAGCGATATGAAATTATCTCTTCAAAAATCAAGTGATATGAAATTATCTCTCCAAGAAATAAAGTGATATGAAATTATCCCTTCAAACAAAGCGGCCTAAAACGGTCCCTCCAAACCGAACGAACTGAAATGATCGTCCCAAAACAAGCGACCTAAAATGGTCCTCCCGATTCGAACGAACTGAAATGATCGTCCCAAAGAAAGAGATCCAGAACGATCTTTCCAAAAAATACAATTCTTCTAAACCTTATACGGATTAAAAGAATCGGGGGGCTACCCCACCCCTCAAGCAAAATAACGAGGTCAAGACGGCTATTCAAGCATGCAACCTCTACACACACTCCAAATCGGATCTTTGTAAGTTTACTTCGATTCGTTCTCATACTTAACCACTGCTCTTTTCAATTCAGCGATTAAGCATGAACCTTACGTTACGAAGTAGTCGCGCCTCAGACTATTCCTGGCATAGAGCTCGAGCTCGAATGCAATTAACTTAAAAGTTCGCAAAGAACTACCTAAGGCAATTCAAGACAGGTTATCTGCTTGATTCCTCTGGAGAAGTTCGAATCGCCACACCGGCTCGAAATTTATGTTAAGGCATAAAAACAATAAAATCTATGCTAAAGCATGAAAGATTTAGAAAGAGATTCATAAAAAAAAGAGGACATGATGTCCTCGAGTTCGAACAAAAAGCCCCCTTGGGCAACAAAAGTCTGAAGACAAATTAAAAGCCCTCTAGGGCAGCAACGAACCAAAAAAATGTAGGAATAGTTTAGTTGATTAATCCTGATTTAGTTCATCAGATTAATAGTCCTAAACATGGATCTAGGTTCTCTTGTAATAGAAACATTATGATCTCACCTTTTACCTGTTTGTTGCAGCGGAAGGAATGGAACAGGTCAGAGATCAGGGAGATACACCAAGGGATGAATCCTCCAAAGGCTCACACACGCAATCACAGGAAACTGGCTGCTAGACCACGAGGAGAGAGGCGCAGAGGGAGAGGAAAATCGCGGCTGGGTATTAGGGTTAGGGAGAAAAGACTTGGCTTTTAGTTTATAAAAGCCTTCTTTTCCCCTTTTGGGCTTTTGGGCCCAAAACACCAATCTGATTAAATCTCATTTAATCAGACCCATTAATCTTTCTCTCTTAGTACGACAAATGCCTAGCACTTTTGTCGTACTTCTGCTAAGCCGTTCCAACATTATTTCCTGCTAGCTTAAGCGTGTGACCCATATGGGATCATACAATAAAGGCAATAAGTCCAAGACTTATAGATCATGAGCGGACTCTAGCAAGCCATCATGACCCCCAGTATTGTATGACTTATGTCTGATCACTGACATACTCTTACGTTATAGAGACAGTACAGAGATTGCTGGACACAATTCCAACAATCTCCCACTTGAACTGGAATCTCTGTATTCATAATCCCTTTCGTCTCAATATCTCGATTAGTCATAAGGCAAGATTAGTGTCATCCTTATAAAGCCTAATCTTGTTCATCGGACTCTGATTTGATACTGACAATCCAAACGACTCGGGAAAGTCCGTTTGAGCATGGCCATGCGTTTTCCAGTATTCAAATCTCCGATTGGCCTAGAGATATTCACTCCATTTATATTGGAGGGACAAATCCCATCTTGTTCCATCACTGTAAACTACTTATTTCATGATGTACCCAAACAAGGTCCTTATAACTATCGCAGAACGATAGCGTTAGACAATGATCAAAGTGCATCAGTCCATGTGCAGTCACATGCATGCGAACTCAGGTCTAAGGACTATACTCTATAGTCGTAGTAAGAATCTCTTATGACACAGATATAAATATCCTGAAGAGTTCTTATAAGCGGGTCTTGTCCGGTCGTATGTTCCCCAACATACACCTATGTACTGACTTTGATGCCGCGCATCTATGACACACTAAGACTTTGTCATAAGTCACGTACCAATCCAGTCTCACACGGTTGTTGGTGTTCCAATTTCAACAACCTTCGACTAGGGACAGGATGATATAAACCATCTATCAAATATAGGGTCTTATGACCAAGCTAAATGACTTTGATGACTCAAGATCAAGTCATTTACTTCGATGACCTATAAAATGGTTCATTTCATTTTGGAACGATTATTTCATCACAGTTAAAATAATCTTGAAATAATAATTTCATTAAACATCATTATATGTTTTACAAGAACATATCAATAACTAAATAAAGCCCTTTACTAACTCCCACTGAAATTAAGACTACATCTTAATTTCACTTATCCTACAGCAACAGTCCACGACTCGTGCTTAGGCTCAAGGAGTGGCTTCGTTAATAGATTAGCAACGTTCTCATTCGTTGAAACTTGCTGATCTACTTAACATCTCTGTCATTTATCTTACGGAATAGGTTATTCCACTAAGTGTTTGGATCTTTGATGTGCAGCTAGTCTCATCTAAGCTGGGAATCACATCAAGTTCAGTGATGAACTATTCTTTCCAAACAACCTCTTTCGCCGCTTCCCAAGCTGCGAATCATTCAGTTTAAGTCATGGAGTCAGCAACAGTGCCGTGCACCGCCAGACAGACACAAGACATATCCGGACTGTGACCGGAAATCATCTTTGTCTGTTGGAAACTTGCCTTTCAGACTCTATCGACTTGTAGCACCTCACTTTCTTCTTTACCTAAAGAACTTATCCTTAGTATTCTTCAAATACTTTAGAATATTCTTTACGGCAATGCAGTGATTCTATGCTGGATTTGACTGGTCCTTACTTGTTTTGCTTAACATTAAAGCAATATCAAAACAAGTACGTGTCATGGCATACATGATAGATCCAATTGCCGTCGCATATGAATCCTATCCATGCATTCAAGCTCAGCAGTTATCGTAGGACACTGCTTCTTGCTTAACGTATTGCCATGTGACATTGGCTTAAAAACCCTTCTTGGAGTGCTGAAAACGTGTAGGACTTTGTCAATTTAAGAATCCTGACTTTGTCCTACCAGCTCTTCTGGATCTCTATCTTTAGATCCAGAATCCAAGACTTTCGTGGCTTTACCCATGTCAATCACTAAACCAACTCCCAAGCCAGTCCTTTACCGACTATAGCATTGGGACGTTGTTTCCGAGAATCAGTATGTCATCGACATACATTTTGAGAAATGCAATATCGCTCCCACTAATCTATTAGTAAACGCTCAGTTCCATTTCGTTCCTGTTCAAGTCAAAACCTTGACTACTTCAACAGAACGAAGATTCCAACTCCGATATGTTTGCTTCCATCCATGAATGGATCGATGAAGCCAACTTACACAAAATGTAATTCTTCGGAGTCCGGGCTCACTTCTTTGAATTTCGCAGATTTGTCGTTTTCAATGATCATCAGATCATTCGAACTTACAATGATCATCAGGTTCAACTAATGACGAGAATTCACTCTCGGATTAGCGACTGACTCTTTCATATCTGCGAACTTCAGGCTCTACAGGTGCAGATTTCAATGATTATCAGGTTCAACTAATAACGAGAAATCACTCTCGGATTAGTAACTGATTCATTCATATCTCCGAACTTCAGGCTCCACGGGTGTAGATTCTACAGAAATCTGTAAATCCATCCGTTGCTCTCCCTCAACAGGTTGAGCAGCCTCCTGTATATCTCGAATTACTTCGAGTTATATTTTTTACTCCCACTGTTCTTCTTGGAAAGTAACTTCCTTCTTAGAAAACAGAATGGTCGTAAAAATACGGAGCCTTGGTTTCCCTAAGAAAACTTCGAGTTATGCTTTTACTCCCACTGTTCTTCTTGGAAAATAACTTCCCTTCTTAGAAAACAGATTGGACGTAAAAGTAACAAGCCTTAGTTTCTCTAGGACAACCAGCGAAGTAGCACAACTACAAATACTCAGTAAAGACAAATTTGGATCGATTCCAATCCACATTAACGTGGTGTCTTTCAACCGATATTTGTGGAACTATTTTAGCGTAAACTTAGATATTTCTAGAGCGTTATTCTTAAAATATCATGGAAGATTCGTGTGAATCATCTTTAATCATTTCTAATAAGATATGATTCTTTCTCTTAGAAACACCTCAAGGTTTTCAGGAGAAATGAGCTGTGAAACGATTTTACACTCATTCAGATGATCACACAATCAATGACTTAAGTATTCTCACTCGTGATTTCATCCAGAGTCTTAATACTTTTGTCATTCAGATCCTATACTTCATTCTGGAACTCTTTCGACCATGTCAAAGAATTCCGACTTGTGTCTCATCAAATGAACACAGTCACACTCACTGAAGTAATCAGTAGAGACAATGAAGTACAGGAGATTTTTCTCTGGCATTACTGCTCATTGGGCCACATACATGAGCATGTTCCAGGTCCAATAAGCCTTTGGGCTTTTCTCTAGCTCGGCTAAGATAGGCCCTTTATCTTTTGGTCTAGTAAACAGAATTCAAGTCTCATAGGATATTTTATCAAATGAGCCCAACAGTCCATGACTATGGGATTTCTGAATCCGACTTACTCTATGTGACCAAGACTTTTATGCCAAGAAAAATCAGGTTTAATTCATCAGATTTAAACCAATTCGGTGTTTATGTTATATTTAAGCACTCTTTGGTTTAAGATATAAAACCCATTCCATGAATAGGGTGCCACAATTAATATTTCATTAAGATCAAAAGAACAAAACTTGTCTTTTATCAAAACGAAAAACATTCAAATTCTTACAAGAAAATGAAAAACAACTCTGCTTAAAGCAGGTACATTGTAGCAATTACTTAATATAAAACCAAGCCTCGAAGGCATCTACAAGTGAAAAACCCTATGACTGAGGCAGCATCCATAGCTCCTTCCAGACATGCAGTTCCACTTGCCCTTCCTTCAACGTTCTACTGTTGCTTAGGCTCTGCATATTACAACAAATATCAGTGCCACAACCAGTATCCAATACCTGCAAGGTAGAACTTGAAGTAATAACATGAATACCTGAGGAAGTAGTCTGATACATCAACTTCAACTCCTCATCGTCTTCCATGAATTTTATGCAATCTCTCTTCCAATGCCCTGTCTCTTTACAGTAGCAGCACTTACCAACGTAAGAGGTATCTGACTTGGGCTCGGAAGACACACGCTTGCCATGATTCAAAATCTGGACAACTTTGTCTTCACCCTTGTCAATACTAGGTTTAATAAACCTACCCTTCACGTTTGGCTCAACCGTTTTGAGCATATCATGCAGTTCAGTCAACGTCTTCGTTAAGCCTTTCTTGATATAGTTCCTTACGAACTTATCATAGCTTGACGGCAGTGACTGCAGAATGATCTCAGTTGCCAATTCATGGCTAACTGGATAATCCAGTTTCCTCAGGTTATCAATATAACCTATCATTTTACTGACATGAGAACTCACGGGATGATCATTCGGTAGCTTGCAGCTAGTGAGAGACTTAACCAACTGGTATCTCTCCACTCGTATCTGCTCCTGAAATTTCAATTTCAGGCTGCTGATCATCTCTATTGGCGACTCCATGTTCTCATATTGCTCCCGCAAGTCAGAGTCCATGGTAGCCAATATCAGACCACGCACATCTACCGAATCATTATAATGCTTATTCCAAGCATCATATACTGCATGAGAAGCATTGGACCTGATCCTCACGGGGAGAGCTCTCTCAAGGACATAGTCCTTTCTCTCCTGTCTGAGGACTAGCCTCAGGTTCCGCGACCAAGTCAAGAAATTTGATCCGTTCAGCTTGTCCTTCTCAAGAACAGACCGGATCGAGAAAGTGTTTTGATTGTTTGTGCTAGTCATAACTGAAATATAATATAAAAGGATTTTAGTTAATATGTTCAATATGATTAATCTCGTATTAAATTTAATATGATTAATCACGCATTATATTCAATAACATAAGTTACCCTCAATAGAATATAATGATTCCAAGATCCACATATAACTAAGATTAAAGTGGGCCACTGGCCATCACCCAATCTTAGCTTATATCGGTAAGCCCTATATCGGCTAATTATATCCGTGATATAACTCTTGGTTGTGAATCTGGGCCCGAGGCCCAATCCACTCTGATGTCTCAAGGCCCGGGACTCCCGATGGCCCAGTCAAGAAAACCGGACTATACAGTCATGTAATCATTAATGTCTGGGACTCCCAATGACATTTATGAATCACAAACCGTCTTACCCACGCAAAAGCAGACACCCTCACACTGTAAGGCCATGAATACAATTGAATGGGCTTCGACAGCTGACATAGCCTGGACAAGACATCCAACGCTTGATATTGTTTGAGGTTCGTAGGTTTATTAAAATTCATTCCCAAAATAGAAGATTACTATTTCGGGAAACTTTCTATTTTTGGAAACCTACTATTTTTGGAAACTTTCTAAAATTGGAAACTTTCTAAAAACGGAAACTTTCTAACTTTAGAAATTTCTTTAAAATCCAAAACCCGCAAATTCAGAAACTTCTATTTTAAGAAACTTTCTAATTTCAAAATTTCGGAAACTTTAATTTAAAATCGACTTTATAAATTTTATAAAATAAATTTTAAATTTGATCTGAAGAAAGACTCAAATAATTGGCCCAATTGTTTTAACTTCTTGGCCCGAGGCCCAAGAATTGGTCCATGTCCAAGACATGACCCAATTGTCCAATTAATTGACATAACCGGTCTGGTTCATTAAAATTGGTCTAACCAAATTTTAATTACTACGATGACCACAATTGTCAACCGGTTATTTACTAAACCGGAATTTCTCAATTTATTTGGTCCAACCAAATCAAATTAGAAATTCCTGGTTTAGGCACTAAATCCAATATTTCTTTCGACATTGGATTTCTTATTCCGGTTTAACCAGATTTAATAAAATTATTAAATCTGTTTATTAAACCAGAACGATGATTTTAATTAAGTTTTGAACCGAACCGTATTGGTCACGAAACGAACCGAATTGGTCTCGGCCGTGACCTAGCTACCCCATCTTTCTCGACCAGCCGCTCGTGATGATCCGAGATCAAGACGGCGTGGATGACGGGACGGGACAGGGACGGTGCACGGGACGCGGACGAGTTGCTCGGACGGACGCTCCACGATCGCCGAGCGATCGGGACGCGACGCACGCGACCGGGACGCGATCGAGACGAGCGATCGGATGCGACGCGACGATCGATCGCGATCGATCATACGATCCGATCCGATCCATTCGACCATCCGACCCGCGATCCCGTCCGTCCGACCGGTCCAACTCACGGCCGTGATAACCAACCGGCCAAGCCGGTCGATCTCTTCCTTGGCCGATCGACAAACCCGAGTCATATAGCTCGGTTTTGTGATCCAATTAATGTGTTTAGAGTTCAATTCTGATTCTTAAGTGTTTTTCTTATCAGTAGTTGATTCAGAACACTTCTAAACAGATTAAACAACCTAAACATGAATATAAAACAAGAAATCCTAAGAACCTGGCTCTGATACCACTGTAGGAATAGTTTAGTTGATTAATCCTGATTTAGTTCATCAGATTAATAGTCCTAAACATGGATCTAGGTTCTCTTGTAATAGAAACATTATGATCTCACCTTTTACCTGTTTGTTGCAGCGGAAGGAATGGAACAGGTCAGAGATCAGGGAGATACACCAAGGGATGAATCCTCCAAAGGCTCACACACGCAATCACAGGAAACTGGCTGCTAGACCACGAGGAGAGAGGCGCAGAGGGAGAGGAAAATCGCGGCTGGGTATTAGGGTTAGGGAGAAAAGACTTGGCTTTTAGTTTATAAAAGCCTTCTTTTCCCCTTTTGGGCTTTTGGGCCCAAAACACCAATCTGATTAAATCTCATTTAATCAGACCCATTAATCTTTCTCTCTTAGTACGACAAATGCCTAGCACTTTTGTCGTACTTCTGCTAAGCCGTTCCAACATTATTTCCTGCTAGCTTAAGCGTGTGACCCATATGGGATCATACAATAAAGGCAATAAGTCCAAGACTTATAGATCATGAGCGGACTCTAGCAAGCCATCATGACCCCCAGTATTGTATGACTTATGTCTGATCACTGACATACTCTTACGTTATAGAGACAGTACAGAGATTGCTGGACACAATTCCAACAAAAAAAAGGGGGACTAGAACTGCTTGGAAGGAGAGGAAGTTTCGTCTTGATCCTTCATCTGATCATCAGTCGCCCCGTCCTCCTCAAGTCGACCCTCGACCTCATCGCTAACTCGCGAGCTAACTCCGGTCGGAAGGTTCGATCCATACTGATCGAGACGAGGGGCCGCCTGGTTTATAGGGCGCGCCAAGATCACAGAATCGTCCGACATCACCGGCAGATTAAGCTTGCTGATACTGAAGTCCGACACTGCTGCGGCATTCATCTCCTCTGTGGCCAATCTTTTCTTCTCGGCCAAGTCCATCACCTCCTTGGTCAGATCCAGTTCGCCAGAAGCAAACTCGGCGATAAGCGCGATATTGGCCAAAGCCTCCTGAAGCCTCATCTCGGCGCTCACGGCGACTTTCCTTTGGCTCTCCTTCGCCGCGATTCCCTCGAGGATCTTGAGGTATTCACCATTCAGCCCCTTCCTCGCCTCATGGGCCGCCACCTTGACGTCAAACTCTCGGTCGGCGAGAGCCTTGTCCATATCGCCCTGACATTGCGCAGCCCGCACACCCGCAACCCGACCTGCCTCAATGGCGGTTCGACTCGCCTCCTCCGCGACTGAAACCTGAGCCAAGGCACTCTGCAACTGCGCATCCAGGTCGCCCACTTTCTCCCGTAACTCCTCCTCTCGAGCCAAGGCCCCCTGCAACTGCGCTCTCAGGTCCCTAACCGTCTTCTCAACGGTATCAAGCTCACTCGCCTGCGGTATTTCCCGCAGCTCTCGCTCGGCCCTAGCCGCAAACCTGTTCGCAGCCTCCAAGGCCTACGAGAAAAACAAGAGTTAAGCGTAAAACATACCAAAAAGCGAAGGAAGGAAATCGTTACCTTCCCTGAAGCCACCATCATCTCGGTGTAAACTTCACCGAGAGCCATATCCCCGACAGCCGGGAGCTGAACACCTGCAGGCTTAAAATGCCTCAGCGGATAGGCCACGCCCTTCGGGTCATCCGCAATCGGACATTCCTTCTGGTGCCTGAAGCGCCAGTTGAAAGACCCGGAGGACCCGGAAGAAGCAGGCCTCGCCTCAACACTCTGGTTCGATCTCCTCGAACTCACTTCCGCGTCAGTTCTTTGACGCTTCACCGCCGGAGGAGGAGGACCGCCCCGGCTCCGACCGTTTGATCCCCTCGAACCATTCGACCGGGAGTTGCACAAAGCAGGCTCTCCAGACGGGATCTGAACTGGTTCCTGACCGACCGAAAGAGGAGGTAAATTCTCCACCCCCACGTTTGCCTTTCCGGACCCTGCGACCTCGGGGAGAGAAACCTGAACAGGTTTGGAGGAGGGATCGAAGGAGGAGGGGGAGGCCCCTCGTCCATGGAAAAAAGAAGGGCATGGCTCAAGTCGCCGGCCTTCATTTTCTTCGCCAGATCAACGGGGTCCTTCCTGTTCCGACGACTGCTGGATCTTCGCGACATCTTTCCGAGAGAAGGGGTGCTTGCGGTAGAACTGTCGTCCGAAACAGATCGATATGCATACAAAACAGACTCGAGTCAGCCCGGCAAACGAAAAGGCATATGGCGCAAAAATCCTTGTACGGACTGGCCAAAATACTTACTCTCTCCAGCCCGCTCGATAATCTGAAGCGGGGCTTGAACGATTCGAGTCGAAGTGGGCCGAGAAGGGAAGCGTGATCCGTCTCGTGAAAGACGAGGTTGGTGTAAAGAAGGTTTCCGGACCGCAGGACCTAAGGCAGCTCGAATTCACTGATCTGTAAAGTTAGACCAGCGGATATCTCCTCTCCGGAGGCGAGCTATCAAACTCGATGTATTTGGGTTCAAAGGTAATGACTCAGGAGCCTCTGCAAAGAAACCAAAAAGGTTATTAGCAAACAGCCCGATGTCAATGAAGGACATCGTAGCAACCAGAGAAACTAGTAAACCCTATAAGCTAACCAACGCTAGCCGCCCATCTTGTCGGGATAACCGAATAATCAAAATCCTCGACCGAGTGGTGATTGATCCTGAAGTAGAAGTATTTACTCTTCCACACATCCCTCGTCGGGATCTCATCAAGGATCTTCCCATGGTGAGGGGAGAGGTAGTAGGTTCCGGGAAAACGAGCGTTATGTTTTACCGAACAAACCCTCATCAACTCCTCGACCCCAAAGTCGATACCCTCATCGACGGCTCTGACCCCGAGCCCGATGACATACCGAACGAAATTCGGAGTCATCTGGTGAAAGGCCAGTTGGAGCTGAGCTAAAACCCATGAGATAATGCGAGGGATTGGAAAAAAAAATCCGCATTTATCGAAATAGGTATAAGAAGCACAGCAATGGCCCTCGACGACAGTCTCTAGGGACATGTCCGGTGATGGGATAAGTATCTCCACCTCCGACGGAATCCGGCACTTCGCCCGCAACTTCCGTATTTGGTCGATAGTCAGACTGGACGGTGGATGAGGACCAACCGGTCCCGCCGCCACAGTAGGACTTACCCTGGCCGTACTCTTTCGAACCATGATAGTTCGGTATATCGGAAATTTCTTTTGAGAAAAGAAGAAAAACGAAATCTCTAGAGAAGAAAGTCTCAGTGCAACGGCAAAAGGAATAAAAGCGAGAGGCAAACATATTAAAAAAAAGGGATATAATGAGGGAGAAGAAGTTACCTTGACGATTTGTAGTGCGAGCAGTAATGGGAATCGTGGTAGGTAACTTCCCCTTTTAAACTATCTCGTGCTCGAGATCCGTGGGATCTTTCGTATCCCACAATCCCAACCGCTCAATTCAAAATTTGTAAATGATTACGAAAAAGATTGAGACAGTTAGGATCCTTCAGTTCCTCGCGATCTCGACCGTCAAAACAAGATCTGCAGACGAGGCGAGAACAATCATTAGGGCTTCCTTAATGCCTAGAGCATGCGCGCACGCCTTCCCAAAAACGTCCACCGCCCATTAACCTCGACTTTTCGAAATCAATGGGCTGGGGGGCTATTGTTGGTACTGGATTTCCCTCTAGGAAATCCGGCCCATTAACAGATAAGACAAAGGCCCATATTCATGAGCCCGTTCCAGAATCAAAGACAAAGAGTAGAGCCGACTCCTTTGTCGGGCCCAAGCGGATAAACACCCTGACAAAGCATGGACGATGCCGAAGCCGGAGACAATCGAGCTCGAGCTCGGCAGAAGATGACGTGGAGATAGAGCAACCCGGTCTTCGCCAGTTCAACTGATCCACACAAATCTCGGAGATCGTTACGACGGCGAGGCCGAAATATCGGAACAGAAAGATCAGAGTCGAGACTATTTAAAGAAGAAGTGGCGATCCATTCAAGATATTCCAATCCGAGTCAAGAACACGTCGACTAGATAGCCCGATTTCATACTTTGTACTCTCTTTTCGATTGTGTTTGTTCTATCTCGACGATCAATCTCAATAAAGTCTTTGATTCATAGGAAACTATACCATTTCTATATCCTAAAAGTCCAAATCCACGAATACAAATTCTTAGTGTGAATCCCGGATCTCACAGGGCGTTCTTGTTGGGAATGTCCTGAAATCTATTTGTACTTACTCTGAGAGAAAGTCGTGTTGTCGAGATGAGACAATCATATGACACTGGGTAGTCATAATGCTTTGCTAGAAGCCACTTATGATCAATGAGTTGAGAACTCATTGCTAGTGTTATATGATCCTACAGGGTCACACACCTAAGCAAACTGGACATTGCATGAGAGGATGATCATTAATGTAATGATCGGGTGAATGCATATTTGATATGCATTCAATATCGACATTTCTGGGCGATGTCGATCGATGCACTAAGAGTATCGGTCGACATATATTGGCCGTGTCGATCGACACATAGAGTGTATCGGTCGACACAACTCGCGGATTGACGGATTAAATTGGTTTAATCATTAGTTAATCCCGGGGCGGTTTAAGTCGACATATATAAGATATATGGTCGACCTAAACTCGTTGCTAACCTAATACACAGCCACCAGAAACAGAAAAGAAACCTCTCTGAGATTAGATCTCAAAAGGCACTAGCATCCCTTCCCGTTCAGCTTGTGTGCGTGTGGATACCGTAGAGGCGCAGCATTTGAGGCGCTCTAGATCTCGATTATCTGCAAATAACTTCCGCTGCTAATCACCAGGTAATCTCCAGATCTGATAGATTCAATTACATGAACCTGTAGATCCTAGGCTCGGAATTCAGACTAGGATTGCCTAATTGGATTAGGAATCAGCTAGAAATTCCTTCACTTCTGAGGTTTTCCATGAAGTGTTGGCACTACTCATGATCTATTCCCTTGTTCTTGAAGACCTATTGCTATCATGAAAGCTGTCATGAACTGGCTAGGGTCGGACTTTCCTTCGTAGAACCGAAACTTGACCTTTTCGATACGCATGACTCTTGGTTCATGATTCGGGCCGTGAAAGGTGTTTCTTGGGTTTGTTCCAAAACAAGATCGAGTTCTGGTGCCGAGCTAGACACGCGATGGAATTTAGAGTTTAGCTCATGGATTTGGCTCAGTATGGTCGTGAGCTGATTGTTGGATACCGGTGTCGAGTTAGTCGAAGTGGACATGCTACATGTCGGGTTGAATGTCAATCCAATGGTTGTCCGAGGTGCTTTGGGAAAGAGGCGCCGGTTAATAGACGGTATCTGCTCCGAGGTTCGCTCCGCTGTAAGTGCACTTCGGCGTTCGAGAAAGTTCTCTTGGAGCAAGGCATGTTGGTTAGAAATCGTGGTGATGCGTTCGTTCGCCGCCTTGTTCATGTTTTCTACTCGTCTAGGAGCATGTGAAGCATCTACATCGTGTTTTGACTCCCGATTCTGTTGGTCGGCGTCGCAGCGTTCAAAGTGTATGCTGGTCTCGCGGGTGGTGTCACATCGCTTGTGCGCCTAGCGGTAGTTGCGGCTGCTGCTTGAGTTGATCTCCCCACAGGTGCGGTCAGGGCGCTCGGGTTTCCCGCGGATGGCGCGCTATCTTGTGGTCCTGAATGTGCTGGTTTTTTGTGGGCTCCGTCACCTTGCTGGGTCAGATTGGACTGCGTACGCTCTTCCCATGTTGCGATGTTGTCGTTGGTGATGTCGCCTACGTTACTTGTTCCTCCTATATCCGACGATGAGAGCGGTGTTTCTGTCATCGTCGATCTTTCCTTTGGTTAATCAAAAATATCCAAAGTCCCCACAGAAAACGCCAATTGTTGATTCAGAGAATCACAATGATCAGATCAATAAACTGATCATAAAAAGAAGGACTTAGATGAATAGATTATAAGGATCGAAATGCAATAACAGAGATAGATCGAAAAATCTAGCCTTTATTAGATATAAGCTGAAATTTATGGGGATCGCTAGCTCTATAGTTTTTGACTACAAAGTATGAATTTTCCGCTTAGTTTTTTCCCGCGCAGGGGAAGAATATTTATAGTAGAGTATCTAGGGTTTTCCTTTAGATTCTCTCTGATATTATTTACAAAATATGAACTAACATATATTTTATTTCCTTTTCCAAGATTTACGTTTATCTTCTTCCATTTGATAAATATATTAATTTAACATATTTATCTCTTCTGGTGCAGGTCGGCCAAGGCGTCGTCACGGAGTGGTCTTCGTCAGCCGTGCTGCTTTGTAGGTGTTGCGCTGCTCCGTGATGGGCTAGCTTCTTCTTACTTGGGCTGGATCTCCTACGGCCTATTCAGCTATTGGGCCGAGCCATAAAAAAGTGCTAAACCCACCTCCAACATTAACATCGTCATAAAGAGAAAGAGACCTCATATTGAGGTTGAGTAACATCCTCATAAAGAAGCAAATAAATCTCAAATTAAGGTTGGGTAACATTCTTGTAAAAAAAAGTAAAAAATCCTTATACTGAAGTAAGTGAGCCACAAAACAAGATAAGAAATGGATATTATATAGCTTAGCATCCTCATTCAGAGGTAGAATGAGTTTCGTACAAAAACTCAACAAACGTGAAACATCCCCCGAGAAGGGAAAAGGGGATCTCATACCCAATACATAACTAGAACCTAACAGAAGGTAATGTTCAAACTGAAACAAAATGTTACAAAGACAAGGTAATAGTCGCAAAACATGGCAATGAAGAATTGACGAAAACCCAATGTCCTCATATTGAGATAATTGGGCTAATTGAAACTTTAAGTTAAGGAAAGTGTATCCTAAGCTAAAACAAGATTCAATCATTTTCGAAAAAATCCAAGGAGTCACAAAGACCAAATTTATCGAGACTAAGCAAGGTGAAGGAACGAGAAGACTTCAAGTAGAGAGAAGCTTTTAGAGCAGAGCACCAAGGAGGTTCGGAGAGGGGATTGTGCCTTATAGAAAGGAGAAGCTTGAAGGTGAGGGGCGAGTCAACGTAAGTCTCAAGATACTGAAACTCACGCCTGGAGCAGCGGTCGAGTCTGAATACGGACGAACCCGATCTAGGAAGTGGATGGTCGCGACGTGAGAGGAGATATAAGAGGTGGCGATAAGCGGTTCTGGCGAGTCTGAAGGTTCAAGCGGAGCTAGGAAAGAACAGATTTCGAAGAACACTAGGAGATAAACCCGACAACGGATCTGGAGGAAGCCACAGAAGCGTCGAATGATGAGGTTGAGACTTCACCTTCGTGGTCAAGAGGAGGAAAAGAGCAGATACATGACTTAAGCCGAGGAGGAGGCAGACAAACAACAGCAGAGGAGATCAATTTGAGCGATGGCGGCTGCTTTTCGGAAATAGGATTTGGGAGAAACTCCTATGGCGAACTCCGTAATATTTGTAATCAATTATATTATGAAAATTCAAAGGAAAATTTATATAGGTTTGTACTAAAAATATGTTTTTTGCTTGAAACATATCTTTATATTAATTGGGAAGTGCTTTTGACCTTATATTCACTCTCAAAATGGTTAATTACTAATTTGCCATTAATGAATTTAGACTTTTTACAATATTAACATTATTTTATATTAATAATTTTATTTATTTATTATATCAGTTTTAAAAATAGTTTTTATTTTATTTTAAAGATATACATCACCCCACAAAAAAATATATATTTTATTTTATTTAAAGATATACATTATCTGGATAAAAAAACGATAAATACGAAAAATATTTTTCAACTATGAGTTTTTAATAATGATAACTATGACTGTTATGATAATATAAATTAACATAATAAATTCTTATTAATTAAATAAATTTGAAAATTGGATAAATATAAACAGCAAAATATTTTAATAAAAATAATATTTACACATATTTTATTATTATAATATATTTTTAATTTTATTTATGAGATATATATAACCTTGGATAGGAAAAAATGATAAATATGAAAATATTTATGAAGATTTCTAAATATTAATAAATATAGTTGTTATGGATAATACAATTTTATATAGTAAATTGTACTATTTGCATTAATTTTGAATTTATATATAAATGATAAAATATTTCTAGGAGAAAAATTTATATATTGATGTTAATACATATAAATATATAATTATAATTTATTTTATTGATAATTTTATTTTAGAGTAAAATATTTTAATGTGAAGTTAATTATAATAATGTATAAATATATTTATTTAATTACAAATATCTTTATATAAATTTTTATAATATTATTATTGTTAAATTAAATCATTTATTATTAGAAAATTTAAGTGTTAATAATGTTTGTATTCGCACATGTGAATTATACTAGTATTAAAATATTATTCAAGAACTACTATTTCTCCTTTTTAGTATGCATAGCCATAATTTACGCCTTGGATTCTATTCAAAAATATGACACTATTATCTACGAGACAACGGTTTGTTTTATCATTTTCAGAATTAATTTGCTGTCCCAAAATTCTGACCCAAGAATATTTTTTTCTAATCAAACAGCACTTTACGACAAATGGGTTCAACAAAATATTTAATTTACATCATAGTTTTGGTAATAAAATTCATATTCCATATTCAATATATACTTTCAAAATTATATGGAAAACGATCCAAATAATTCACACTATATAAACCGTACCGACAAAGAGTTCCGTTTCCAACTGAATAAGCCTTCGAAGGGACAAAAACATGCGACTTCACGGCTTTAACAAATCGCTTTGAAATTATTGGTACTGGATATCAATTTTATTTCTTGAAATGTGGCTGAGACCACCGACACTTTTTTATAACCATTTTGCAAAAAGAAAAAAAATACCATCTCTTTTACCGAATCTTCCCAAATTCGATTAGTACTTGGGTAGCTAAGGTGTGCCTAACTATCATAGTTAAAGTATGTAATCTCTAGGGGGGGGGGGGGGGGATAGTTAAAGTATGTAATCTCTAGGGGGGGGGGGGAAATCATGTCTTTTTTTTTTGAGAAAGGGGGGGGGTGGGGGGGAATCATGTTCACAATCTGTTTTACATAGCTAATTTTCTGACAATATAGATAAAATTGTCTGATGCCAAAAAAAAAAGAAAGATAAAATTGTCTAAAACGATTCAATTAACCGAACTACCAATACAAAATCAACATAAACCATTACTGAAGAGAGCATCCGAACACAGCGTATCAACTTGTTTGTCATTACATTCTTACGTCTTACGTTGAATAAACCTTATAAGAAATTTGTATTTATTTTATATAGTTAAATTTTAAAGGTTTTATATTTTATTTTGAGGTAACGAAACCATCATGAAAACATTCTTACAAATGATTTATGAAATCGGTTTATGTTGTTAAGGTATTTCGAACGAGTTCGAGAGAATCATATTTATAATCAAAAGGGTCCGAATCAAAAAAAATAATAATAATAAATAAAAGTGTGGTCAAAAAATTTCTGTTATTAATAATTAGGCTGAAACCGAACAATAAACATGATGAAGAGATGCGTGATTGTTTAGGCCCATCGCTTTACAAGATGCGTGAAATGAACAATAAATGGTCTATTTATAGTAAAAGTGGTCAAACTTCTTGTTGGACTGTTGACTTTTTGGCGGACTTTATTATGTGGGTCGGAATATTTTTGAGATGACAGATTTCAATGGGTTTACGGATGGGGTGCTAAACCCATATCCAACAATGAGTCCCGCCCAGTTCGTCGGTCTTCGGCTCGCATCGAAGTCAGCGAATTTTGAATTTTTAAGTTAGGCAGAAATCTGTTCGGCTCATTTGGCTAGCGCCGATTGGATCGTTGGATTTCTTTGCGGCTTGAGAGTCGAAAAGACGTGAGTCAGAATCAAAAAGTCGCGCCGTACGCGTTTTCTTGATAACCACTCCTTTGTTGTTTTATAAAAACCCCTTTGGGTTTTTGTTTCTCCAATTTCCAGCATTTTGTCCAGGCACTATTTCTATATCTTTAATTTTCAACTCGTATTTTCTTGCCGAACCGTCGTATTTTGTTGGTTTACTTAGATTCGCGTCAATATGAGGGTAGATTCTAGTTACAATTCGTCTTCTAGTGATGATGACCTTGGTTCTTCCAAGTTATCGGGTGATAGCCACGTACAATCTAGGTCAATTGAAGGGGATGACAATTTCTTCCAATCACGGGCTGGGTGGAAAGCTCGTCCGTTTTGGGGTGCTCCGATAGTGATAAAACCTCTTGACTGCCAGCCATTTGTTGATCCCTCCTCTTCCCAACCTCCTGAAATGGAGAATTTAGATGCTTTTGTCAAGGATGGTCGAGAAGGCGAAGACGAACAGAATCCGGGAGGTGGTGGCGACGAGCGAGGTCATCGGTGATGATGATGTTCTTGTTGTTTCAGAAGAAGCAGAGGTTCGATCGAGGAATAGTGCAGCTGCCTCCGATAATAATCCTCTAGCGAAACCTTCAAGAGGAAAGACGAAAAAGCAGTGGAAAATGAGGAGACGACTTTAGGGAAGAAGATCACCATTCCTCGAGAGATTCAGATGTTCGTTTGTAAGCAGAGTTCGTTGGACGATATTCTACAGAATCGTACTTGTGTCCCAGGTCTTGAATTACGTTTTCCGACCTCAGATGAGCGACCTTGGGATGCTCCTCCTGGTTGGGTCTGTTTGTATGATTGTTGGTTCTCGGAGTGCCATCTTTTGTTTCCTCTTCCAAGGCTTCTGATTGATTATTTTGAAGCGATAAAATGTCTATTTCTCACTTTTTCCCGACGGCTATTTGCAATATGCTTAGGGTTTCTAATCTTATCGGTTAATTTTGGTGTTGACTTTTATGTTCGTTTCTTCAAGGCGTTGACCTCGATTTCGAATAATTAGGGGACGTCTGAGACTTTCTATGGGACGATGAGGCCTAAGCGTCGCTTGAAGGTTGTGTATGATGTCCCATGCAAGACTGTTTCTTGGCATGATAGCTACTTTTTTGCACGAGTTAATATCATGCTGACGTTTGACACGGAAATGGTTTTCATATCCACCTGGAATCACGACCTTGGTAGCTTTATTTTATTCTTCATGCTTGTTTGTTGATATTGACTGTCTTATATTTTTCTTTTTTTTCCATATCGCTCGCTCTGAGACAGTTGGCCCACAGACTTTCCTTGTGATTTGAAGAAACTGAGAGCCCATGGCGCATTGGATTGGCCTCGTGCTCGCGACGAGAAGGCCAATGTGTGTTTTACGAACACGGTCATGGAGTATTTTACGAAAATTTATTTTGGTATGGTTCATGTTTTGTATCTCCCTGCACACTCCCCTTTTTGTTAAAAAGAGCGTCTTTTTATTGACTTTCATGTTTCCTTGACAAATTTCTTGGGATCTCACCCTCCTCTGAATCCGGTTAGTGAGTCGTCGTCCCCTCTTTCCTCTATAGAAATACGCATAGTGTCCAGCGAGCATATGGGTCGCAGACTTTCCTGAATATGTTGGGAAGAGAATTTCTTCGGTTACTAAGAAACCTCCAGTAATCGATCTTGAGGCAAGTCCGACTGCTGTTGAAAGAGACGAGCAGAATGTTGTCGAGATGCATTTCAGGGATGTCTAGGGTGGCAATAGAAGGAGGTTGTGGTTGAATAGAATGAGATTGAGTAGATGGAGGTCGATAACCAAGATGTTACCTTCCTTGAGGAAGAAAATGTTGGTTGTAAGGCCTCAGACGATATTCATCGCCAGCCGGGCAACATAAGGCGTAGGTCGGATTCTGGGAATGATGTTGAGCGTTCCGGTGATGCGGGCTTTCCTTCCTCCTCTGCTTGTGCTGAAGAGCCAGCGGTTAACTCGGGTTGCGTTGATCCGACCCCTGACAGTGTATCCCCTGCTTTGGTTGAGTGTATTTTTGACAGGAACATGAGAAGGCTGGGAGAAGGTCGTGAATTTGAGTCGTGGGATTTCTCATGGTCATATCACTACAAAGGGAAATGACCTTTCATGAATGACAAGCTCTCGTGTGCTAACCTTTTCTAGAAGATATCGTCGGGAGCACCTCAGAAGTTGGTCCCAGTCTCTGAGATGCATAAACCTTTTCTTCAAGAGGGGTTTATTCATTTTTTTATATGGCAAACATTATGTTCTTGTCCTTTTGATTCTTCAGAATATGTGTGCTAGTTCGATATTGTCCCACTCTCTTCCCCTCTGTTGCAGGCCTTTGCTGAACTCAACCAGCTCAGGCATTCGTTTGAGTACGAGATGAGGCAAGCTAAGTTAATTTAGGAGGATCTCAAGGAGAAGATCTACGGGTTGTGGGATTCCGTTTGGAAACTGAAGGATGCTCTTAAGAAGCTTGCGGAGATGGATGGGCTCGTTGTTGTCTTGTCCTCAAAGAATCAAAGGGTCGAGGAGCTTGAGAAGAAAGTGGTTGGCCTTGAGGACGAGAAACGGATCCTTCTGAACCAAACTAAGGGGGAGGTTGATACTATTAAGTCTGAGGTTGATCGCCTCGTGTCTAAGCGTGATAAATTATGAGCTACCTTTGATGGGAGCCACGAGAGGCATTGCACAAGAAGGCCTTGGATCGTATTGAAAAGCTTATGTTGGGGAGGGAGGATAGTGAATTATTTATTGCTGACCTTTTGGAGCTGAACTAGGTGTTGCTATTCTCAGTGCCTATCAGGTGCTCGTAAAGTAAGGCATCCTGGCTCCTTACACCACGATCGCCAGACTCGAAGAAGACGAACCTCGGCTGAGGAAAGAGCTCGACACGTTGAAGCCTACCAACCTTAGTCCTGAGGATATGTGTATGTCGTTTCTCCTTGAGCTAACGTACGGTGGTGCTAACCCAAAAGCACCAGTGGAGAGGAGAGAAGGGACGAGCGTGGCATTTGCGACCATTGAGGGTGTTACCGATCCCCGTGTTCCGACCTCCTGAATTGATTCTCCATGTTGTAACTTTAGTTTGAATTTTAGTTGTTGTATAAACAGTTCCTCTTTCTCGTTGTTTTGATTGGGCTTGGCCTGAATGTTTTATTTTCTGATTATCTGTGACTCTTAAGAGTCGATTCGACCTTGTGTGAATGTTGCTACTTTGCTTATATTTCCCTTTTCGGGTAAACGTTAGGTCGTCGGGTTCTCAAAGCTACTTTACTGCTCGTCGTCGCAGCCACTTTTCTGCCCTGAGATTGTTTCTGAGAGTCTCTGTGGTCAAAATCTTTTGACCGTCACGTTTTAATTTCCAAGAATTAATCAAAGCATCATTATTGTCCTTCTATAACTTCTTTGCTTGTTTTATGGAGAATGAACCGCCGCTTTTCATTTAAAGGTTGCATTGGTAACCGTCGCATTGTAAATGTGGCCTTGGTAATCGTTGTCTTCTCCGGTTATAATACTGCTTTTCCTCCTTCGATTTTTCCATAACTCATTTATTTCTTCATTCCCTTGCTTCTTTTTGAGATTTCTTTCTCCTTTATCCCATGTTTTCTCGTGTGCGGTTTATTTTTGGCAAAGAAGCGCCGAATCTCAATGGATCATGGCAGCAAAGCAATTATGCCGAAGAGCTTCTCGTTCCTTTTTGATGTAGGTCTTTTTCGACCTCTCGAGTTTCAAGGCTCGTCGCTACTTCTCTCAGATGAGCTCATGTTCTTTATACGAAATAGGATCTTGTCGATATGTGAAAGTATATCGACGTCTTCCTTTGTTTGTCGCCTTTCCAAACTTAAGAGTGACGCACATATCTTTTCTTCGGGTAGATTTGATGTGTCATTAGTTTCAGTAATGTGCCATGGGCTGATTTCTCCTAGATTAGTCGGCTTCCGCGTAAGTACTTGGGTTTTTTTCTTTATTTGGTTGTTCGTAGATTGTCTAAAAGTTTTCTCTTTGTTCGCAGAGCAACGGATGGTGCGTAAGAGTAGCCCTTCTTCTTCTGCAAAGGAGAAGCTATTCCTTCACAGAGGGTGGCATGGGCATCAGACTGTGTAGGGGAACCATGAGTCAGGTTTTGGGGACCAGATGACCTTTTTGGTGTGCTAAGATCGACTTTCGGGTTCTTTTTACCCCAAGCAGATCCTCCCTGGTTCCGCTTCATCACTGTTCACATATGTGCCCATATCCTATGAGGATAGCCTTGCAAGGAACAAACGACGTAGTCGTCTTTTAAGAAAGGAGCTCGGCTCCTTGTTGGATGAAATCGAGCTTGATACTCGGTTTCGATCCAGAAGAAATTGTCTTTCAAGAAACTAGCTCATTTTTCTTTCTTTTTTGTGTGTTGTACATTTCCTTGTATTTTGACGAAGAAAATGAATAAAGAAGAGATTTTTTCATTATTACTATGTTTGTATCGCGTTCGTTGTTTCCGAGGCACTCATTCCCTCATTGGAGAGATGAATTAATAAGATTTGAGATGATTCTCGATTTTTTGTGAGATCAAGTTTTAGGCCCGAGTCCGTGCTTGGCTTGTTTTACTTTATTTCAGCTTTGGTTTATCTTGCGCTCGTCTTTTCCTGAGGCGAATGTATATGAGGCGTTTATTCCTTCCTTCGAAGAGACAAATTAATGGGATGTGCGAGGTGATTCTCGGCTTTTCACGAGATCACATTTAAGGTGCGGGTACGTGATCGTCTTGTCTTGTTTTGAATTTATTTGATTTTGAAACTATGCTCGTGTTTTTCAAATGTTTGTAGGTGCGACTTTGGGCTCGTCTTATCCTGTCATTTATTGAATTTCTAGGTGCGGGTACGTGCTCGGCTTATCCGGTGAAGTCTTGGAATTTTAGTTATGCGAAGGAGGTTCGGCATACGAAAATTATTCTTTTAAGGAATTGTGCGGCACTGGCCCCACCTAAGATCATTGAAGTCGACAGTGTGACGTACGATGTCAGTGTGTGTATGAGACACGTTTTTGTTTGATCGATCATTTGGCCAGAATTTCGATTGTTAGGTATTGTGAAGTATTAGCATTTCTGAAAAAGGGAAACTTAAGATTTTAGAAATATAAAGATGGTTGCACCTCGTAAACGTTGCATATGTACTCTCCGAGGAGAGATCTAGCCGAGCGTGGTTCTTTCTTTTGCAAGTTCTGGTACTTATATATATATATTCTGATAGAGCTCAGAGCTCTTTTTTTTTTGCAGGAGCTGCAGTTCGCTTAAGTTCTTGACTAGAGTAGTTCCTCTACTGAGGAGTGAGTCTTATACGCCTGCTTTGGTGTTGGATTTGTAGTCACTTGCTTGGTTATGAGGCATGATGCTTGTCACATCTTGCGTTCTACCGCGAATCATGTTCTTGAGATCTTCTGACTTCCTCAGAGTATGAAGATTCTTCCTGAGGTTGGGAACTTTATGCATTGGTGATAAGTCAAGGGTACCGCTTTCAATGCGTGGATCCAGGGGGTTCCTAGGATCACGTTGTATATCACAGGTCAGTCGATGACAACGAATTTGATAATTTTGGTTATACGTCCGAAGTACACTGGTAGTTTGATCGTTTCGATCGTGGTGGTCATGTCGCCAGCGAAACCAGTGAGAAGTTTTTCTGATCTCTTCATCTTGTAGTCTCACAACTCGATTCTTTGCAAGGTATCTTTAATATGAGGTCGATCGAGCTAGTGTCGATCACAATCGCCTATTCGAAGCTCGACGACGAGCGGATCATTGTGCGGCTTATCGGGCCCCTCTTTATATTCTGCAGTGAAAGATATTTCGTTTCCAAATTTTAGCTCATCGGAAATGTTCATGTTCCTATGTTGTTGTATGTTCTCATTCTGGCCAAATGACGTTATCGAGCGTATTGAGTTGTTGCAGGTTGGAAGTCCTCCCATTATCATGTTGATGCGTCTCCTTAGCAGGGGAGTTCCTATCTTGCTATCATGGCGAACTCATTTGGGTGTCTCCATGTCGGAATCTTCCTGCTCCGTTTGTTGATGATTGGCTTGCTTTGTTTTTTCCTCTTGAGTTAGTCTGAATCCTTCTCCCTCGTTTTGGTTCTTGGTTCCCAAGGAGGCGTTGCTGGTCTGTTTCGATTTCTTATGTTCGTTATTCCTTTCTGGTATTCGCCGAGCAGGAGACTTTGCAGGTGTCGACACTCGGCGGTGTCATGTCCATATCATTGATGAAAAGTATAGAAAGAATTTTCCTGATCATCAGTGCAAACGTATTTGTTCCATGCTCGGTTTTGTTGGTTACTCGGCTGACTGCGCCCTCGCTGATTTGTTTGTCAGTTTGGATTTTTTCACCGACATAACATGTAGTAGCCTTCTTGCTTTTTTAGTCGAGGAATTCTGGTGTTGGTTATTTCCCCTTCGAGTTTGATGATTTTGCTGAGGTGAACTTCTTGGCGAGCAGCTCTTTTTCTTCTTCGATTTCAATTAAGATGGCTGCTCGGTGGAGAGCATCCTCGAGAGTTTGTGGTTTGGTTTTGGCTAACTCTTCGCGGAAGGGCGACTCGTACCAGAGTCCATTGTGCAGCGCTGGGAGTCCTTCGTTGTCAATCACTGAGATTTTGGAGACAATGACTTTGAACCGATCGATGTAAGACCTGAGGGATTCCTTCGGTCCCTAACTTACTGCCCAAAGGTCGGTGCTTGAAGCTCCTTCTTGGATGAACATAGAATAATGCTTGAGGAAAGTGGTTGAAAGTTGGTGATAGTTATCAATGGAGTGAGCCTCGAGGTGTGAGAACCAGTTGAGGGCGGCACCGGTTAAGTTTTCAACGAAGAGCTGACAGAAGTCAGCGTCGCATTCCTCGGGAGAGAACTTTGTCCATCCAATTGCGATGCTGAAGGCCGTTAGATATGGTCGGGACCTTCGTAGGTATCCAGCTTAGTCTTCTATGGGTGTCGGATCGGCGTACATGTCATCTTGCTTGTGAATGGTGTGTTTTGTGTTTCCTTGAGGACTCAGTTGATTTTGGGAGCCGAACTGGTTTCCTTGTGAATTTTTGAGGTAATATGATCTAGTTGCGTCTTCAACAGTTCAATCTGGTTGTTCTTGGTTGCTTCTACTTGGGTACGAGTTGGTTCAGTGTATGGTGTTTGGTTCACTCTTGTTCCAGTTGATAACGATGTTGGAGGCATGGGTGGTCGCATGCTCGACTCGGTGATACATCGAACAGAGCTCTTTGGATTCGTGGGGTGAAATCCACCATTCTTTGAGATGCTACATGCCCGTAAGATTGGAGGTCGTTGATATGTTCCTAGCATACGTTCTGAGCGGTTGTGAGCTGGTTGAAGCGAGTGTTGTGACATCGAGTCAGCTCGTCGACCTGTGTCATCAGGATCGTTATGAGAGAAGAAACGTCCCAATCGTTCGGTCTAGTTTCTGAAGTCTAATTTTTCAGCTCGGCATCTTCATGCGTGTCAGTTATCTTGGTCTGATCGTCTGGGGTAACAATCAGTAGGACTGGTGAGACTAATTCTAGTGTGGCGGTTGGCTTAATGATCAAGCTGGGAGAAAACGAGCTCTAAGGGAGTGAGCTCGGAGTCTATTCTGATGATTCGGGATTGTCACTAATCAAGGATGATCATGTCATTTTCGACATTATCTAAAGCGTAGAGAAGTTTCTTATCCCCAGAGACGGCGTCAATTGTTGTTACGGGATTTCGACCAAGCCCGAGAGAGTCAGAGTTATGATCAAAAGGGTTTGAATCATCAAAGAAAGATTAAAAGTGGGATCGAAAACTCTATGTTATTAATAATTAGGCTGAAACCGAATAATGAATATGATGACGAGATAGGAGGTCGTCGATAGACGAGATAGGAGGTCGTCGATAGACGAGCTCCCTAAAGATTGATTGGACTCATTGCTTTATAAGTGTAGTACGGAGCTTAGCAAATTAGAAGATGCGTGAAATGAACAGTAAATGGTATATTTATAGTAAAAGTGGTCAAATTTCATGTTGGGTTGTTGATTCTTTAGTGGGATTTAGTCTTTGAGAACAAAAATATTTTTGATGAAGTAACATATTTCAGTGGATTTGGAGAATACTATATAATTGTGGAAGGTTTTGTCGGTGACATGCTCTTACGTCAACTAATTGTTACAAAAATAGTCAAATACAACCAATTTTTGACATCAACGAATTTTTTGTGCAAACATCAATGAAATTATTTATGCTAAGATAGAATTTTCTTTTGTATTTCATGAATGATCGATCTTTTTATATGAATGAATGATTGATTTACAATATTTATACAATATGCATAAAACTCTTATCTCCTACAAATCATGAGACTTCTTATGATTCGTATATATTAACACGATATATGACAATATCTTAACTACAATTAAATCATATTGTATTTATCATAATGCTTCTTCTCAAATTGGATTATGTAGATCTCAAACGCCCAGTTTATCAATAAGATATCTGAATTACTTTGTCGGTAATGCCTTTATTAAAATGTCAGCTAACTGATATGTTGTTCGAACGTGTGGAGTGACCAGAAAACCATCTTGAACTGCATCTCACAAAATAATAGTCAGATTTAATGTGTTTCGTATGCTCATGAAACACCGGATTGGTTGCGATGTGTATTGCTGCCTTACTCTTACTATAAATATACATTGGATCTGTTTGGCTAATGTTGAACGTAACGAGAAGCTCTTTTGTCCATTTGAGATCACTCGGTGGCATATCCATTGTGGGGTATTTGGCTTCGGATCACGATCTTCTGCTTCTTCGTTTTTCAAGCCACAATAGTGTCACCCAACATCACGATATAACCACTGAGAGAATGCCTTGTTAATGGACATGATGCCCAATCCGTAAGGGCATGTTACTGATATAATAAGTGTGATTGATAAACTTGAAGAATAGAAAACATGACACAAAACGAGTCTTCCTCTAAGATTTAAACGTCCTCGTCTAGTTGCTTATGCTACTTGAACATTCGGTAAAGCGATATGGCATAGCGCAATTATTTCGAGATCGGTTAATAATGAAATATCTCCCGTCATGTGATGAGATGCCCCCAAGTTGATTATGATATCATGGTGTCGATCTTTACCAAAAAGAAGCATTTTTCCTTTCTTACATGTGAGCTTATCAGAAGTATTGTCATTCAACTTCTGACTGTTTAAAAATTGAGCAAGTGTTTCCCATTGCTAAGACGAAAAGCTAGAAATCCCTGCATTATTTGAATTTATGGTCGTTGAAGCATCTGTAGTTGAGTATTGTAAGCTCGAAAGCCTGATCCATGAACACCACGGCCTCGACCATGGTTATTTACTCCTCTACCTCGTCATCTTCCTCCGTTATGCTTTTCTTTCTCCCACCATTCACGTAATCTAATCATTTAAAATCAGTTGTTGGATTCATGACCATGCTTGCCACAACGGGAATAAACCATGGCTGGTTTGGAAAAACGAGTACTGGCGGCTTGTCCACTTGAGATATTGTTGTTGTGCAGAGTTTGTTAGTGACGATGTTGCTGAGTATCCTACAACTTGAGATTGATCCTCCGAATTTTGCATTGCGTTTAGGTTTCTTTATTCATGTATTATCTGTGAATAAAAAAAATCGAGATTAAATTCATTATGTCGACTCAACAAGTTTGATCTTGTTGTCCCAAATCGTGAGTTATCAAGCCCCATAAGAATGTCCCAAATCGTGAGTTATCAAGCCCCATAAGAAACTGATGAACTCGAATCTTCTCCTGGATCACTGCATACTTCAACATGGTTACGCAATCCGCACTTCCACAACAGCAAGTGAATCCTTTTTCAAAATCGGCTAAGTCATCCCACATGACTTTGAGTTTGCTGAAATATGTTTCCAATGTCTCACCATTCTGCTTGCACGTGGTAGTGTCCGTATGGTGTTGGTGAATTCTTGTATCGTCACTGGCCGATAATCTTCTTTGAAGACTTGCCCACATAGCTTTTGTGCTATCGACCAACGATATAGAGGGTCGAATTTTTGGTTCGATGCCACTATATATCCACCCGATAATCATAGCATTCACCATGTCCCATATTTCTTCTTCCTCCGGTTTGTTCACCAGTCGTTTCAAGAATCCATCAATGAATCCCAGTTTCCTTTTTGTTCGAAGCGAGTTAAGCATCAATTTTGATCACTGTTCGTAATTAATTATGTTGAATAGAATAGGAGTTTGTACTTTTCATGTACTATCTGGCGAATGCAGAAAGTACGGCGAGACAAGCCAATCTTAAGTTGTAACCATGGCGCCAATAAAAGACGATGTCAAGGCTGAAGATGTCATCAGAATTTTGAATCAAAGAGAGATTGAAATTCGAAGAAAGAGATCAAAATTCTAATTGTGAAATAAAAAATTGTGTTTATTTGATCTTTTACTCTGATACCATGCTAAGATAGAATTCTCTCTTATACTTCATGGACGATCAATGTACAATATTTATACAATATGCATAAAACTCACATCTCATATAAATTACGAGATTGCCTATGATTCGTATATATCCAAATGATATATGATAATATATTAAGTACCTTCAATGTATTATACCATTTCTTACTCCAAAATGGTGTAACTCCAAAATGGCGTTGGATTTTACTCCAACGTATTACACCATGTTTTACATTAACGAAATATTTTAAGTATATTTTTACTTTTTAATTTATTTTTAATTACTAATAATACACTTTATTAATAAATTTACAAATTGATCCATTAATTTATCTTTATATGAAACTTTAATAAATTATGATATTAATTAAATTTAACCATTACAATATATAAAGTACATGTTACACCACATTAAAATAATAATATAAAATAAATTCAGAGTAAAATAATAATTCAAATCTCCGTATATATGTTTGGAGTGAAAAAAACACGAATTTACCCAAAAAGGCCGAACAACAACATTATCAACAAGATTCGTCTCAATTTTCTTCATTTGAACAATATTTTAGTAGTTTTGGTGAATATGAAAAAGATTTACCGGATTGTTAAGTCACTAGTTGTTGTTGTATTATTTTAATATAATGTTATTTTGATTTCAGTTTTTATCTATTTTAAATTTTTATTAGTTTATGTCATTTATTTTTAATTAAAAATTATTATAAGATTCTCAAATTATTTTTTAAATAAATTGTTATAATTCTTAAAACGAATTATTTGAAATTTGAAAGACAACTTTATAAATAAAAAGTTCAACTTTAAAATGGAGTAAAAATGATATTACACTAAATTTGATGGAAAAAATTGGTTTACACCATTTGATGTTGGAAATGGTGTAAGATTTGAGGAGATTTTATATCAAAATGGTGTTTTGTGTAAGATTTGATGTGAGATTGGAGATGTTCTTATATACAGCTGAATTATAAGACTACTTACAATGGCCTAGTTGATTTTTTTTCAACTGTTTAATGCTTACAATGAGCATGTTGAAAATACAAAAAATTTGATGTGGATTGAGAGTAGTTAAATTATCATACATTTTTTTATTGGATGCTTACAATGGCCATGTGTTTTCTTTCTATTGGATGTTAATAATCATACATTTTTTATTTCATCCTAACTATTTAAACTCAATTATTTTATAATAAATTAAATTTTATTTTTATATCTTTATATCAAAAAAATAAAAAATTTGTGCTTTACCAATAGAAAATTGGTTTATTTCATTTGGACATATATAAAAAATATATTTTTTACAATTTTTAGTTATTCTTTAATAAATGATTTTTATACCTTTAAAAATTATAACAAATTACAAAAAGTTAATTTCAATAAATAAGATTACTAATTTGTAATTATAAAATGTAATAAGAAAATAAAAATGTAAAACAAAAATAATATGTAGGATGTTGAATTTTATTAAACATAATAAACCATTGTAGAAGAAAAAAATTGTATGGGTGTTAATACTTGGGTTCACCCCTAGAGGTGAACCTTTTTGTTCACCTCCACATTTTCTAACCAATCAAATAATTCCACATAATCTAATATTAAAAATAATTAAAAATTTAAAAATGTTTTAAAAATAAGAAAGTAAAAAACGAAAATAAAAGAAAATAAAATATATTTTATTTTAGACAAAACATAAAAATAATTTTTTTTATAAAAAAATACTAAAACCTAAATCTTAATCTCTAAACCCTAAATTCTAAACCCTAAACCCTAAACGATAATTTGAACCTAAAATATTAAAATTAAAACTAAACCCTAATCCCTAAACCCAATATGTAAATCTTAAAAAATAAAAAACTAAACTCTAATCCCTAAACTCTAAACCCTAACCCAAAGAGCTTAAACCCTAATTCATAAACCCTAAACCCAAAAAGCTTAAACCCTATACCATAAACCATAATCCCTAAACCCAATATGTAAATCTTAAAAATAAAAAACTAAACCCTAATCCCTAAACCCTAATCCAAAGAGCTTAAACCCTAATCCCTAAACCCTAAACCCAAAGAGCTTAAACCCTATACCATAAACCCTAATCCATAAACCTTAAACCTCAAAGGGTTTACATTCAAAGGGTCCTTAATCCCTAAATCCCAAAAATTTAGATCCAAAGGGTTCATAATCCTTAAATCCTAAACCCAAAATAATTTAAACAATGGTCCCTAAACTCTAAACCCTAAAGGTCTTAAACCCTAAAGGTCTTAAACCCTAAACCCTAAAACATAATTCGTAGATCCTAAATTCCAATTTGTGAACTCTAAAAATATATAGATATTGATATATATTATTATCTATTTTTATAAAATATTTGAATGTCTTTAATTCCTTAATTTTAATTTTATAATTTTATTTAAAAATAATATTATATAGCATATTTTTATTGGTTAAAAAAAGGGGGTGAACAAATGAGTACAGCTCTAGGAGTGAACCTAAGTATTTTCCGGTGTTGAATTGTTGGGTGGAGGAAAGAGAAGATTAGGGTGTTCAATTTGCAAACTAATATATAGTCTAACCTATTTATCCTAATAATTTATAATAAATAAAGTGAGAGAAAAATTGTAATAGCTGTACTTCAATAAATAAATAAATAAAAAACTAATTGGCTTTTGCAATAAATGAAGAACATGGTGAATCCGAAGGCAACGAACGAGGTTTTGGCTCACTTTTAGTGACCAAACACAAATCGAAGTCAAATTAAAATAAGTATTTCTTAACAATAACAGTAGAATATCGAGATATATGCACATTACCACGGCTTGTTTTTATTCAGAGAAAAAAGGGACAGCTTATAATTAAGACTCCTGTCGACCAAATTTTTATTTTATTCAGCATGAATAATTATTTTTGTTATATTGCAAAGACTTTTTTTTGAACCATTATATTAAAACCCAACCAAAATCAACGAAAAAGAAGAAAAAATTAATAACGTGGGACCTATACAATATCGCATCCAAGGAAAGAAGCTTCGAATTAGACATTTTAAAGCAATGATATGATTACAATTAAGAAACCACATGTTTTCTCCCAAATTTTTCTACTGATTTTCAATTCGACCTAACTTTTTTTTCCATCTTGTCCATAGACTCGAACTTATTTTATAATGATCTGATTTTTGTTTTTTCCCTCTGGATTTTCTTACTTCGATATAGATTACATCAAAGTACAGAGTTATATATATAATTCACGTATTTTAATCTTGCAGTAGAATACTAGGAAAGAAAAGGTAAGTTTTGGCTCTTCTGTTTTTGTAGTTAGTTTATAAATAAAGCGAAGATGTAAAGATGTAAACTTAAATTTTTAAAACATGTTAGTTTATTTGCCCCAAATGAAAATATCTAAAGACAAGTACAAGTTAAGGGTACATATATATTGAGAAACAAAACGTAGAAATAATTATGCAATTGTCTACTTTTGTCGAATCTCTCCAACCAACTCTCAACTTTTGAATTTTGAGGTTTTGAATAGTAAAACTTTAAATTATGTTTCATTATTCAATATCTTAAAACTTATTTTTATTATTTATTGGTTTCTATAATTATGTTTTCGACAAATAATTTAAATACACAAAATAAAATAAAATAGAAGAAATATTACATAATAATGAAATAAAGTTTACATAATAAAAAAATAACATTAAATAAAATTCACACAAAATAAAAGAAACATTAAACAAACTTAACATAAATTACATGACACATAAATATTATGTATCTTACAAGTGGTACTAAAATACTAGTATTTATCCGGTAAACCGGATCATTAACTTCTAAAATCATCTAAAAATATTTGGATCAAATAAAGGTTGTTGTTGTTTTTGAGTTCTTTTTTATGATTCTCGCTTTCTCCAATTGTATAAACTCACATGTATCATCGTCAACAGAGTCTAAATTTATTGTAATATCTTATCATCCTATTTTTTTATGACTATTTTTAGCATGATTTTAGAGACATATTTGCTGCGACTCATAATTTGTACTAATTTATCACTTCGGAATATGTTGATTAAACACATATAGAAACATTATGGAAATAACACTTAAGTAATTTTATATTTTATATGTAACGTTGTAAAATTTATTTTTATATGTATTTTATTATTATATATGTAATTTAAATTATCTTTTATTATGTAATATTTTGTGTTGTATAATCTATTAATATATGTATTTGTGAACTTTTTAATTACTAATAATTTTTGTTAATATCAAGGGATTGATGCAAATAAACAAATTTTTAAAAAAAAACTTTTTTTAGGATTTATGGTTAAAATAACCTATTTTCAAATCTTCATTTTAAGGATTTGTTCCAAATAAAATAATGGTGATCAGATCTCAATATTATTTTTTCAGCTTCGTCTACTATATATTTTTAAAGTATATATATTTTGCGTAGAATATCTTTTGAAAACGCGTAGACGATCAACAAGTCTATTATTTTACCTCCCCCCCCCCTTTTTTCTTATTGTCCTAAAAAGACTCCATTTATTTTCGACTTGTACTGTTCTTATATTATGTTGAACCCACCCCGATTTTACAATTAAACATTTCACTATATATATAATTATAAAACATAATGCGAGGAGAAATATAAGTCAACAAATAAATTTGGTCCAAGTGTTCACACACTATAGAACAAGTGGAGGGAGTCACATGGGTTACTCTCCTGTCATTTCCCTGCGCCACAAGACAAACAGAAGTGGGGTTGTCCTCTTGCTTAACCAATGTGTTAAAATACCTTAATTATTTGAATCATTTTTTTTTGTCAACCAGTTAGATTTATAGACCAAAATCTTAAAAACATTACAAATGGACTAGAGTCCTACAAAGAACATAAACCGACGAGGTCCAACAAAACCCACTCGAACCAAAAGATAAGATGCAACTTGGCAAACACCGCGAGCAGAGGAACATGCAGAGAAATGCGTCATAAGGAGAAGCACCGCCGGGACACAGCTCACAAACGTGGAGGAGAACGTCGGGAAGCCGGACCGGACCAATTCTTCGCAAGCAACAGGGACCATTTGCCGATCAGTCGCACCCAGAAACCACCGTGAAATCACCTGCATCAAAGATAATGGAAACTGCAGCGCCGCCGGAGACGGCCGAACCCAAGGAGACATCTTCACAGGTGGGATTAAGAAACCCACCAAAGCCCGCCATATGCTTGTCCTCAAAAGCGACGGAACGGAGACGATATTAATCTCGGTGAATCGGAGGGCCGGAAGCGAAACAGAACCAACTCAGAGATTTAATGACGAACAGAGAAAGCGGGAGCGAGATCGCGGGCGTAGAGCCGAGAGCGACAGGAAAACCTGTAAGATCCGTTAACGGAAGAGAACAGCCAGCCATAAATCGACGCAGGAGTTTATTGGGACGGAAGGTCCGAGAGAAAAACACCCAAAAAGAAACCGAGAAAATCCACCAGAAGAGCCGGGGAAAGATCCAAAAACCGATCAAGGATCGGACGAGATATTTACCAAAACAGAGAAAGGAGCTATGGAAATCCTCGCCAGCTCTCTCCGTGAAAGATTGTGAGCGAGAATGAAGAGAGGGCGAGAGAGAAATCTCTCTCTAAAACAAGAGAGAAAGCTCCTTTCATTAATTATTTGAATCATTTGATTATATACTTTGTCAACGAAGGTTTGTGAGAGAGATGAGAGAGAAAACGCTCTCAAGCCCATTCCCCAATGCTTCTTTGAGATCTACTTTTCCGCGGAGTCTTTCAAATTTTGAATTCTCCAGTGCCGGCTCCGACACTTCTTTGTCGCCGTAATCTCCACCACCTCCGGCCCCCTGGCTCTCCGGTCAAGATTTATTTCCCTCACCTCCAAGCTCATAACCAGATGGAGAGGGCTTCTTCTTCCCTGGGTGGAAGGGAACTCTAGCTCACACTGACACTTTCGCTGGTCGTCTCCGTTCTGCTCTCTTCCTTCCATCGCAAGTTTCCGGTGTTACTGTTAAACTTCTCAGCCTCTGTCTCGAGCTTCCCGGTGTTTTTTAAAAATTTCTCCGGCGTATCTGCTGCTCCCTCCTCCAGATCGGCGAGGTGCGCGGAGATCTCGGTCTATTCCTGCGAGCATATTATTACTGTAATTGACACAGAAGACCAGATCTGAATTCACCTGGGTGTGATTCCGGTTCTGTTGGCCAAGTCCTTCTATGCTTAGCCTTTATCGGCTCTAAGTTGTTATCAGCCGGATATCTTTCCCGTGTGGATGATTCAATATCTCGTCTATCACTGACGGGGATATCTGAGAAGTTTGGACCTCGCTCCTAGGAAGTCACTTCTACCCGCTTTAGATATTGTTTGGCTGTATTACTGGTTGTGTCTCTGTTGGTGTCGGTGATTCTGACATATATCAACAGATTTGTTTCAACTGGTAATGGTAAACAAGCCGTCGGTTTCTTAAAGTCCGCCGGTTTTTTGGTCGTTTAGCCGATTTGCCTCCACTGTCGATTCTTACCCGGACGTGGTTTCTGGAGTGAGTGAGGTGGAGTCATCCGGCGTTTTTGTCTGCTTATTTGGATGCTTCCTCATTGTGTAAAATCCAAGACACAGAAAACGCCGGCGAAAAGTTTTAACGGTGGTTGAGTCCCCGTCAAAGAAGCTTTTCTGTCTTGGGCCTTACTTTCCAAGTTGAAAGAAAAAGATTTGGGCCAATAGATCGTGTTTGTCTCAAGGAATTATTTTATCGAGAAGAAAAGCTTCGACTGGTCCTTGTTTGGTTTAATGAATGAGCCAGGATCACTTCTTTTTACTATGATTGGGCCAAAAAATGTTTCTGGAAGAAGAATAATTTCAAAACATTTGTTGGGAATTAAAAAAAAAACTATCAAACGAAGATGAATACGATTGCTTGGAATTGTCAAGGGGTATGAGCCGATCTGACGAAGGAACATCTCGAAGAACTTCATAAATATTTCGCGCCTAATTTCTTATTTTTATCGGAGACCAAAAACAATCGGACTATACTTCAAGACATGCAAGTTACTTTTGGCTATGACCAAGTTTGTACCCTGGACCCAAAAGGCCTAAGAGGAGGTCTAGATCTTTTCTACATGGATGATCCATCAGTTTCTATTTTATATACGGATGATCATATTATTGATATTGAGACCTCTTTTGAGGGCCATAAAATATTTATGTCATTCGTGTATGGAGACCCGACTATCAAAATTTAAGAGCGTGTATGGGAAAGACTTACTAGGATTAGCCTTAACCGTAAACTTTCTTGGTTCATGATTGGTGACTTTAACGAGATCCTAAGCAACCATGAGAAGCGAGGAGGACGCACGAGGGCAGAAAGTTCATTCATACCATTCCGGATAATGTTGGATAATTTCAGAATAATAGAACTACCATTTAAAGGAAATTCATTCTCGTGGGTGGGAAAAAGGAAATGCGGAAAATTTAAGTACAGATTGGATAGAGCGGTTGCCAATAGCGAATGGTTATCGCTCTTCGCTCATACGACAACAGAATATCTAAAGCTTTGGGGCTCTGATCACAGGCCGGTTCTTGCTCGGATCCAATCTAGACTCGGCAGACCAAAAAAGAGTTTTAGATTTGATAAGAGATGGATCGGAAAACCTGGTTTTAAGGAAACAATTGTCACGGGATAGGGCCCTTTTGATGAAGTTCCGTTAAGGGACTTTCATCAGAAGATATGATCTTGCCGTAGGAAAATCGTTGTTTGGAAGAAATCAAACTTTACAAATACCGCAAAGTTGATCGAAGTGTTAAAATCCAAGATTGATTTAGCACAAGATGATGATAATACCTCATTAGAAGAACTCGAGGAGTTAAGGAGACAATTGATTGCGGTTTTTAGAGAACAAGTTTTTTTTTGGCAACAGAAAAACAGGAACCTCCGACATAAGGATGGGGATAGAAACACCAAGTTCCATCATGGCTTAACAAAACACAGAAGGGCCAGAAATCGCATTGTTAGCTTGAAAGATCACAATGGGAACCTGGTAGAAAGGCTTTTGGAATAGAAAAAGTCTCTACTCACTATTTCCAAAACCTTTTCTCTTCTTCTTCCCCTACGGAACTTGAAAACTCCCTTCGATATATCACCGTAAAGGTATCTGAAGCTACTAATTGTTCCCTAGTAAAGACCCCGACGGATTTGCAAAATTAAGAAGGCGCTTTTTGACATAAACCCTAATAAGGCTCCGGGCCCAGATGGTATGACGAGTAGGTTCTACCAAGGCTTTTGGCAGCACTTAATCAAAGATATTATCAAACTGGTAAAAGACTTCTTCATATCAGGAAAGTTCGACCCAAGACTGAACCAAACAAATATATGTCTTATACCTAAGAAGGAAAGGCCAAGAGAGATGTCAGAATTCAGACCCATTAGTCTTTGTAATGTAAGTTACAAGATCATTTCTAAGCTTCTGTGTAAGCGTTTAAAGAGTGCTCTTCCACCTCTCATTTCGGAGACCCAATCGGCCTTCATGGCGAAGAGACTGATCACAGATAACATCCTTCTCGCTCAAGAAAACTTCCATTCCCTCCGGACAAATCAAAGACGTAGAGAAGATTTCATGGCAATAAAGACTGATATGAGTAAAGCTTACGATAGATTCGAATGGAAATTCCTTGAGGCGTTAATGCTTAAGATGGGTTTTGATCCTCGGTGGGTTTTTCTTATGATGTCCTTTGTGACATCGGTCTCCTACCAGGCTTTAATCAACGGCGAGCCAAAAGGCAATATTATCCCCTCGAGAGGCATTAGACAAGGAGATCCCCCTTTCTCCATTCTTATTTATCTTATGCACGGAGGCGCTAATCTCCCTCCTCAAGGGAGCATAAGAGGAACAACGAATCACGGGCCTTCGTATTGCAAGGGCTAGTCCGATAGTCTCGCATCTCCTATTTGCAGATGACATCCTCTTCTTTTGCAAAGTAGAGACCGCACGGTGTATAGAGATTCTAAATATTATCGACACTTATGGTAAAGCGTTAGGAAAACTCCTCAACCCGGCCAAATCCTCTATTATATTTGGAAACAAAGTGGATATGGGAAGAAAACGAGATATTAAGATCATTCTAGGCATATCTTTAGAAGACGGTATGGGAATGTACTTGGGTCTCCCAGAACAGATTTGTGGCTCTAAGATGAAAGTCTTTTCCTTTGTACATGATCGACTTAATTATCATGTCTCCACTTGGTCAGCTTGCTTGTTGTCAAAGGGGGGCAAAGAAGTCCAAATAAAATCGGTAGCTCAAGCTGTTCCTACTTATACAATGTCCTGCTTCCTCCTCCCACAAGGCATAACAGATAAACTTAGGAGCTCGGTTTCAAGATATTGATGGAGCTCGAGTCGTAAGAATGATGATATTCATTGGATTGCGTGGGATAAGTTATGTTTACCTTATGATTTAGGCGGACTGAGTTTCCGTTATTGGCATGAAGTTAATATCACCCTGCTAGCAAAGCAATTATGGAGATTACTCCAATCCCATCATCACTCCTAGCCCGCGTCCTTAAGGGTAGTTATTTAAATCGATCAGACCCTCTCGAAGACCGTAAAGTGTACTTTCCATCGTATGGATGGCATAGTTTAATGGCGGCGAAACCACTATTGAAGGTGGGTGGACGGAGAACAATAGGATCAGGGCTAAACACGTTGGTGTGGAGTTACCCTTGGATTCCTAATTTGCATGCTCGACCCGCTCGCCCCTTAGCACAATTCACCATATGTCAGCCCCTGATGACAGTCCGCCCTTTCATTAGTCAAGAGACTAAAGAATGGAACTATCCTATCCTACGAGAATTCTTTCATCCAGAAGATATACCTCTTATATTAGGTCTGAGACCTAGCAAGAGGGCCAATCCGGATGGGTACGCCTGGAATCAGACGACAAATGGAGTTTATACAGTTAAATCGGGATACGATTTAATTCGCAAACATAATACAAGACAAGAATAATATCATTTGGGTTCAACACGCGCGTGACACACACGCGCCACTTTATTTCTCTCTCAAAAACTTCCGGCTCGGTACCTCCTCTTCAAGCGTGTGATGCCTCCCCGGCGGCCGGTTACGATCGGCGTCGGGTGAGGCACCATCCTTAGTTCGTAGCTCCCGGTGGTCCATGGCGGTGTTCCGATTCGGCGACTCTCCATTATCAGATCTACTTCTTAGCTTTCATCCGGGGTCGCCTCTTGCTCCGGCGTTGCGTGGCGTGCTTCGGGCTGACGGGAGGAGCGCCGGAAAGTCCTTCCCCTGCTTCTGATCTGCTTGAGGACGGCGGTTATGGCGGTGGGAAGCTTTCTATTTCTCGAGATGCGCTCTTCTCCAGCCGTGTGGCGAGTTCGTCCGCGGAGGTCTGGTGGTCTTCGCTGTTGGCGTGGCGGTGGCGATTCGAAGCGGCGACGGCTCTTCGGCCTGCTTGTCTTCCCGCCGCGTCAGGTCTCTGGTTCTGGTGCTGAAATCGGGCCCGTGTCTCAGTGGTCTCTCTGCCTCGGATTGTCTCCGACAAAGACTCCGGGCCGATGGATTGGTTCGATTCTGTTTGCGTCTGGACTTAGCGCACTTCATCCGGTTGTGCTTTGTTCAGATTTGTTTCCCGTTCATGCCTAGCAACAACGGTAATGGGGAGTCGAAGTTGTGTTGCGATGTTGGTGACAGATTTTGATTAGGGTTGGACCATTCCCGGTTAATTTCCCGGTCTGGTCAAACCACATCCCTTGCTTCAGTGGCTCGGTTAATGAGTGGGATTGGTAGGCTTGTTTGCTTCGGGTATGGTGGGCTCTGCATTGGTCCGGGCTTTCCGGTTTGGTATGGTTTCGTTATTTTAGATATAGGAGGCGGTAGTAAGGCTATGGAGTGGTGATGCGTGGTTTCGCTTCTCGCTGACCTCGGGGAAAGAGCTTGGGGGAACAAACAGCCGCTATTAAGCTCCGCTAGCTAGTGTAATCCTGGCTCGTGTCGGATCTAGGTGTGTTAGTGAGTGTTCCGATTAGGTGATGAGGACAATCGGTAATCGGACTTCTCTGCCATCGTTGAGGAAAGACTCTTTGTTCAGGTTGCCGGATGAAACCACTCCCTAGTTCTATTTGAGAGTTTTCCATCCTTTCTCGGTTTTGCCTCTAGCCGTGCGCCTCTTCATCAATCGCCGAGCTCCCAAGCGTGTATCGCTATTTCGGATCTAAGGCTACCAAGCTAAAGATCTAAAAATACCGATTGAATTTGCTTCCATGTTTTTTATCCTTTTTTTGCCATGGGACCAATTATTAGGTGTTGCTTATTGGATAATTCAATTTGTAACATCTACATTTCATTTTATAATGATATTTACAATTTCGCAAAAAAAAAAACAGAATACAAGACCTTTAATTGAAGAAGTTGGTGAGCCAAGTATTACAGCCCTGAAACAGCAAGTTTGGAAGATCCGAACTGCCCCGAAACTCAAATACTTTATGTGGCAAGTGTTGGAATTGTGTCCAGTAATCTCGGTACTGTCTCTAGAAAGTAAGAGTATGTCAATGATCAGACATAAGTCATATAATACTGGGGGTCATGATGGCTTGCTAGAGTCCGCTCATGATCTATAAGTCTTGGACTTATTGCCTTTATTATATGATCCCATATGGGTCACACGCCTAAGCTAACGGGAAAATACGAAGGAACGGTTTAGCAGAAGTACGGTAAAAGTGCTAGGCATTTACTGTACTTAGAGAGAGACTAAAGAGCCTGATTAAATCCAAGGGATTTAATCAGAACTGAGAATTGGGCCCAAAAGCCCATAAGAACTGGACAAGGGTTTTATTAAATAAAACTTGCCCTAGCTCTTATTTTTCTCAAGCTTCTGCGCCTCCCTCCTCTCTCTCTGCGCCTCCTCTCTTTTGGTCTAGCAGCCTCTCTTCCCGAAGTGTGCGTGTGTGAGCCTTTGGAGGAACAACCTCTTGGTGGTTCTGCTGATCTCTGACCCGTACCTCCATTCCGCTGCATAAACAAGGTAACAGGTGAGATCTTTTATGATTCTAGCAAGAGAACCTAGATCTGGCATGTTTAGGAGTTTAATCTGAAGAAATGAATCAGGATTAACACTAAACGAATCCATCAGTGGTATCAGAGCCATTGGTTCTGTAGGTTTTCTTGTTTAGAATCAAGTTTAGGATTGTTTAAGAAGTGTTTTGAATCAATCTACTGATAAGAAAAAACACTTAAGAAACAAAGAATTAAAACCTAAACAAACAAGAAATCGCATGATCCAATCTATATGAATTGGTTGCGTCGGAGTGTGGTCGAACCGCACGTCCGGATCGAATAGACGCACGGACCGATCGATGGATCGAGTCGCGTGGTCGAGTCGATCACGGCGAGATGGGCAGCGAGATGCGTGGCCGATCCGATCGCTTGCATCGATCGCGGATCGATGGCTTGGATCGATGCGATCACGCCGTGCCTCTCTCGCGTCTCGGCCAAGCCAGCATCGTCCCGCTCTCGTCCCGGCCGTCCCATCCTGCTGTCGTCCGAGCATCGTCGCGTGATCGAGATGGACCGATCTCGGATCGCGTCCCGTCCCGTTCGTGCGGCTGGCCGATGTCTCGTCTCGATTGCGAAGCTAGGTCACGACCGTGATCGGTTCGTGACCAATCGGTTCGGTTCGGTTAATGGCTCGGTTTAATTTGATTAAAAATCTTAATCGTCTTGGTTTAATAAACAGACTTAATAAATTTATTAAGTTTTGGTTAAACCGGGATAAGAAATCCAAAGTCGAAAAATTGGATTTAGTGCCTAAACCAGTGGTTTTCTAATTTGATTTGGTTGGACCAAATAAATTGAGAAAATCCGGTTTAGTAAATAACCGGTTGACAATTGTGGTCATCGTAGTAATTAATTTTGGTTAGACCAATTTTAATGAACCAGACCGGTTATGTCATTTAATTGGACAATTGGGTTATGTCTTGGACATGGACCAATTCTTGGGCCTCGGGCCAAGAAGTTAAAACAATTGGGCCAATTATTTGAGTCTTTTCTTCAGATTTAATTTTATATAAATGAATTTTAAATTAAATCTGTTTTTCAAAATCTGAAATTAGAAAGTTTCTTAAATTAGAAGTTTCTAGATTTGCATGTTTTGGATTTTAGGAAATTTCCAATTTTAGAAAGTTTCCAATTTTAGGAAGTTTCCAATTTTAGAAAGTTTCCAAAATTAGTAGGTTTCCCAAAAAGGAAAGTTTCCCAAAATAGTAATCTTCTATTTTGGGATGAAATTTTAATAAACCTACGAACCTCAAATAATATCAAGCGTTGGATGTCTTGTCCAGTCTATGTCAGCTATCGAAGCCCACTCAATTGTACTCATGGCCTTACAGTGTGAGGGTGTCTATTTTTGCGTGGGTAAGACGGTTTGTGATTCATAAATGTCATTGGGAGTCCCAGACATTAGTGATTACATGACTGTATAGTCTGGTTTTCTTGACTAGGCCATCGGGAGTCCCGGGCCTTGAGACATCAGAGTGGATTGGGCCTCGGGCCCAGATTCACAACCAAGAGTTATATCACGGATATAATTAGCCGAGATAGGGCTTACCGATATAAGCTAAGGTTGGGTGACGGCCAGTGGCCCACCTTGATCTTTGTTATATGTGGATCTTGGAATCATTATATTCCATTGAGGGTAACTGATGTTATGGAATATAATGCGAGATTAATCATATTAAGTATAATACGAGATTAATCATATTGAACATATTAACTAAAATCCTTTTTATCTTATATTTCAGCTATGACTACTACAAGCACACAAAACACATTCTCTATCCGGTCTGTTCTCGAAAAGGAGAAGCTGACTGGAACGAACTTCCTGACGTGGTCAAGGAACTTGAGGCTGGTCCTCAAGCAGGAGAAGAAGGATTATGTCCTTCGTGATCCCCTCCCCGAGAGGCCTCCTAACAATGCTGCCAGGACTCTGCATAATGCTTGGGAAAAGCATTCGTCAGATGAAAATGATGTCTATTGCCTGATGTTGGCGACCATGACTGCTGAGCTGCAAATGCAGTTCGAGAGTGTGTTGTCGCCCATCGAGATAATGGCAAGCCTGAAATCGCTTTTTCAGGAGCAAGCAAGGACTGAGAGGTTCCAGACAGTTAAGAACCTCTTAGACTGTAAGTTGGCTGCAAATGCGGCAGTGAGTCCTCATGTCTTGAAGATGATGGGTTATCTCGATCATCTTCAGAAACTCGACTGCCCTATCAGCCAGGAACTTGCCTGCGACATCGTTCTGCAGTCTTTACCTGCAAGCTATGATCAGTTCATCCTGAACTTCAATATGCATGGCTTGAGTAAGACATTACCTGAGCTTCACGGAATGCTCAAGACTGCAGAGCCCAACTTGAGGAAAACCGCCAAGGACCCCAATGTGCTTATGGTGCAAAAGGGCAAGGGCTTTAAGAAATCCTCTGCCAAGGACAAGGGAAAGGCTAAGGCTGTTCAAGTCTCGGACAAGGACACGCCAAAGCCCAAGCCCAAGTCCAAGGCTGGGCCTACTGACATCTGCAGGTTCTGTAAAGAACCAGGGCATTGGAGGAGAGAATGTAAGAAATTCCTGGAAGGTCTAAAGGAATTGAAGAAGAAGACTCTCGAGACTTCTTCATCAGGTATTTTTGTTATAGAAGTTAATACAACTACTTCTGATAATACCTCATGGGTTATGGATACTGGTTGTGGGGCTCATATTTGTACTAATATGCAGGCACTCAGCAACAGTAGGAGGCTGAAGCAAGGACAAGTGGAGCTACGAGTTGGGAATGGAGCGAAAGTTCCTGCACTAGCTGTAGGCACATACTTGTTGTCTTTACCTTCGGGATTGGTTTTAGAACTCAATAATTGTTATTTTGTACCTGCGATAAGCAGAAATATTATTTCAATTTCTTTGTTGGATTTGGAAGGTTATGATTTTTCAGTTAAGAATAAATTATGTTCCTTCAATCGCAACAATTTGTTCTATGGTTGTGCCCCTCTTACGAATGGGCTTTACATACTTGATCAATCCACGCCAATTTATAACATTAATACCAAACGGTTCAAACCTAATGAGGAGAACCGAACGTTTCTATGGCATTGTCGTTTAGGGCACATCAGCGAGAAACGCATTAAGAGGCTCCATTCGAATGGACTTCTTGGCTCATTTGACTTTGAGTCATGTGAGAAATGCGAATCCTGCATGATGGGCAAAATGACACGGGCAAACCTAACGAGAGGGCCAGTGACTTATTGGGCCTGATACACACAGATGTGTGTGGCCCAATGTCCACAAATGCAAGAGGAAACTATCAGTACTTCATTACCTTCACTGATGATTTCAGTAGGTATGGATATGTTTATTTGATGAAACATAAATCTGAATCGTTTGAGAAATTCAGAGAATTCCAAAATGAAGTACAGAACCAACTTGGCAAAAGCATTAAGGCTCTTCGGTCCGAACGAGGAGGAGAATACTTAAGCCAAGAATTCAGTGATCATCTGAGAGAGTGTGGGATCGTATCCCAACTCACTCCTCCTGGAACACCACAATGGAATGGTGTGTCTGAGAGGAGAAATCGGACCTTATTGGATATGGTTCGATCTATGATGAGTCACACAGACCTTCCAATATCCCTTTGGGGATATGCTCTGCTAACAGCAGTGTTCACTCTAAATAGAGCGCCATCAAAAGCAGTAGCTAAGACACCATATGAATTATGGACTGGAGAAGCTCCAGTGCTGTCTTACCTTAGAATTTGGGGTTGTGAAGCCTATGTCAAGAGATTGATCTCTTACAAGCTTACACCAAAGTCTGATAAATGCTACTTAATTGGTTATCCGAAGGAAACCAAGGCTTATTACTTCTATCTACGTTCCGAGAACAAGATCTTTGTTGCACGGGATTGTAACTTTCTTGAGAGGGAGTTTCTCTCTAAGAAAGACAGTGGGAGTAAGGTACTGCTTGAAGAAATTCAAGATGAACAGGATACTGCTCAACCTGAAGAGGAAGAGCAGCAGGAGGACCTACAAGAAATTGTAGTGCCTGAACCTGTAGTACCTGAAGTTCGAAGATCCGGGAGGATCCGTCACAAACCCGAGAGATATCAAGGATTCCTCGTGACTGACTGTCATGATCTTCTGATCATTGATGGTGATGAACCATCGAACTTCAATCAAGCCATGATGGGCCCAGATTCCTCTAAGTGGCGTAAGGCCACTGATTCCGAAATGGACTCCATGTCGGTCAACCAAGTGTTTTCGTTGGTTGACTTACCCGCTGGTGTAAAAGCCATCGAGTGCAAATGGATCTTCAAGAAGAAGATTGACGTGGATGGAAATGTCCAGATTTATAAAGCCAGGTTGGTAGCAAAAGGTTTCAGGCAAGTTCACGGTGTGGATTACGATGAAACCTATTCCCCAGTGGCAATGATGAAATCTATTCGGATTCTACTAGCAACTGCAGCTTTTCATGATTATGAAATTTGGCAGATGGACGTGAAAACCGCCTTCCTGAATGGAATTCTGGAAGAGGATGTGTATATGACACAACCTGACGGTTACATAGATCCAAAGAATGCTGGGAAAGTATGCAAGCTTCATAAATCCATTTATGGATTGAAGCAAGCATCGAGGAGCTGGAATCTTCGTTTTGATGAAGCGATCAAGCAATTTGACTTCATCAGAAACGAAGAAGAACAATGCGTGTATAAGAAAACTAGTGGGAGCAAGATAGTATTTCTTATTCTGTATGTCGATGACATACTGCTTCTCGGAAACGACGTTCCAATGCTGAAGTCGGTAAAGGACTGGCTTGGAAGTTGTTTTTCCATGAAAGACATGGGTGAAGCCGCATACGTTCTTGGAATCAGGATCTACCGGGATAGATCTAAAAGGCTGATAGGCTTGTGTCAAGACTCATACATTGACAAAGTCCTGCATAGATTCAGCATGGCAGATTCCAAGAAGGGCTTCACGCCAATGGTACATGGCACAACGCTAAGCAAGAAGCAGAGCCCTACGACGGCTGCTGAGCTTGAGCGCATGAAGAATATTCCTTATGCATCTGCAATAGGATCTATCATGTATGCCATGATTTGTACTCGTCCTGATGTTGCTTATGCATTGAGCATGACGAGTAGGTACCAGTCAAATCCAGGTGAAAGCCACTGGATTGCCGTCAAGAATATCCTGAAGTATCTAAGACATACTAAGGATAAGTTCTTGGTGTACGGCGGAAGTAATGTGCTTGAAGTCAGTGGATTCACGGACGCAAGTTTCCAGACAGACCAAGATGATTTCCGGTCACAGTCCGGTTATATCTTTTGTCTGAATGGCGGTGCAATAAGTTGGAGAAGCTCCAAGCAAGACACCGTTGTTGATTCCACTACAGAAGCTGAATATATCGCCGCTTCAGAAGCAGCGAAGGAAGCTGTTTGGATACGAAAGTTCATTATTGAACTAGGTGTGATACCAAATGCGGCTGAGCCTCTGGCACTGTTTTGTGATAACAATGGTGCTATAGCTCAGGCAAAGGAACCAAGATCACACCAGAAATCCAAGCATGTGCTAAGAAGATTTCACTTGATACGTGATATCATTAATAGAAAGGAAGTCAAGATCAGCCGAGTTCAGACAGATGATAACGTCGCTGATCCATTGACAAAGCCACTCCCAAGACCTAAGCTCGAGTTCCTGACTGAAGCTGTAGGCATTAGAGACATTGAAATGTAATCTAAATTTGAGTGGGAGTTTGAGGGCTTTATTTAGTTATTCGATATGTTCTTGTAAAACATTTTATGTTTAATGAAATCATTATTTCAAGATTATTTTAACTGTGATGAAATAATCGTTCCAAAATGATATGAACCATTTTATAGGTCATCGAAGTAAATGACTTGATCTTGAGTCATCAAAGTCATTTAGCTTGATCATGAGACCCTATATTTGATATATGGCTTATATCATCCTGTCCCTAGTCGAAGGTTGTTGAAATTGGAACACCAACAACCGTGTGAGACTAGATTGGTATGTGACTTATGACAAAGTCTCAGGGTGTCATAGATGCGCGGCATCAAAGTCAGTACATAGGTGTATGTTTGGGTACATACGACCGGACATGACCCGATTATAAGAACTCTTCAGGATATTTATATCTGTGTCATAAGAGATTCTTACTACGACTATAGAGTATAGTCCTTAGACCTGAGTTCGCATGCATGTGACTGCACATGAACTAATGCACTTTGATCATTGTCTAATTCTGTCGTTAAGCGATAGTTATAAGGACCTTGTTTGGGTGTATTATGAAATGAGTAGTTCACAGTGATGGAACAAGACGGGATTTGTCCCTCCAATATAAATGGAGTGAATATCTCTAGGCCAATCGGAGATTTGAATACTGGAAAATGCATGGCCATGCTCAAACGGACTGTCCCGAGTCGTTTGGATTGTCAGTATCAAATCAGAGTCCGATGAACATGATTAGCCTCTATAAGGATGACACTCATCTTGCCTTATGACTAATCGAGATATTGAGACAAAAGGATTATGAATACAGAGATTCCAGTACAAGTGGGAGATTGTTGGAATTGTGTCCAGTAATCTCGGTACTGTCTCTAGAAAGTAAGAGTATGTCAATGATCAGACATAAGTCATATAATACTGGGGGTCATGATGGCTTGCTAGAGTCCGCTCATGATCTATAAGTCTTGGACTTATTGCCTTTATTATATGATCCCATATGGGTCACACGCCTAAGCTAACGGGAAAATACGAAGGAACGGTTTAGCAGAAGTACGGTAAAAGTGCTAGGCATTTACTGTACTTAGAGAGAGACTAAAGGGCCTGATTAAATCCATCAGAACTGAGAATTGGGCCCAAAAGCCCATAAGAACTGGACAAGGGTTTTATTAAATAAAACTTGCCCTAGCTCTTATTTTTCTCAAGCTTCTGCGCCTCCCTCCTCTCTCTCTGCGCCTCCTCTCTTTTGGTCTAGCAGCCTCTCTTCCCGAAGTGTGCGTGTGTGAGCCTTTGGAGGAACAACCTCTTGGTGGTTCTGCTGATCTCTGACCCGTACCTCCATTCCGCTGCATAAACAAGGTAACATGTGAGATATTTTATGATTCTAGCAAGAGAACCTAGATCTGGCATGTTTAGGAGTTTAATCTGAAGAATTGAATCAGGATTAACACTAAACGAATCCATCAGCAAGCGCTTTCGGGTTGTGTTCCGACGTGTGAGAGACTCACTTATAAGCATCTGGCCAGTGATAGGACTTGTCCTAGATGTGGTAGCACAAAAGAATCTATAAACCACCTACTTTTTGAATGCCCTCCAGCCTTACAGGTTTGGGCCCTATCGGACTTTCCGTCCATTCCGAGGAATTTCCCCAGTTCTTCTATCTACCGTAATATGGACTTTCTCTTTTGGAAAACAAGAGAGTTGGGTCTCTCAGAGCCTCAAAACTCTATCTATCCATGGATTTTATGGTTTATTTGGAAAGCGAGGAATGATAAGATCTTCAACGGGAAAGAAATTTCCCCTAGGAACACCCTCCAACTGGCTTCTCTTGAGGCGGAAAGTTGGAGACTAGCCCGTGCTGAAGACAATGAAGAGGAGAATGAAGAGACACAAGAGTCTCAGGAACCTATTGCCCCCCTTATTGACACCCAAACCCTCATATGCCAAGTTGATGCATCATGAATTGACCATGGCCTTCTCATTGGTTTAGGGTGGTGCTATAACGATTGTATGGGACGAGAGGTAAGCGGCCTCCAGGGGTGTCGTAGAAGCCTCTCGGCATTGCACGCCGAGTTAGATAGCCTTCTCTGGGCAGCTTCCTGTCTCTTTGAGAAGAGGCTCTTGAGAGTACATTTTGAGACTGATTGTTCATCATTGGTAAAGATTATTGACGATTCCGATGATTGACCATTATTCTTATCAGAATTGGATATCTTACACTCTTTGAAACAGAGTTTTGAGTATTTCGATCTACGTTATATCCCTCGTGCCAGGAACTTTCGTGTTGACTCTTTAGTGAAGGAAGCCCGGTCTTGAGGCGTGTTATTCTCTCACATAAACCAGACTGTCTCGACTGAAGAAACTTTTCGGAGCTTCCCTTCCAGCAGATTAAATGTGGCTTAATGAATATGGGTCGACGATAAAAAAAAAAAAACTTTGACAACGAAGGTCCATATTTTACTCATATAATTATTCTATGAAAAAACCATGTTAAAGTATGCATACTTTACTGTCAAGTCAGAGAACAGTCACTACTATTATGTTATCAAATCCACTTAGTTAATTAGTTCATGGTTTATAACCTCAAATATTATCTTAAATTATTTTCACGTCTTTTAAATACTTGTAATTTATTGAACAACGTCGTTTAGACATCTTTTACATATATTAAACAAAATATTTAACTGTATTAAAATTAATTTAGCTTAATATAACACTTATTAATTTGAATTAACTTAAATCTAAAATTACTAAGGAGTGAATTAGGTAGGTATTTAGTCTAAAAAATTGTTTTGAAAAACAGCATTTTTTATAAACAAAACAAATTTACGCTATAACGACAATGTTGATGAAACACAAAGAATACTATCTTAACAATGACAATATCTTTTATACAAACACATTTGATCTCGTGATCGATCAAATTTGATATCATGAAATTTGAAATAAAGCTACCATATTTGTTAGTTTAAATAAGTTATTTCAGTTAATGTTATTAATATTTATAATTATTAATAACTCTTGAAATTTAAATGTTCATATTTACAATCACGAATGTTTAAATGTTCATAGTTAATAACCAGAGATCTTGACTATATAAAAATAAGTAAATAAAGACTTATTAAAGATAGCAAAAGTAAACTCTGTATGAAGTTTCCGATAATGGAGAACAATCTAATTACATAAGCCTAACTTGTGCCCATCCGTCTTATATTTCGGGTAGAATTACACTCGCGTTAATAATAAAACAACGTCACTATCACAGTTACAACTTACAATAGTACTTTTTTGTTTTTTTGGGTGGAATACAACACTACTTTTATATTTATATTTTATTTTAGGAATTAACTCGTTGATGTATAATATATACTGAAAAAGTGGTTTCCGACCAGCAAATCTTCTCTCTTTCTCTTTATAATCACAAGATCGTTTCTTCACTCTGGTTTTCAGGGCTCGGAAAAAACTCTCTCAAACCCTCAAATTTCCAACAAAAAAAAAAGACTTCATTTTTGGATACTTAACATTTTTCTTCGAGTCCCGTCTTCGATCCAGAGAGAAGAATCCGCTAAAAAATCTCCATCAAAAAGACGAAAATGCCACTGTCGGCGACGGCGGATACAAGCAAGACGGTGAAGCTGGAAAGGTACAACAGCTACCTCCGCAAGATTCACAGCACTAAAGTTCTCAACGCTTCTTCTAAAGTCCTTTTCCGAGCAACACTCCTCGTCGCTCTTGTCCTCGTCCTACTCTTCGCAATCAACTACCCTCCACTCTCCGACAGCCGCGCCGCTGCAGCACACCACCTCCACCGTCGTAGCTTTTTATCGACCGGAATCTTCTCCTCCTCTTCCTCTCTCGGTGAAGGAGCCGCTTGGGAGAAGCGCGTGAGACAATCCTCAACCGCAAAACGACCACATGGTCTCTCCGTCCTCGTCACTGGAGCTGCCGGATTCGTCGGATCTCACTGCGCACTCGCGCTTCGGAAACGCGGCGACGGAGTTTTAGGATTCGACAACTTTAACGATTACTATGATCCATCACTCAAAAGAGCAAGACAACAACTTCTAGAGAAGCAACAAGTGTTCATCGTCGAAGGAGATCTCAACGACGGTCCTCTCTTGCGTAAGCTCTTCGATGTCGTTCCTTTCACTCACGTCCTTCACTTAGCAGCTCAAGCCGGAGTTCGTTACGCGATGAAGAACCCTCAATCTTATATTAGCTCAAACATCGCTGGACTCGTTAACCTCCTCGAAGTAGCTAAAGCAGCTAATCCTCAGCCTGCGATCGTCTGGGCTTCCTCTAGCTCCGTTTACGGACTCAACACCGAGAACCCGTTCTCTGAAGAACACAGAACGGATCAGCCGGCGAGTCTTTACGCTGCGACGAAGAAAGCAGGGGAGGAGATAGCCCACACTTACAATCACATCTACGGTCTTTCTTTAACCGGACTTCGGTTCTTTACGGTTTACGGTCCTTGGGGAAGACCAGACATGGCTTACTTCTTCTTCACTAAAGCCATACTCCACGGGAAATCAATCGACATTTACAGAACGCAAGACAATCAAGAAGTGGCGCGTGACTTCACCTACATAGACGATATCGTTAAAGGATGTGTCGGTGCTTTAGATACCGCGGAGAAAAGCACTGGTAGCGGCGGAAAGAAGCGAGGACCGGCTCAGTTACGTGTTTACAATCTCGGAAACACTTCTCCGGTTCCGGTGGGGAGATTGGTTTCGATTTTGGAAGGATTATTAGGGACGAAAGCGAAGAAGCATCTGATCAAAATGCCAAGAAACGGTGACGTACCTTACACGCATGCGAATGTGAGCTTGGCGTACAAAGACTTCGGGTATAAACCAACGACGGATCTCGCCGCGGGGTTGAGGAAGTTCGTCAAGTGGTACGTTGGGTATTACGGGATACAGCCGAGGGTAAAAAAGGAAAACTCTCACGCCGAAGATTCCGCTTAAATAATCTCTCTGCTTCATCATCATCACATGCTTGTTTTTTTCATTTTACAAACAAAAACAATTATTTACAGGGACAATTTCTGTATTTTCCGTTTTTTATTTTAAAAATGCCAAAAAATCATTAATGTATTTTTATGGTGGTCCTTTTCTAGGGGAACGAAGTGTGGGAATTAAATTGTTACAGCTGTATGTTATAGTAGAAAGAGATATATACAAAAAGATGAAGAGAGAGGGTATAATTGGAAATAGTTGTGGGGTTTGTAATGTAATAAATGATGGGTTGATGATCTTGCTGGAAAGTGTTTACAGAGCAGATATTAGCCCTTGGATTTTTATTACTCCCTCTGTTTCTCAATATAGGAGGTTTTGAGTAAAAGCACGCATCTTAAGAAATTTATTGGGTTTTACAAAAGATGTTTTAATAGTTAATTTAAAATAAATTTAACCAATCATAAAATAAACCGTATAATTTTATTGGCTATAAGACAATAAATACTCTTAAAGTTTACATTGAAAAACGAAAACCTCTTATATTTTGAAACAAACATAAATCTCTAAAACCTCCTATATTGAGAAATGGAGGGAGTATCAAGTAATGAAACCTGTGATCCATTATCAACTGTAACATAAATTTTATTCTCCTTTTATTTTTGTGTTTGCCTTTTCTCTCCTTCACTTTTTTCTCTTTACTTTATTGTGTTTTTTCTTTCTTTACAATTTCTTGCCAAATCCACGAATGTACAGTCGAGACGAATTGAACAGAACCGGAACTAAAATCTTAAACCGGATTTGACTTTGAGAAATAACTTTACTGTGCTTGTTCGAATCGCAATAAACCAAACAAAGAGAAAAGGAAGAGGACCATTTGGCATTGGACCCCCTTTTTGTCACCAATCATCTTTTTTTTTTATCGTTTTTATTTTTCTTTTATGCTTTTTAACGAATTTTAGCTTTTTACTTTCTATATGATAAATCGATAATATAAGCTTGTGTAGTTAGTTATTGAGATATTCGCTTTTGAAGATGCGGTGCCTTGCCAATTACATTTATCTGTCAAAGGAGTTGTACCAGTACATATTTTTCTTTAGAATAAATTTAGGTCCAAAGGTAATAAAAATTTTCGCCCACAAGTACAAGGAAAAACTTGTACCAAATCTATCGTAGAACAAATCTTGTAATAAATAAATTTTGGATTAGGTTGGCTGGTCCACGTTAAAAACATAACTATAATGTATATTCCATTGAATGGGCTTCAAAAGCCTCTCAAGACTGAATTTGAAAAATACAAATCTCAGATGAAAAATCTATTATGATAACTAATCAGAGATATCAAAACTTATGTTCTATATATTTTAGGTTGGCTTGCTTGACATACAAACATAACTATAGTGTAGATACCATCCATTTATGGGAAAAAATTGTATCTTAAAATTTTAAAATACTGAAAGCAGAAAATCCCAAATGTTACATCTGGAGAGTGATCCGAATATCTACATTACTATGTTTGATGTATTATTGATTTGAGCTCTTTTGTCTTCTTCTTTGTTGAAACAGTCATATAACCTCTTCAACTTATAGAAGGTAGATACCATCCTGTTTCCTTCGGCTCAAAATTTGATTTTAACTCTAATTGCCAAGTACAATCTGCTTTCTAAAATAGGAAATTAAATTGCTTGTTTTTAAAAGTCAAATAAATACTCAAGAGCATCATCAGAACGAGATATCCAACTTTTGATTCAATCAATTCTTTAATACTGGCAAGAATGAATCTGAAAGCACCAAACGAACGATTATAAAGCAGAAGAACACAAACGGAGGATAAAACGAAATAAGTATTAAACATCGAATCAGCTCGATGCAAAATAGATTGCAGAAAATGGAGTGTAACACAATAACCAAAAACAGGGTTAAACTAAGTTCAGCAAAACCAATTAAGGCTTTGTTTGTTTGTTTGTTGTAGTAACAAAAGAGGAAACAAGCTAACTAATTTCTGAAAAACTGGATGCTCTCTCTCTCTCTCTCTCTCTCTCTCAAATCCTTTGAGATGTTAGTAGCCACCACTAGCTCCACCGAAACCACCACCACCACCACCGGCACCATATGATGATCTTGGGGCACTTGGTCTCTCGTTTGCAAGGTTCACACGGATGTTCCTACCATCCAGCTCCTGCTCATACCCAAAACCCAGAAAAAAACTAATTAGAAGCCTAAAACAATCAATAACACTACACATTATCAATGTTAATTTCTAACCTTCCCATCCATCTCTGTTATTGCATTGTTTGCAGAACCCTCACTGTCAAAGCTGACAAATCCAAAACCCCTCGACCTCCCTGTCTCTCTGTCTGCAATCACTGTTGCTGCACAACCAAAGCCACATCATTTGAATGATGAACATTACTAAGTCCCTAGGCAGTACTAAGTTAGACACTAATACCATCTCACAAACACGTTCATCATCATTCCATCGCATAAAACTAAAACAATTGCAACATTCACGAGTGGTTTCAATATTCATGTAGTCAATTAAAACCAATCCAAAAGAAAGCACTTTCTAATGTGTTATGAAATTATAATGACGACGGAGACAGAACCAATGGCTTACCTTCTGTCACTTGGCCAAAGTTGGAGAAAGCTTGCTTTAAGGACTGGTCATCAGTTCCCCATGAGAGACCTGAAAGGAAATGTACATGAAAAAACATTCAAAAACCAGATAGCAGTGCGTGCAGTAAAAAGCAAAGGAAGATAATAAAACTAACCACCAACAAAAAGCTTGGTGGACATGTAACGGAGAGAGCCGAGCATAGATGTCCGTGGAACATTTGAGCTCTGAGAAACCCCTTGTCTCAAAATACTGCTAAGTTTGTTGCAGAAAGCCATTTCTAGATACCTGTACATAACATATAAACCCAAAAAGCCATAACTAATCAATTCCAACTCCTAAATGCCTGAACAGGATAAACATGGAGAACGATAATCAACACATCATTTCTTTTCAATACGACCACAAAGAATCCAAACCCTAAAATCAAAAAATGTTCGAGCAATTACAAGAGAAAACAATGAGAATCCAACGCACAAAATGACAGACAACAAATGCATTGTATAAGCCATTTCTAAAGGTATGAATAGAGATTCAAGAGACAAAGGCAAACCTCAGCGAAGGTAATTGACGAAATGAGGGCTTTGCGAGTATCAGTGACTGAGAAAGGAGGCAGAAGCAGAGTGAAGACAAAGTGTAGGGTTTAAGAGATTTATATAGAGCACAGAAACTCATTTTTTCTAAAAAGATCACGTGTGATTGAGTGTATTGTCTTTAGTATGTACTACGGTGGTTTTAGCCATTGAATATACAGATGTGAGAATAACGGTCAAAGTACACGTGAAAGAGCGCTGGTCTATTGAATATAGAATGTAGCTGGTGTAGAGAATCACGCCTCCCGGATTTATCTAACTTCTTCTTCTTTAGTAGCCAAGTCAGCTCGTTTATTTATGTGTGAATCAATACACATCAACGGCTTCGTACAGCAATATGGCCCAAAACCTCATAGCCAGAATATGGGTCAAAAGCCCATTATATTGGTTTCTAAATGATTCTCCATTCATTACAGTTTTTTTTTTGTTTGTTAAATCTTTAGAGGGTGTTATTAGTTTGTCTCTATTTAAAATTTCGTTGATTTTAAAATCTAATAGATAGATTTTATTAATATTTGTGAAATCCGTAAGTTTTCACTCGGATTTGAGTCTTTATGTTTTTAACTTAATAATCCACCAAAATCTATTCAAATCTATGATCAAGTCAAATCCATATATAAATCTTTACTATTGAATAACACTTAATTTTAATCTGGATTTTGAAATAATAGAACCAATAACATAGGATTTTAATTAGGTTTCTAAAATCATAAAACCAATAACACATAATTTTGATAAAGATTTTAAAATCAATGATCGAATAATACATAATTTTGCTCGGATTTAAAAATCCACTAAAATGTATAAACTAATAACGCCTGCTTTGCTTAGAGTATGGTGAAGACCAATGTTTTGAAACCCGACCCAAACATTAAACCGGATTGTCTTCTGGGTCATCGGGTCACTAGGTCAATGGTGGATCGACCGCGGGTCGATCGTAAGTCATAAATAAATGAGATATATATATATAACTATATATAAACATATATTCCTAAAATTATTTAATCTTATAAAAAATAAGGTATAAAAATATACATAATTTGCATTATTATAACTATTAGCTAAATTGTTAACAAAATATAAATTAAGAAATTTGATATAAAATCAATAATTTAAGTCAAACACCATGCAACAGTTCAAGAAAAAAAGAAATACGAAGGTTTGTGAGGCTGAAAGATGAAACGTCTCGCCAGAAGAACTTCTAATAATGTTTTAACTACTAAAACCCTATATTTATCACAATCAAACACTCTCTTTGATTTAAAAAGTTAAAAAATGTTCATTATCCGGATCAACCGGTTCGATCGATCCAGGTCGCAAATAAACCACAGATTTTTTTTCAGATTTTTCCGGGTTTTTAACTCAACGGTTTTTGCATATGACCTAACCTAGAATATATGTCGGGTCGCCGAGTTTACCGGTCCGACCACGGATCCTGGTCGAGTTTCAAAACATTGGTGAAGACACATTGGGACCATCCATATAACATCAATTATTGTTAACCGAATAAAACGTACAGATGTTGGACGATAAGTTCATGTGAACCCCAACACACAAACCTACCATACGTGAAAGGTAGTTGGATCATTGATTGCATTTGCATGTTAAGTTGACACTGGATGTTGTGACCAACCTAATCTAAAGCAGTTCACAAGTCACACCCTTATCCTATATTTATTGAACATTAATTATTTACATCACCACAGTTGCAAATTTATCATTCTTGGTGCTAACTGAGTGTTGTTTTAGTCATCTGTTCGTGCAGTCGACATTTAAATGATCTTTGCACAGAAAAGTAGATCTAACACAAGTATTATTAAACGTCGGCTCCAGCTAGAATTTGCAGGTCAAAAATTAGATCACTTGCTACATATTGACATAAAAGAAGGGATAATTGTTCCTCTATTTTTTTTTCTCTCTCCCCATTTTGTCGTTGCTTTTTTTGGTATCGATTTTCCTCTCCAACGTGTTTTTTATTGTCGCCGTGGAAGAGACCACCTCTTCCCTCTTTCTATTGGTCCCCTGTTGGCTGATTTTCTGTGCTCGACAGTTGTAGATCTGGTGATGTGCTCGGCTCGGGCATGTCAATAGTGGTTTGTGGTTGCTTTGCGATCTGGTTCAGCGGGTTTTTCCTTCGTTGTTCTGCGGCTTCTCGTATGTTTTCTCCTTCGGACGACATATGGTTTTCTCAGGCGGTAAGTCTTCAGAGGTCTTTGTTGGGATGATTTTAACCTCTCTCCGCGGTGCCGTTCTCCTCCGGTGAGTGCTTTATAGCGATATTCTTTTGAATTGCATCTTAGGTGGATGTCGCTTACCCAATGAGATTTGAGGACTACTCTCCCCAGATTCTTCGCCGCCTAGTTCTTCTCCTCGTTTTCTCTGTTCATCGCCTTGTCTGTTCGCGTCATTGGTCTTGGCGTATGAGTCTTTTCACTTCAGTTAATTGTTCTTCCCCCTTTCCAGTTTCTTCTCCGTTCTTACTTTCCTCAGGTTTCTTCCTCAGGTAGGGTTGCTCCTTTGTCTTCTCTGTTCTTTGTCTACTCTTTGGTTTAAATTGACAAAAAACCTTTCAGCCCTTTGTGTTTGAGAGGCGGTTTGAGTTTCGATTCTTCTTCTCGGTTGAGATCGTAGTGCTCTTGGTGCTGTGTTTGTTTCTTGTTTGTCACTGTTCCTTCTCTCGTCACCAGTGATTTATGATTTAGCGATATTCTTGCGACGTTGCGCCGCCCTTATCTTCAGTGTTTGAATCGGTGCTTCTTTTCTAGGGTGTACGTCTTCTGGCGGGCCTTAAGTTTGGTGGTCCTGAATCATGGCTTCTTTTCTAGGCTAGTCCCAGATGATCTCGTAATTTTCCGCATGTCTTAAATGTCTTTCCTTTTTGTCTTTGTGTAGTGGCTGATCAAACTCTTTGGTTCGCTGTTGTGGTATGTGTTTGTGTCTACTCTCTATGTTGTGATGGATTTCAGCCTCGACAAGGTGGCCCTTCTCCTCTTTTTGGGCATGTCGCTTTCCTCTCCTCTCATGTTCTCGTTGAGCTTGTTGGTTTGCGGTTATATGTGATCTCTCGTGGATTATAATGGTGTAATCCCATTACTGAAGTAGTATACTTTTTGTAAGGGCCCAAAATCACAAGCCCAAAATTTCTTAGAAAATAAGTGAAGCCCATGTCCAAATCCTCTTATTAATGTGCTTTCCTTTTCTAATTCAAGCCCAAAGCCCAACTTATTAAGGAGGGAAGCCCTAGCTCTTTTCACTATAAAAGGAGGAGAGGGGCTCCTCATTTCTCACACCATTCCAAAAATTCGAGCACTGCTCGTGACCGGAGAACCGACAGTCGTCGGAGCTCCACCACCGGAGTCGCCGGACCGCCGTCGAGTTGACTCGCCGGTAACCGAGTTGACTCGGTTAACCGGTCTGGGTTAACCGGGTCAGGCGTTGACCGGTTCGGGTTGGGTTAACCAGTCTGGTTTGATTCCTCTTTCAGCTTCTAATTTCTGATCTGATGTTCGTTTGGGCTGATGAACTTCCTAAATTACCGTTTTGCCCTTCTTTGGCTAAGGTGAGGACCGAACGTAATCCTTGCCTATTCCATTTCAATTCCGGACACAAGTCCTTCGTTAATGTCGTCTTTCCTAGGTAGTTTAGGATTGGTAATGCCGGCTATGTGATTGATTGTTGAACGTAGAATGGATAGGTTATCACTTAAACCGAAAACGTTGCTTGTGTGTGATGGCTTGTGTGGATTAGGTTGCAGTAGAAATTGGTTGACAGGACAAGGTACGAGGTTCGTTCCGTGATTGTCCTTGATCGTCGGAGGAGGGTCCTGACGAGCCCTCCCGTGGTGGTGTGTTGTGGTTCGAAGGTTCGCGAGCCGTTTGTTTGCTGTGGAAAGGGCGTAATGGCCGGTCCGTGGGTGGGATTAGGGGAAGGCAGCCCTAGTCTGCAACCATAGACATGTAGTTATTTGTAGGTTGATTGTAATGTGCCTTCGGGCATTGCGTGCAAGGTGATATTAGCTTAGAACTTGTTTCGTAGTTGTGTGGCGTAAGCCGGGATCGCGGATTCCTTTGTCCGCCCTCACTGGGTAATTGTGTTTGAAACAATTACTCAGGCCTCCTTTTCCTTTTCCTTTCTTTTTCCCTCCAGGTCCGGATGCAGGGTTGACTGATCGAGTGACGTGATTGGTGGATTTGAATACGAAGGAAGCGCTGGGTTCCTGGGACCAGTTGAGATGGCATCCCGGTTGGACCATTTTCGGTTCAACGGGCGTCCTAATGCCGCGTCTCCGGTTTAACCGGGAGACGGGTGTTACAATTTGGTATCAGAGCCTAGGTTAAGGTCTCCCAGTCTTATCCTGGGAGATCAGCTTTCGTTGTTTTCCAAAACCTTTTTTCAAATCCTTTTCAAAATTGTTTGCGAAATTTTATATAAAATGGTTACCTTGTGAAAGCCTTTTTCAAGCACCAACCTTACCATAGATTGTTCTCCACGCCGGTCCTAGTCTAGACAGAAATTTTCTCCTTGCAGGATGGGCCAGTGTCTTTAAACCTCAGTAGTGTTACTGCTGCTAGGTGTGTGCCGAGATGTATGTTGTGGTGTGTGTTGTGGGTTATGTTGTGGTGTGCACCTACATGGCAGTCGGTACTAATGAGGTGTGTATTCGGGGTCATCGTTTGTTCGAAGCGTTGTTCAACTAAGCGTGCGAGGGTTATCAAGATGTGGAACGTTCACCGGAGAGAATACATCGGGAGTGTAGCAGAGAGTTGCAAAATTTACCGGAAGTGCTAGAAGAGTTGCAAGAGGCGTTGGGAAGCTGCAAGGAGTGCTACAGAAGCTGCAAGAGGTCGATGGAAAGACCCGATTGCAAGGAGTGCTACAGGAGCTGCAAAAGGTCGATGGAAAGACCAGATTGCAAGGAGGCCATTTGGAATTGGCGGTGTTCCAACTGGATTAAGCGTCAAGACTTGTCTGAGTTCTTTGGATCATAAGGAGCAGCAGGAAACTGTCCAAACCTATTCTAAGTATGGAATCTTGGAATCGGTTTGTGACATCAACTTCAATGAGTTATGGACGGCTCGTAGAAGATTGATCAAGCGGGAAGCTGGAGAAGATCTTCGTGGTACGACAGGCTCGAGATTCAACGGTAAGACCGGAAAGGAAACGGTATGCCCTGAAGTTCTTATGGATTACTGGAGCAGCTAATGGAGTTCCTCAAAATGGAAAGAAGATCGCAGAAGCGTTTTGGGAAGTGGCATTGTGGCATTTGGAATTGCCTGGCAAACTAAACTTCTGCAATTGCAAGCTCAAGCGGACAAAGCTGGTCATTGGAAATGGAAATCCAATGGGAGAGTGTTAGGAAAACACTGTGGAGGATTGGCAAGAAGCTGCAAGGAATAGCAAAGGAGCGCAAGTCTAATGGGGAAGGAAACCCAAAGGATGGAGTTTGGAAAGCACTACACCTGGATCACAAGGTAGGAAACCTTGAGCTGGAATTCAGATTAGAATCGGTCTGGATATCAGAGTGCGCAGCGGAAGCGTGGCATTGGAGCATATCAGGATTTAAGTGGGTCGTTCCCCACCACTCGGGTAGCCATAATGGACATGGTTAGCCTCATCGCTCACCAAAGATAAGCAAGGATAGCAATCAGGCGAAAGTCGACGCTATAGTGCACGGGAATGGAAACCGTCGAAGTGAATCCATTTGGAAGTGGATGATGCATTGTGGCAAGGTAATGGAAACCGTTAAGGAGAACTGGTTTGAAGCGGAGCATCTCATTCAGGTATTAGAACCACTCGAGGGATGAGTGTTGTTTCTAACCGTTGGAGACCGACCCTAATGGACATGGGCGGTAGCATTTAGCGTTTTGCATTGCATTACGGAAGCGACTATTGGATCGGTACCAAGGAGAAGGACATTTCAGAGAGTGGTTGGAAATAAGGGAGGGAGAAGCAGTCTTCAGGATTCAAGGACAAGATCTTTTCAAGCAAGAAAGCGATCAAGTTCAGTTTTGGTTCAACGAAGTTTGCAGAGCAGTCATTGGTAAGGAGTTGCAGTGGAGAACCCTCGCCACAGAATTCGGGGCGAATTCTTTTTAAGTGGGGGAGAATTGTAAGGGCCCAAAATCACAAGCCCAAAATTTCTTAGAAAATAAGTGAAGCCCATGTCCAAATCCTCTTATTAATGTGCTTTCCTTTTCTAATTCAAGCCCAAAGCCCAACTCATTAAGGAGGGAAGCCCTAGCTCTTTTCACTATAAAAGGAGGAGAGGGGCTCCTCATTTCTCACACCATTCCAAAAATTCGAGCACTGCTCGTGACCGGAGAACCGACAGTCGTCGGAGCTCCACCGCCGGAGTCGCCGGACCGCCGTCGAGTTGACTCGCCGGTAACCGAGTTGACTCGGTTAACCGGTCTGGGTTGACCGGGTCAGGCGTTGACCGGTTCGGGTTGGGTTAACCAGTCTGGTTTGATTCCTCTTTCAGCTTCTATTTTCTGATCTGATGTTCGTTTGGGCTGATGAACTTCCTAAATTACCGTTTTGCCCTTCTTTGGCTAAGGTGAGGACCGAACGTAATCCTTGCCTATTCCATTTCAATTCCGGACACAAGTCCTTCGTTAATGTCGTCTTTCCTAGGTAGTTTAGGATTGGTAATGCCGGCTATGTGATTGATGAGCAAACACAGCTCCTAAGTTTAGATCCCTAGCAGGATCTCTCAACTCAGTACCACCAAACTGCTCTCTCAATCCAATGAAAAGTATCTCCAGCTCATTCTTGCGCATCTTGTTTGCCTCGGCCTTGCACAACAGCGTGTAACCCAAGATGCGGATCACATATCTAAGAACAGGATGCCTGACCTGAATCTGCTTCGTGGTCCTCGAGTCATATGGTCCATTACCAAACTTGTCCCAAAAATACAGCGCCTCCGGTCTATCCCACCCAAGAGCTATACCAGTACGTGTAGGCTCCACGCTGAATCCATAAAAACGGCAGATATCTAGAAGGGGAATCCGATACCTGACTCCCAGACTCATGAAGGTAAAGATACCATCTGTGGCTCTCCTGCGCTCCGGATCAGGATAGTAGACTCTGCAAGTTGCCAGCAACTGTCTTACCAGATCATTATACAGCTCATAGTACTGCGTAGGCATCGTCACCAGACCAATGCCCTTAACCAATCTAAGCACCTGCTCATCAATTCCTAAGGTTCTGCAACTCCAATAGTCATCAAACTTGGTTGGCGGAACGTACATATCACACCAACCATTGTAGAGCAGTGTATCGTACTCATCCTAGTACTCATGTATCGGCCTCTCAGTGAATGTGTCAGTTTTAAGCAGCTTGTCTGGTTCCATGTCCCATTCCTTGTCTGTCGGGATCTTCTCCTTATATTCCTTGGGCCAAGGCAACTGTATGGCCTCACAATCTCTCTGATAAGGCTCATGTGGTGTTGAGTCGCGGAGAAACCATTCCTCTGGTGGAGGAGGCTGATCTGCAGCTGGTGTAGTAGCTCTGCGTTTACGAGATTGTCTGCGAGGAGGCATCTGCAACAGAAAATTAAACCTTTGTTAGTCACGCAGAACTCTCTGTGAAGTCGCAGTGCAACGACCGTTGCATAGATGCAGCGATCGTTGCAAGGCGATTTCACATACGCCATATAATCCTTCAAATCGTGTCAAAATTAGTTCCACAATCTCATAAACAACATAATTTCATCACCAATCAACCTAAATCAGGCCTATAACAGTACGGTATCATCATCTTAAAGCTAAAAACCTCTAATTTCAAAACCCTAGAACCGAATCCGAAACGATGATTTTGAGAGACCTTACCTCAGAATTGCTTCGAATAGGTTACAGAAATGGATAGAGCGTGTAAAATCAAGAAGAATAAGCTTTGAATCAATGAAAATGATGAAGAATTGGTTTAGGCGAGAGGCGATTCAGGTGTATGGACGGCCGAAATGGGGAAGAAGAGAAGAGAGAAAAGGTTAAAGGCACTTACATGTTTCGTGAATGCAACGATCGTGCTAGTGAACCGATTCGATTCCTGTTTAGTGCACATGTACCTTTAATTTGCAATTGTGAACCAGATGCAACGACCGTTGCTCAGGACCGCAACGGTCGTCACTAGGCGATTTCATCTCCTCGTCATATCTCCCTGCAACGACCTTTGCACAAGAGCACAACGATCGTCACAAGGTGATTCTTCCTTGTCAAATCCCTCTGCAACGATTGTCACAACAAGTGCAACGATCAACACAGATCTCCAGACTCGTATTCTGCAGTGAAAAAGCACCAAAAACAAAACCAAAACGTAAAATCCTAGGAAAACACCAAAAAGAATATATACAAACCTAACAGTGGGTTGCCTCCCACTCAGCGCTTGTTTAAGGTCATTAGCTTGACCGGACGAACAAGATCAGACTCCTGGAGGTTTCAACAGAGACTGTGAATGCCTCTGCGAAAGTCTCCTCATCCAAGGTGGAGAATAAGCTGTGTCGGTGTGAGCTCGTCCAAGAAAAGAAGGGATGTAATGTTCTCCAGGATCTGAAACCAAAGTTCCACTCGTCTGCTCTCCCTGTCTATCCTCAATGCCAAAGGTTTGACCATCAATTTGTGGCCTGCGCAGCATATCCATCTCAAAATGTAGAGGCTCATCTCCCATATAGAGATCAATCAGACTGTTCCTTACATCGATCACTGCTCCAGCCGTGGTTAAGAATGGTCTTCCCAGTATTAGAGCATCATCTTGCTCACTGTAGTACTTAAGCACCAAGAAGTCTGTCGGAACTAAGTAGTTTCCAACTCTCACTAGGACGTCCTCAAGAACTCCTTCCGGAATCCTTATTGACTGATCAGCTAGAACAAGAGAGGTCCTAGTGGGTGAAAAATCTGTCATCCCCAGCTTCTCTGCCACAGAGTATGGCATGAGACTTCCATCAGCTCCTAAGTCACACAAAGAACGCTTGAAACCATCCTCAATAATAGAACAACTCAGCACAAATATACCAGGATCAGGTAGCTTCTTAGGGATCTGAGTTAGCAGCACATCACTGATCTGTTTAGGGACCACTATCACCCAATCTTTCAACATTTCGTCCATTGGCAGCATCTTCTCCAAGTATCTCTGCACACAAGGGTTATATGGTGGATCATCAGATTGTGGCTCTCCTTCCAACTTCTCATCCATCTCTCCTAGTTGTCTGACCTCATCAATCTCCTGTTGAGTTATCTCAGACACCCCAGGGAATAGTCTAATAAGCTCATGATCCGTCTCTTTATCAATGCCACGAGAAACAAGTGAAGCTGTCTGTCCACGACTTGCAACGATCGTCGCACTAGGTGCATCGATCGATGCACTCAATTCCTCACAGATTCCAGCCGAGAGTTTTGCTTCAGTTTCGGATATCTCAGCTTCTTCCACCAGTTCAGCTGTATTTAACTCAAATTTCTCCCCTTGGTGTGATCCATCATTAATATAAACTGACCAAGCTTTGATGTGGGTGTCCATGACATTCTTTCCCTTAACCGAGCTTGAAATTTGGCTCACCTGTTTGTCCAATTGCTTCACATGTGTACTCAAGGACTCAAACTTCCCATTAAGGTCCTCATACACAACATCTAACTTCCTGTTGAAGTCCACAACAGTCTTAGTCTGCCCTTCCAGCAACTGCTCCATCATGGCTTCCATCTTTCTCTCATGAGCATTAGCAGCAGGAGGTGTCTGGTAAGAAGATGATCCATAGGTTCTCTGATAAGAATTACCTTGCTGAAAAGGCTTCTGATAACAAGCAGTCTGTCCAAATCCAGAAGAGTTTTGATTGCTTGTGAAAGATCTCTTCTGTCCACCATTAAAGAACTTGTTACCTTGCTGATTTCCAAACCTGTTCCCTTGAAATCCAGAGCCACCAATGTAGTTCACATCCTCTTCCTGATGGTCTTCTTCGGCTTGGAACACTTCAACTTCCTGAGCAAAATGGACATCTTTCTTTCCAGCCAACAAATTACAAACAATATCCAACTTGCTCCTAATATCAGCTATCTCCATATTATCTATCTTCCCACCAGACTCTTTCCTTCTCCTATCAGCAGTCTTGGTGCTATTACTGCTCACCAAGTTATCTATCAATGTCTTAGCTTGCTCAGGAGTCCTTGTGTTGAAATTTCCATTGCTGGAATTGTTAACGCAGTCTGGTAAGGGAGATCAATAACTCTAAAGAATATGCCCAGCAATGTCACTTCAGTGAATCCATGATGAGGACAGTCTCGTTGGTACTTATTAAACCTCATCCAAGCAGCCTTAAGAGGCTCTGTAGGACCTTGGGAGAAAGTGAGAATATCCTGTCTCGACTGATCAGAGCGAGCATCATCATAAAAGTGCCTCAAAAACTCACTCTTCACAGCATCCCAAGTAGTGAACTTCCCAAGTGGAAGTTGTTTCAGCCAAGCTGCAGCATCTCCAGCGAGAGAATAAGGGAAGAGTTTGAGAAAAAATAGTCATAGTTCACTCCATCGTACTTCATCCCAGTGACTATGTCTTCAAACTCATCAATATGGTCCATTGTCTGCTCATTTGGGAAACCATGGAAAGCATTCTGCCTCAGAATAGAGTAGTAGATAGTCTTGATCTCGAAGTCATTCCTCTAAAAACCAAGAGGTACAATTGCTGACCGGTTAGCATGGAATTCATCCGGACGGTTATAGTCAGCAAGAGTCCTCTCATTAGCAACAACCATCTGCCTCTGACCGTCAGGTTGAGGTTGAGGTTGAGGTTCAGGGATCACTCGTCCCTCAGCATCAATCCTATGCCCAGCATCATTGTATCGGTTGTTCTGGTCGTCCCTCAGAACACCTTGAGCATCAGGTCTCAGAATCAAGAGATTTTGCACCATCCTTGCTCGTTGACCTTTTCTGTTAGTTCTCTCTAGTCTAGCAAGCTCCTCAAGTCTGAGATTCACAAGATTCACGTTCGGATCACTTCTGGTCTCACGCTTATGCATAAACCGTCGGTAATCGCAGTGCAACGATCGATGCTAAGATGCAACGATCGATTAACTCAGATTCGCCCTGCAACGATCGATTCAAAAGAATGCAACGATCGATGCTAAGCGAATATCAGACCTGCGACAGAGAAAAACAGAGAAATTAGTAACCAAAAATAAAAACAAAAATCCTAGTCTAAACCCTAAGTTCAAATCTATCGAAGACTCAAAAGAGTCCCCGGCAACGGCGCCAAAAACTTGATAGGTCTAAGTTTTAATCCTATTCTACTGCAAGTGCACAGGTAATGCAATTATAGTATAAAAGGTATCGAATCCCACAGAGACTCTCGGTCACACGATAGATTTTAGAATGGTCAAGTTAAACTAGGAGTAAGTAATGAGAAACTAAATAGCAAGCAGTAAAGTAAATCAGATAGCAGGAGTGGTTTGTAAGCAATCAACTAAAAGCGCTAAGTCTAGGGAGTTCTCAGGAAATTAGACAAGCAGATCAGATAATCAGTCAGGATCAAATTAAGCAATGTTCTAGAACTCAAACACGGATATAGAACTAACCAACTTTCGTTGTGAGAATTCTCTAAGTCTAATAGCAGAAACACAAATTTCTTTGCAATTACTAACAGATTAAACTAGCCTTAAGTGCAAGTTCGATATGTTCACAATTCAATTAAACCAAATTTCTTTGCGAGTAATTCAATTGCTCAACCTAAATAGTTCAGATTCTAAATCACACTTTCGTGTCAATTTAATAACCTAAAGTCTAGATTCTAAGTGATCAGGTTAGAAACTAGTGTTAAGCATAATTCAGGTTGAAGAACAGATATGATATGAATCCTTAACTGAATAAACAAATCTAGCAAGTCATGAAATCCCTAACGAGAATCCCTAAACCTAACTATGAATCTACTCAGACATGATTAATGAAACACAAATCATAGAATAAACAGATTGCATTAAAGAGAGTAAAGAAATAAAGGGGTTCAAAATCTTCTCCAAAAGTAGGAAGCAATACATGTTCAGATAATCCCCAAAAAGCTCTAAAAACTCTCAGCTCAAAGTATGAAAGCGTAACTAAAACTGTTTGTAAGAACCTAATTATATTAGTCTAATCACGTCTTGGAGCTTCTTTGTAAATACTGAAAGTTCTGGGCAAAAGTGCAATTTCAGCATTCTTCATTAAACTCGCTGAAGAAGGCCCGTCTCGCTCGTGTGTCAATCGATGCACATGTTGTGTCGATCGATGCAATCCTCTGTTTTGGACAGTGAACTCTATCTCTCGGGTTGAATCTCCAAAATGCTCCAGAATGCTCCATAATCTCCAATTCTGCTCCAAACGTGCATATACCAAATAACACCTGTAAATGACTCTTAAGAAACACCAAAAGACTCTAAAATATACTTATATCATGGTCTAAAACCGGTGAAAACCATGATATCTCAAGGTTCAAAGATTACATTCCCTTGGGCATCAATCCTTTGCCCGTCATCATTGTAGGCGTTGTTCTGTTGGTCTCTCAGAACACCCCCAGCATCAGGTCTCAAAATCAAAAGATTGTTCATCATTCTTGTTCTTTGACTCTTTATGTTCGTTCTCTCTAGTCTAGCAAGCTTCTCAAGTCTGAGGTTCAGAAGTTCTTCGCTCTGGTTGCTTCGGGTGTGTCGACTTGGCATACACTGATCTCAAAACACTGTTCCGAGGTCGATGTCGAGCGACACTGGAGAGAGAATCGGTCGACACTGAATGCGTCTGTCGAATCCTGCAGCTACAAAAACAAGCCAAACAAGGGAAAAATCAGTAACAAACTAAATAAAAACGACCTAGACTCAACTCTAAAACAAAATCTATCGGCGAACTCAGTTGAGTCCCCGGCAACGGCGCCAAAAACTTGATAGGCTCAGAGTTTTAATCATATTCTACTGCAAGTGCACAGTTATGCAATGTAGTACTTAGGGTATCAAATCCACAAGGACTCACGGTCACACGATAGATTATATGTTGTCAAGCTAAATCAATTCCAGAGAAAGCAGTAAACAAAAGCAATAAACTAGAAGGTGTTTTCAATAGGAAGAAAGGCGTCAGACTTATGAAGTTCTCGGGAATTATGCTATGCTAGACACTTAACTAACCGGATTCAGATTAAAACAAGTTCAAGAACTAGAAACACAATGCTAGATAATCCAACTCTCGCTGAGATTATTTCTATATCTAGCAACCTAGCGACCCAAATCTCTTTGTGATCCTAGAGTTCTAAATAAGCATTAAGAACATGTTCTATCGGTTCACAATTATCCTAAACCAAATCTCTTTGTATCTAGTCAAATTGCTCACTCTAAGTTTGTTCAGATTATAACTCACACTCTCGTGCTGTTGTTAATTGTCTAAGATCTAAACCCTAGGTGATCAGTCTAGAATTCAGTATTATGAACACTTAGGTGATGAACAATAGATGGTGAATACTAATAAATCAGTTATCAAGCAAGCATAAAACCTTTGTGAGAATTCCTAAATCTAACTAGGTTACTACTCAGACATATCAGTAATCAAACAACACATCATGAATAGAAAACCAAAAGACTGAATAGATAAAGAAAAAGGGTTCGAAATTCTTCTCTCAATGTTACAAGTAGCAAGATCAGCCCTTCCAAATCTCTCCAGCAAAAACAAAGTTAAGAACAAGATAAAAAGTTAGAATGAGTCTGAAAACCTAATTAAACTCTCTAAACACGTTTTGGGGTCAGTTTAGAATTAAGGAAAACTTCTGGGCAATTCTGCAAATCTTCAAACTTGTCTTTAACTCTCGGATGTTGTTCTGTCGCGCTCAGTGTCGACCGACATCCAAGTCAGTGTCGGTCGACACTCAATCGTGGTCGAGACACTAACTTCAGCTCATTGCACAAATCACTAGAAATGTCCTATAATCCCATCATTTGCTCCAAACGCAAGTCTACCCGTAGAAGACTCAATAGACTCTAAAAACCAGGTTAAAGACTCAATATATACAACTATATCATGGTTGAAAACCTAGAAAAATCATGATATATCACACTGCATCTCGGAAGTTTTTGTAGTCTTCTCTCCATCAGTTGATCTTTTTGTGTTCTTGTACGAGCCTTTTCCATGTTCTACCCTTCTTAGAGCATGGTCAAATCTTCGAACAATGAGACTTACTGGATCTTCTCCCTCACTTTCTTGACTGGTTTTTGCTTGTGAGACAAGTGCAATACCTTTGGGTTTCTTAGTACCATCCAGTTCTAGCTCATGAACTTGCAGCATTCCGACTAACTCATCAAAGCTCATACTCTCAGTGTTGGCTGATACACTCAGTGCTGCTTTGTATGGCATGTATTTGGCTGGTAGACATCTTAGGAATTTCTTGACCAATTTCTTGTCCTTGTATTTTTTACCAAGAAGTGATGCTTCCTGAGCTAACGAGCTGATTTTAGCACTGAAGTCAGAGATGGTTTCATCATCTTCCATCTTCAGATCTTCAAACTTGGTAGCCAGAGGATCTTTTCTTGAGTTTTGCACTTTCTCTGTTCCTTCAAAGTGAATCTGAAGAATATCCCATGCTTTTTTAGCTAGTTTGAATCCTTGTACCAGCTCAAACTGTTTCTTGGCTACACCACAATGGATTGCAGTCAGAGCTCTTGAGTTGAATTTGGACAATTTGAGTTCTACTTCAGTCCATTGTTCCTCTGGTTTGGGTACATCGACTCCTGCCTTATTCCACATAGTAGGGGCTATCCAACCTGACTCGACTGCTTTCCATGCAAGTGGATCAATACCTTTGATTTGTGATATTGTTCTTGGTTTCCTGAAGACATAATTGGTCGCATCCAATATTACTCTAGAGCTATTGATTAACTCATTGTAGTTCTCCATTTTTTCCACAGAATCTCACATGTATATATGAGCAAACAAGTGTCCGCTCTGATTCCAATTGAAAATGCGAGACTAATGTAATACGGAATGTGACACAAGGGTAATCTTTTTCAAAGACTGTTTATTGCAAAGCAAACGAAAGTTTCACCTTAACAACCTAGTATTCTTCCTGCTTTTCGATCTAACAATGATCTCAAAGCCTTGTAGATTCACCCTTAACACCAAGCTTGATTCTCTACAAACTTTTGCTAAAAGTAATTCTCTATAAAGCGCACCAAACACAGATGCCCTAGATGACCTATTTATACACCATAGGTCATCGCACAACTTCCTAATCCTCTTAGGTATATTTTCTAAACACTCTTAGGCATTTTCCATTTATCTTTGTCTAGGAAAAACCTATTTTCCTAAACTCTTTTAAAGTGCATATTTCATGCGTATCTTCACTAATCTTCATGTCCAGCTCAGCTACTCTTCTTTAGATTCAGCCTCGTCAGCTCCTAGCATCCTTAGCTTCCATATCCATCAGCTCCAGCTCATGCTCTCCGTTGTTGACTCAATCGTTGTTGCACACGTTGCTTGATTCAGCAGCTGTCGTAACTCATACTCCAGCTCATTGCATCTTCACATAATGGCCTGTTTTTTCGATTCATTTGAATGAGTATGAGAGTGGCAAGAGTTTTTTCATAAGGTTTGTTATTACTCACACTCAAAGAGCAAGCAACACAAAGGCGGACAATCTGACACGAGGTGCTCGAGTTCAGCCATCTTATTTTGTTTATGTAAACCGAGATCCTACGATTTGGCTATCTGAGATTCGGTAGTGTATTTTTATGTTGTTGATAAAGGAAAAAAAGAGTACTTAAGAGAATTGTAAGAGAATTGTTTAGTTTGGACGTTATGTTTTGGATATTGAGTTCGATGTATTAACCATGCTGTATTGAGAGGTGTGTAGATGATATCTTTTACGGAAACACGTGTAGAGAGAGCTCAGATTTGGAAGTTCTAATGAGGGTTTAATCTTGTCGTGTTAATGAAAGAAAATCTCATACCCGTAGTTTTCGTTTTTTAATTAACCTTTCTCATACCTGTAGTTGATAAATGAAATAATATATAAAAGATAAAAATCGATCAATTTGTTTTCAGTTGATTTTGAATTGTAAATCCATAATAAACCTAAATTTAATATGGTACTAAAACCACATAAAATTTGTCCACTCCATAAATATTGTTCATACAATTGCTTATCGTTTAAATGTTAATGTTTGAGTTCAAGAAAATATTAATCAAATAAGGTCTCACATAATAAAGTAATATATAAAATTAATAAACTGGTTTTGAATTGATAATTCATAACAAATTCAAATATAATATGTATATATTAGATTATGGATTCCAGATTAATATATTTTGGAAAGAGGTAGAGATTAGTCACACCGCTAGTGTTAAATCTCATTTCCTTTTCCATTTTGCTTTATTTGCCCTCTCTAACATATAGTTAGGAAGACAATATCATTATTAATTCATATGAAACTCACACAATGTTAAACCATTTCAGATGGTGACCTCTTGATAAATGAACTTACAAATATAAGCCAGACTATATAACAGGAATCTGAAAGGGAACTAGCATGCGATTATAGGTGGAACCATAATAAATGTTGAAGCAATATGATTTATATATGGTGGTGGTTGTTGGTACACTACACACTTGTGAAATTTTCCTTCTCTTTAAGGTTCAGATTTGGACTGATCAACCAGATTTCTTTTATTCCATTTTTACCCTGAAATTCAGGATCCCGATTCCTGGTCGTTAAAACTCGTGAAGATTACTCTAAATAAAATATATAAATGAACAAATCCCACCTGAAGTTGTAGTAATTTTTTGTCGATAAACATGTTCCGAAAAAAAGCACTCTTGACACTTCATGTGGAATGCTTTATCGGGATGTGTAGCGACGTGCGAACGCATAGCCTACTGGCATATCGGCATAGACAAGAATTGCCCCAGATGTGGAGCACCAGAGGAAACGATTAACCATATATTATTTGAGTGCCCTCCAGCTTTGCAGGTGTGGGCTTTATCGGACTTTTCGTCCCTTCCGGGTTGCTTCCCGAATACATCTATCTACCGAAACATGGACTTCCTGTTTTGGAGAACAAAAGAAATGGGCCTTCCTGAGCCACATAGAGATAACTATCCTTAGATCATATGGTATATATGGAAATCAAGGAACTACAAAGTTTTTACGGAATTGAGAGATCCCCAAAGGATACACTACAAAAAAAGGGGCATTGATAGCATTCCACGATAGCACGGTTTTCAGAAGTGCTATCAAAGATAATTTTGTAATTTTGGTAACTGTATAATAGCGTTTTCTAAATGCTACGATAAAAATTCAGTAAGCGGGAGACTAAAATTACTTATCCCGCCAACACTTAGGCAAAAGCGGCAAAATTTTCCTGAAAATCTCAGAAGCGCCATAATGAAATTTCGGAAAAAAGGACCAGAAAATTCTATCTTCTCTCGTCAATTCATTTTTCTTTTTGGACCTAATAGACACCCCGTCCAGCTCCGATTACCTCTCGTTGATGGAGAAAATATGAGCGGCGGCGAGGCTAGGGCTTCTTCCCCTCTTGCTACGACGATCTCCATCGATTACCTCTCATCCTCCTCCGTTCTACACCCAGATCGGCGAGGCTAGGGCGTCATCTCTTCCTATGCGGTGGCTCAACACGAACCCTATACACTCCAGGGATCTTCAAGATCGTTGTCCCGTTGAGTCACCGGCCTTGCGTGATTCACCGGAAATTAGTGAGAGAAACTCCGGTTGGTTTCACTTTCTGGGGCTAAAGCCATCTTTTTCGTTCTTACTATCGTGCTTGTGTTCGTGAGACGAAGGTGACAAACCTACGATGGGTCGGCCTCCCAGTAATGACGGTCCAGCGTTCCGATTTAACCCGTCTGAGGTGATTGAGTCTTTGATGATATTCTCTTTGTAATGTTATGTGTTTGGTGTTGTATGAAGGATTTCGAGCTTCCCAAGCTGAAACTAATTTCTGGGGGAATGTTTGTTGGTTCTTCTTAGGTTTGGGTCTCATTTCTTGGGGTTCATAATAGGGGTTTTAGATCCTGAGTTCTAATTTTCTAATTTCTATCAGTATGCGCCTTTTGGGTTTCTAATTGGAAAGCAAGTTTTTGTTTTGGTTTTGCTTGCTTTGTATTGGTTCTACTTGTTAAAAGAACCGCGTACGAGGTTAGATTCATAAGTATTTCTATCTATTGTGTTGTAGTTCCTTTGTTGGGGAAAATTTGTACTCATGAGATTGTTATCTGGTTTTGTAAGTTCTTTGTATCTTGTTTGCTTTGGCTAATCTTCAATGTTTATAGGTAACGGAGATGGAAGCAGTTTTGCTACAGCTAGTCCTAAAATCACACATATGACTGGAAATATTCCCGTCATGACGCCTGCCCCTTCTGGTATATTAGGTGCCTTATATTTTCTACTCGCAATCAAATAGGTTGAGAAGCTTATTCATTTGATTGAATAAGTTTCACTGGATTTTTCAGTTTTCGTTTCTTATCCATAAGTCTAGATCAGTATGGGGTATACTGCATAGATGCGACTTTTGTAATCGTGTTCTACTTATTTTCTCTGTTCCTGGTGTCATGAGGAGTGGTTCAGACAATTCTTATTTGGAATTTGAAGCCAAATCTGCCAGGGATGGTGCATGGTGATTCCCTTGCATTGGATCTTCAGTTTTTTTGGCTGACTTATGATACTTTTCTTCATTCTCATTACATTTCATTGTTTTCTCTAATATGTATCTCTTTTATTTACTTACAGGTATGATGTACAAGCTTTCCTAGCTCATAGAAACTTGGAGATTGGTGATCCGGTAATTCCCAACCAGTTTCCGGTTGACTACTTTGTTCCCCTTCTTCTTCTTCCTGTTGGGTATTTTCAGGAAGTGCAGGTTCGATTTGCGGGTTTTGAAGTTGAAGAAGATGAATGGATAAACGTCAAGAAGCACGTAAGGCAACGATCACTCCCATGTGAAGCATCAGAATGTGTTGCAGTTCTTGTCGGAGATCTCGTACTTTGCTTCCAGGTTTAGAACTACATTTTCTAATCATTCAGCGATGGTGTCATGTCATGTGAGTTCATCTCTGACTGGACCTTTGTTATAACATCTTCAGGAAGGAAAAGACCAAGCTCTCTACTTTGACGCCACTGTTCTTGATGCACAAAGAAGGAGACACGATGTCAGAGGTTGTCATCGTTATGAGAAGGAGAATCCCGTTCAGTTGATGCAACTGTTCAACAAATTGGCTTCACGGTCTCCCAAATACAAACCAGGGGTACAGTCAAACTTAACACATTTCAGTTTCAATTGCATCTCTTTATTGCACCTTTGAATAGAATCTTCCGTGTCTCCTTTAAAGGTGGATAATGATCTGTGATTCTTCTATTACCATACTTGTTTACCGGTTTTTCGAGGTCGTGACGATTACAAAAAGTTAGTAACTTGTTTTTCTTTCTTCCCGTCCACTCTGTTGATGCTCATTTCTACTTAATTTAACTTCTTTCAGTTTCAGTGTTTGTTTTTGTGTGATGAACAATGGTTTTCTGATTCTTCTGATTGTTTTTTTTTGTTTGGTCAGATATTCAGGATTGTGTAGGATGGTGATTGCATCTACAGTGCCTCCTTTATGCTAAATTGCCGATAGTCTATCTCATGTTGTTAGTGGAGCAAGTACTGTCGCTAAGGTAATATGTTATGAATTCTCACTATCTATCTCGAAGCTTTTCTCTTGCTATAAGTCGCTGAATATATATCATCCTGCTCAGGTGACAAGAGATAGAGCCCTGATAGAATGGTTGGTAGAGGAAACTGGGAAAACATAAACAAAAGTTCGGTTCTGGATATCCTGGAGGTGTACTACTTTATTCCTCTATTCGTTTATGTTTCTAGTGACTGTTACACGCTAATATGTTTGTGATGTAATTTAGATCCTGAGACAAAGGCTGGTTAGAGCAACACAAACATTTTTTGTTTGGATTCCCATCATTGATCGGTCTCAGTTGGGGAACTTGCTTACGGTAAGTGAGATATTCCCTTTGAGACTAATTGTAAAGTGGTATATAATATGAGAATGAATCGGTTAAGGCTTTTCAATACAGGACACGTGAGTGCTGTTACCATACAAGCTGGAGACATGAATTTTCATCTTCACAAGGTAAAAATTTCTTCATCTTTCTCTTTTGTAGTTGATCGTACAAAAACTGAGACCTTTGAATTGGGTTTGGATTTAATAACTTGTCTTCATAGGGAGAAGAAGTATAACTTAGATGTTGGAAGCCTTGAAGGCAGTATGACTGTAAAATGCAAACACACTTACCTGTTACAAACACCTTAAAATATGCAGTTTTGGGCATTGGTCTACACTGATCTAACCAATGTGGTTTGTTGTTTTTATCAAGGTACAAAAGAAACTGAAGCAATGGTCTGACTCTTTTGTGGAAGCCTTTGAAAGCCAGTGGTTTGATGAAGATGTAAAGTGTATCCGAGGAGGACTTATTACGAGCCAGCTTGTTAAGAAATTGTGCTAGACTTGGTGATGTTTAGTTTAAGACTTAATTTAAATTTGTCATGGTAATGATGTTTGTGTAAGATATTTGATTATTAATGAAATCGTAATTTGAGTCATTTCAAATATATATATATTTTTAATATAAATCCGATTAATACAAAATAAATAAATAAATATATATATATAATAATAATTTAATATGGCTCGGCTTGGCTCGGCTACATAAAGCTATTATAGGTAGATTCAACTACAGCAAGAGAAATTAACGCTATTATAGATGCAAGATATTATAGCACGAAAAATATGCTATCACTAATGGCCGACCTATTATAGCTGGGGCAGACATAGCATTATCACAAACGCCATCATATACATACGATGGCGTTTTTCGTGTGCTAAGAATAGAGCTTTTTCTTGTAGTGATACCCTCCAACATGCCACTCTTCAAGCGGAAAGTTGGAGGATTGTGAACCAAAAGGAATGCAAAGTGGATGTAGATTTATTTCCAAAACAGGTACCGACAGCACAACCTCTTGAGACCCTCCCCTTCCCTACATGCCATATAGATGCCTCTTGGGTAGATCATGGTTTTGTTAGTGGATTGCATTGTGTTTAAGGGATGATACGGGCTAGACTTTAGCATGGGAGAAAGGGTGTAGGAGAAGCTTATCACCGCTCCATGCAGAAGTGGACGGTCTCATTTGGGCTATGGAAAGTCTTTGTGATAGGGGCTTTCTTAGCGTCATCTTTGAAACCGACTGCGTGAACCTCATAAAGATGCTTGAAGACCCGACGGATTGGCCGGCCTTTACCCATGATATGGACATCATTGCCTCTACGAGAGAGAGATTTTCTTATTTTCGTCTAGTTCATATTAACTGTATGGATAATGTAGTTGCTGATACCCTTGCTAAAAGGGCTAGAGCAAAAGACATAGTTTTTTCGCTTGTAAGCCATGACCTGTCGGATTTCGGAATTCCGTTAGGAAACCGAAATGTCCGACCTACTGGCTTAGATTTGTAAGCATTGTTGACAAAAAAGAATATGGCGGGAATATAAATATGAGGTCCGAGAGTCTATTCTCAAGAACTTCCCCTTTGCAGCAGGAAATATTCCGGTGCATTATCTCGGACTACATTTGATAACAAAAGGAATGACAAAGAATGATTATGCGGTGCTCATTGAAAGAGTGAGATCAACAATTAACTCGTTGACTACTAGATTTCTTTCATTTGCAGGCCGCTTGCAATTACTGAAGTCAGTACTTATGGGTCAAATAAACTTATGGATCTACGCTTACAGGCTGCCAGATTCATGTTTAAAAGAAATTGAAACCGGTGCTCTGCCTTTCTTAGGCCAGGACCGGCGCTCAAAACAATGAAGGCTAAGATGGCTTGGCATGACGTTTGCAGTCCAAAATGGGAGGGAGGTCTTGGTCTGAAACCTCTCAAGGAAGAAAGTATGGTGTCTGGTCTGAAACTAATATCGCGACTGCTTTCCACCAACTCTCTATGGAGAAATGGGTACATAAGAATCTACTGAAGAAGAAAACGATTTGAAAATGGAAAAACAATGGTCAAGGGTCTTGGATGTGGCGGAAAATCCTGAAACTAAGGGATGTAGCAAGGTCTTTTCACAATAAAAGTATTAGAGGCATGGAAACCTCATTTTGGCATTATAACTGGTCTGATCTTGGTTTACTTTCAGAGGTTCATGGTGTTTGAGGCTGTATTGATTTGGGAATTTGCAGATGTGCATCGGTTGGAGAGGTCCTCATTCATCACAGAAGAAGAAGACACAAAGCCAGTTTGTTGAATGAAGTCGAGGACCTGATAACTAGATGCAGAGAGACAAAGACAAATGCAGAGGACGTTAATCTCTCGAGGAGAAAATCAGGATATAAAGCAGAATTTTCAATATAGGATACTTGGAATATAATCAGACCATAACAGACACAGTGTGATTGGTATAAGGGTATATGGTTTTTGTGAAGCACCAACCCGACCAACCTAGGCCACAACCGATGCGTTCAAATGCCCATCCGTATCTTGGCCTGAACCTCCCTAAATTTCGTCCTATTTTAATTTTTTCCCTCTAGGACAGGTATTCCTCAGATCTTCCTATTGACTTCTAGTCTTAGATCCTTCATACTTAGCAATACGCAGCGGAAATATTTATCTAACGTTTATATCGTTCTTCTAAAGAACGATCCATCCGTGAACCTCATGAGTTCTTATTTCGATTACTCAAAAATCTTCCCGAGGTTCCAATCCTATATAACCGTTATAACCACCTAAGTATTTACTTATATAGTTCCGTTCGCCTATTCCACTCTAAACCATTATTTAGAACATTATTTGGCTACTTAACGTGTACCTTAACCTTAATAAAGAATCAGTACGAAATCGGTTGAACATCCTAGTTCCTTTGTCCTTGTACTCACTTTCACCGTTTAGCTCATTCATTCATCGAAACCCAAAGAACATATCCCCCTAGTACTACGTCATTCAACCAACCATCCCCACATGACCAAGCATAAGAGATACCTTCAAGTTCCTTTGGATTGCCCACCGTACACTCTTTTCCATTCTTTTGTTTCCTTTATCATTCACCCCTTTGTTTGAGCCGTGTTCATTTCCTGCATCGTTTCCTCTTAGGCCGATCCATGCCCAAACCGGTCGCAGTCTCCATCCGTACCACAGCCACGAATGGACACGGTTAACCTAAGAACGGATACGATCGACCCACTAACAGGTGCGACCATCCCTCGAACGGATTCTTTCAACCGTGAACGGTTACGGTCGTCCCACGATCATTCCGCGGACGGATACGATCGCTCGTGAACGGTTACGGACGTCCGTGAACGGTTTCGATCATTTGCAAACAGGTACGATAGTCAGTGAATGGTTACGATCATTCCGCGGATGGTTATGACCGGCGGATGATTTCGGTCGATAAGCGGATGATCCCATCGACTCGCGTGTACCAAGCCGTTGCTCGGTTTTCCTTCAGCCCCACGACTTTGCTTGGGCGTTTCTGGTGAATTCTTTGCTTAACCGTATGACCCTTATGGGCCAGATAAACGATCCCAATCTTCCTTCCAAGGCCGGCCAATCCCTTGGTGATTTCCGGCCAAATACCCATGCTTCATGCCTTGAAGCTTCACGGATTTACATGGCTGTTTTCCTAGGTTTTCTTTGCGTGATTTTTGCATGTGCATGAGTGTAGAGATCAAGGTTTCCATTCAGAAAACCGTCCCTAAACTCTCTTTCCATGGCCGGCCAATTCCCTAGTGAATCCGGCCATGAATTCCTACTTTTCTCTCTTGATTTATTTGACCTTTGCCTTAGAATTATTCTGGGTTTTTCCCTTATGAAGAGATGTCGTAAAAATGGGTCTTAATGGGGTATTTATAGGGCTCCCATTCGCCCAACAACTTCCTTGGGCAAATGGTTGCCTTTGGTTAGCCGAAAGGGTTCCAAAACAATTGTGGCCCTTCGGCCCAACCGCCCCTTGTGTCAGCTAGAGTTACTAGCTGACCAGCTGACCTAGTAGGTCATCACTCCATCCAGCTGAGTTTAGCTGACTGTTAGCTGACTCAGCTGACCAGCTCGACCGTTCAGATCGTTTCAGCTGAACAATTTCGGTTCAGCTCGGCTAAGATTATCTCCCACTGACTTAGCTAATTTTAGACCATGGAACACTATATTTTAGTCATTCCGACTGATTGTACATATTTTGGTTCCATGTCTCATTCCCCAATCTTCTTAGGGTGGGGTTTCCAGGTTCCAGGATGTTACAAATCTACCCCCCTTGAAAGGGATTCGTCCCCGAATCCGAGTCAAGGTGTTTACCCCGTTCAAACTCTATGAACTATTTGGGGGCTAACAACATCCCAAAAGTATTAGCAAAACATTCTCTATGCATTACCAATTCCCACCTGGCCACAATAATACACTAGCCATTCTACATTCCAACTAATCCGGGCTAAGTCCTCTACAACCGGTCGCACACGAATGGACACGACCATGGTCGGGTCATGTTTCATGAACGGGTGCCACTTGATCGCGTCCTTACGAACATGTGCGATCGTCCGCAAACAGTTACGATCGTCCCACGATCGGGTGTGGTCATCATGAGTTCGTTCTGCGTTCGTCTTGCAATCATCCCACGATCGTCCTGCAGTCATCCCACGATCGTCCTGCTGTCGTCCCACGATTTTCCTGTTGGTTGATCCAAATCTAGTAACTAATCTTCCAACCGATCCCATTCTTGGCTGGTAAATACGACCTTCCAGCTGATCCCATACTCAGCTGGAAAGTACTTCCTATTTGACTTGATCTCAAAGCCTGCCCAAGACTCGATGCGTCCCTTGGTGTACTTGTCTCTGCAAGCCACCAGTTATGCACGTTTTCTTCCACGAAGTGAACCGCATCGTCCTAGATACAAATCCGCTCTAATACTATTTGTGAAGCCCCGACCCGGCCAACCTAGGCCGCGGTCAATGCGTTCAAATGGCCAGGCCGTATCCTTGCCTGAAACTCCTTAAATTCCATCCTATTTTAAAATTTTCCCTCTAGGACAAGTATTCCTCGAATCTTCCTATTGGCTTTTAGTCTTAGATCTTTCATACTTAGAAATACGCAGCGTAAATCCTTATATAAACTTTATATCGTTCTTCTAAAGAACGATCCATCTATGAACCTCATGAGTTCTTATTTCGATTTCTCAAAACTCTTCCCGAGGTTCCAATCCTATCTAACGTTCTAACACCTAAGTCTTTACTTATATAATTCTGTTCTCCTGTTCCATTCTAAACCATTACTTAGAACATTATTTGACTACTTAACGTGTACCTTAGCCTTAGTAACGAATCGGTACGAAATCGGTTGGACATCCTGCTTCCTTTGTCCTTGTGCTCACTTCACCGTTTAACTCATTCCATCTGAACACTCTCGGTTCAGCTCAGCAAAGCTCATCTCCCACTGAACTTAGCTAATATTAGACCATGGAACGCTTTCTTTTAGTCTTTCCAACTGATTGTACACGTTTTGGTTCCATGTCTCTTTCCCCAATCCTCCTAGGGTGGGATTTCCAGGTTGCGGGATGTTACAGTTTTCACAAGCCACAAACAAATATGCGTTTATATCGTGTATGGCCATGCTCAATAGATTGACAACATGTGATGAGGACATCCAACCAAGTACTGATCCACAAACCATACATGAGGTCAAGGAAGCTCCAATGACTCGTTCTAGGACAAGGATACTCAGGAAAGGATTCAACACAACAGTAGAGAACCTCATGAACTCAATGGAACTTGGAGACTACTTCAAAAATGAGTCCAAGAAGCAAGAGGCATCAGAAGACACCAATCTAGGCGATTTGGGCATCATAGAAGGCTTTGACCGTTTGAGCATCAAGGAAGCTGAACCACCATCCGACCAAGGTACAACTACTCACTTGACAGGTGAAGGAGTTCAGAACATGAAGAATCAAGCCAAGATCACACCTGAGCTGCAAGATGTCCCAAAAGCAATCCACATGACCGAGAGAGCCCAAACGGAGCAAGAGGAAGACTTGGAGGGATTCCACAAGGCAGCTATTGAAGAACTCATTTAATTTGACTTCAAGGGACATCAGGAGGAAGGATTCATCAAGAGTTTCAAGCAGGCCGGACCTGGACAAGCATCAACCGCCTCAGCCTTCAAACTGCATCAACCGAGCCAAAACAAGGTATTTTCAATTTATATGATTAATGCAGGTACTTCTGACCATCCCAACGGTCCCCGAAGCTTCAACAAACATAGAATACGTCGAAATTAGCTTAGTCTTTCTTTTATTTTCTGTTTTAATGAACTTTCCTTCTTTGGAGTCTGTTGCATGCTTTGTTGTTTCTTTTCACAAGTCCTGTTGTTTTTGAGTCTTTTTTGCTGTTTTTCTTTTGACCTAAGGGTCCTAGCTGGCGAGCCCTATATGAGGTTCCACTGCAGCCGTTGTATTCTTTCACCTTTTGACATATCAATAAAATAACGCAGTTCAACCATTGGAGCAGCCGCAACCTGTTCTGAGTTTTGCTTGTGTTCCTTGTGTGTGATTCACAAAGAGGACAAGTGTTTGTGCAGTATCAGAGACCAGTTCATCATCTCTGTGGTGCCTTCAATCCACCAGCCTTACCATCATTTGATTCAACAGGAAAGAGCGTCATAGCCAGCCTGTTCAATCCCATCTCTTACACACGACCATACCTTGAGTAACTGGAGAGAGCGACATAGCCAGCCTGTTTCTTCCATCAACCATCTTGTGAGGCTCCTGCTTTGAGTCTTACACCATTTGGTATCAGAGCCAAAGGTTCCTGCCTTTGGTTTTCTATCCCTTACCTCTTTTTGTTCTGTTTTGTTATTGCTTTTGATTGAAATCAAAAATCCAAAAAAAATTAGGGTTGCTTTGTTCTTTGCTTCTGTTTTTGTTTAGATCATAAGAAAGACCACATAAAAATCATGTTCTTAGTTCCCTGGTCGAATTTTTTCCTTGAGAAATTAGTAGTTTTCCTATTTTGATCCTGTCTTGCTAGTTGTGTGATTCCATAAAACCAGAAAAGTCAAAAAAAAATGTTAGTTTTCCATTTTTTTTCTTTCTCCTGCTTTCACTGATTTTTGTCTTTACTTTTGTCTTACGTTACTATCATTTGGAAATCATCCATTTGTGTTTCGTAATTCCTTTTTACTTAAGTGTTAGTTGTTGCATTCTGTTAAAAAAAAAAAGTTGATTGATTGATTCACTTGTTTTCTATCATTCTAGCTCAACTATCAATTATGTGGTACCTTTGATAGCTTGTTGTTTTTGTTGAGTGCAAGAAGAACAGGTTAAGATAAGAATAGACGCAATGGGAGATGAAGGAGGACAGCCCGTTGATCCTATCATGCAAATGATGACTGCTCTTAGAGAAGAGATGAGAAACATGAACCAGCAAGTTGGTACAATGCGGCAAGAGTTTGGTGAACGTATAGGACGCATAGAAGCTCCACCTAGGAGAGGACCCATCCGAGGAGCATTTATACCACCAAGGGAGCAAGCTGGTGCTGAAGATGATGATATGCCGGAATTAGAGGAGGACTGGCAACCACCTGACCCCTTTAGGCGTCCACAGCCCAGGCGTCAAGATCCTTTATGGAGAAACCCAGCCAGAGAAGGTGAGGCTAGAGAAACAAATCGTGATATTAAAGTAACCCCTCCACTTTTTGCAGGAAAGTCAAACCCAGAGGCATATATGGATTGGGAAAGGAGGCTAGAGCATATCTTTGAGTGTTATGGCTATGGAGAACGCAAGAAGATTGCTGTTGCTGCTGCCCAACTCACTGAGAACGCATTAGCTTGGTGGGACAGAACTGTAGCTGAAAGGAGAAGGCAACACTTTGGACCAGTGACCACTTGGAGTGACATGAAATATCTTCTACGACTTAGGTATGTCCCTGAGCATTATCATAGAGACTTACAAAAGCGGTTTCGTAAGTTGTCACATGGAACAAGAAGTGTGGATGAGTATTTTGAGGAGTTTGTGAAGCTCATGAATTTACTGGAGTTAGAGGAATCTGAAGAAGCTCTCATGGCACAGTTCATTGATGGTCTACAAGAACGCATTGCTAGGAAGGTGGAGAGAGCTCAGTATGGTGGTCTACATGAGTTGTTGCATCTTGATGTCCAAGTAGAACAACAAATCAAACGTAAGACAGCCATGACTAGTCGCAGCAAACCAACACAACCATGGGCTACAAGTAGCTCCAAACCATATGAAAAAGGAAAGGCAGTGGAGATTGACTCAAGGTTCAAGGGCAAAACAGCCGAGGCTCCCAAGCACAACCGACCAGAACAAGGTAAATTTCCTAACACTAATCAGAGAACTCGTGACATAACTTGTTTTAAGTGTCAAGGCAGGGGACACATGGCTAGAGAGTGCCCAAACCAGAGAGTAATGATTATCCACAACAATGGAGAGTATGAATCACAAGATGAACTTGAGGATGATCCAAACGAACCAGAAGAAGAGCTTGCGTATCCTGACGTTGGAGAGTTGCTTGTGACCAGAAGGATATTAAGTGTCATGATCAACCCTGAGGAGAAAGCTCAAAGAGAAAACATCTTTCACACTAGATGCACCGTCAAGAACAAGGTATGTAATCTGATCATTGATGGGGGTTCTTGTACTAACGTGGCTAGCAAGCATATGGTAGACAGGTTAGGTCTTATTAAGACCAAGCATCCAAGACCATACAAGCTGAGATGGCTCAATGATGAGACAGAGCTGAAGATTTCGGAACAAGTCATTGTTCCATTCAGTGTTGGGAAGTACCAAGACCAAGTTACTTGTGATGTAGTGCCCATGCAAGCTGGACATCTCTTGCTTGGCCGACCATGGCAGTATGACCGAGCCACAAGTCATAATGGTCGAACTAACCAGTACACATTCATGCACAAGGATCGTAAGTTCACCCTTGCACCTCTTAGCCCATATGAGGTATATGAATTACAAGTGCATATGAACAAGGAAAGTGAGTCTAGCAAAACCAGTCTCTATATATCTAGTGGAGCTGTTTGCAAAACTCTTAGTGCCAAATGCATTGTGGTACTAATAATGTTTAAAGAGTGTTTGAGTTAAGGTTTAGGTGAGCTTGAGTTACCTACTGGAGTGCAGGACGTTTTAGACAGGTTTCAAGACATCTTCCCTGAAGAAATTCCACCTGGTTTGCCTCCAATCCGTGGGATTGAACACCAAATAGATCTTGTACCTGGCTCAGCCTTACCTAACAAGCCAGCATACTGTATGAACCCTGAGGAGACTAAAGAGCTTGAGAAGAAAGTGAGAGACCTCATGGAAAAAGGGTACGTCAGGGAGAGCCTCAGCCCTTGTGCTGTTCCAGTGCTCTTAGTACCCAAGAAGGATGGATCATGGAGGATGTGTGTAGACTGCAGGGCAATCAACAACATAACAATCAAATACAGGAACCCTATACCTCGTTTGGACGACATGTTGGATGAGCTAAGTGGTTCTATCATCTTCTCAAAGGTGGACTTGAAGAGTGGTTACCATCAAGTTAGAATGCGAGAAGGAGATGAGTGGAAAACAGCATTCAAGACAAAGCAAGGATTGTATGAGTGGTTGGTTATGCCTTTTGGTCTAACTAATGCCCCAAGTACATTCATGCGGCTTATGAACCATGTTCTTCGTGCTTACATAAGTAAATTTGTAGTTGTCTATTTCGATGACATACTTATATATAGTAAGAACCTAGATGATCATATCTCACATCTTGAACTAGTGCTCAAATCACTTCGGAAGGAAGGCCTTTATGCTAACCTAAAGAAGTGCACCTTATGTACTAACAAGCTTGTTTTCTTAGGCTTTGTAGTGAGTGAACAGGGGCTCCAAGTGGATGAGGAAAATGTTAAGGCCATTCGTGAGTGGCCTACACCAACAACCATAGGACATGTAAGGAATTTCCATGGCTTAGCTAGCTTTTATAGGAGGTTTGTGAGGGACTTCAGCACGGTGGCCGCACCTCTTACAGCAGTGATAAAGAAGAATGTGCCATTCTCATGGGGACCAGCTCAAGAATCAGCCTTCAATCTGCTCAAAGAGACATGGCAGCATTACTTGAATTACCCAACCTACGACAAAGAATTGTATGCATTGGTGCGAGCATTAGAGACATGGCTGCATTACTTGTTATCCAAGGAGTTCATCATCCATACTGATCATGAAACACTTAAGCATCTGAGGGCTCAGACTTCACTCAAGAGGAGACATGCTAAGTGGTTGGAGTTTTTAGAGACGTTTCCCTATGTAATCAAGTACAAGAAGGGAAAGGAGAATGTGGTGGCTGATGCCTTGTCAAGAAGGCATGCCCTGATAGCTACCATGGAGGCTAAGGTTCTAGGATTTGAACACATCAAAGATCTATATAAAGATGATCCAGAACTAGGAGAGGCTTACCAAGCATGTGGGAAAGGAGCATTCAGATCATACTACATTCAAGATGGGTTTCTATTCCGAGACAAGAGGCTGTGTATTCCCCAATGCTCAATGCGTGAGCTACTGCTTAAGGAGGCACATGGAGGTGGTATTATGGGCCATTTTGGAGTGGACAAGACACTAGCTGTGGTGGTTGATCACTTCTTCTGGCCGCACCTCAAGAAAGATGTTGAAAGGCATTGTGCAAGATGTGTAACATGTCACAAAGCCAAATCCAGGTTACATCCTCATGGACTTTATCTACCTTTACCTATTCCTAACGCACCATGGGTGGATATTTCTATGGATTTCGTGCTAGGTTTGCCTAAAATCAAACACAAAGACTCTGTCTTTGTTGTTGTGGATCGATTCTCTAAGATGGCCCACTTCATTCCATGTGACAAAACCAATGATGCCACACAAATTGCTGATCTATTCTTCAAGGAAGTGGTGCGCTTACATGGAATACCAAGGACCATAGTATCTGACCGTGACACAAAGTTCTTGAGCCATTTTTGGAAAACATTGTGGAGAAATCTCGGGACAAAGCTTCTATTCTCCACAACTTGTCATCCTCAAATGGTCAAACAGAAGTGGTAAACCGTACCTTATCTACTTTGCTTAGGGTCACTCTTGGTAGAAACTTAAAAACATGGTTAGAATGTTTGCCATTCATTGAGTTTTCATATAACCACGCTACACATTCTGCTACTAAGATGTCTCCATTTGAAATTGTGTATGGTTTTAATCCACTAACACCTCTTGATCTGTCGCCAATTCCCCAAGTTGAGCAAGTTAATCTAGATGGTCTCAGGAAAGGAGAATTTGTGAAGAAGCTACATCAGAAAGCAAGAGACAACATCCTCAAGAAGACTGAAGAATACAAGAGGCGAGCAGATAAGGGCCGAAAGGAGCTAGTCTTTGAGCCAGGAGAGTGGGTGTGGCTTCACATGAGGCCTGAGAGATTTCCACAGAAAAGAAGCTCGAAGCTGGCACCTAGGGGAGATGGACCCTTCAAAGTTCTAGAACGGATCAACAACAATGCCTACAAACTAGAACTTCCAGGTGAGTTTAATATTTCACATAGTTTCAATGTGGCTGATTTATCTCCATATGATGCAGATGATCTAGTTTTGAGGACAAAATCTTCTGAAGAGGGTGGGAATGATGAGGACATCCAACCAAGTACTGATCCACAAACCATACCTGAGGTCAAGGAAGCTCCAATGACTCGTTCTAGGACAAGGAGACTCAGGGAAGGATTCAACACAGCAGTAGAGAACCTCATGAACTCAATGAAACTTGGAGACTACTTCAAAAATGAGTCCAAGAAGCAAGAGGCATCAGAAGACACCAATCTAGGCGATTTGGGCATCATGGAAGGCTTTGACCGTTTGAGCATCAAGGAAGCTGAACCACCATCCGACCAAGATACAACTACTCACTTGACAGGTGAAGGAGTTCAGAACATGAAGAATCAAGCCAAGATCACACCTGAGCTGCAAGATGTCCCAAAAGCAATCTACATGACCGAGAGAGCCTAAACGGAGCAAGAGGAAGACTTGGAGGGATTCCACAAGGCAGCTATTGAAGAAATCATTTACTTTGACTTCAAGGGACATCAGGAGAAAGGATTCATCAAGAGTTTCAAGCAGGCCGGACCTGGACAAGCATCAACCACCTCAGCCTTCAAACCGCATCAACCGAGCCAAAACAAGGTATTTTCAATTTATATGATTAATGCATGTACTTCTGACCATCCCAACAGTCCCTGAAGCTTCAACAAACATAGACTAAGTCGAAATTAGCTTAGTCTTTCTTTTATTTTCTGTTTTAATGAACTTTCCTTCTTTGGAGCCTTTTGCACGCTTTGTTGTTTCTTTTCACAAGTCCTGTTGTTTTTGAGTCTTTTTGCTGTTTTTCTTTTGACCTAAGGGTCCTAGCTGACGAGCCCTATATGAGGTTCCACGGCAGCCGTTGTATTCTTTCACCTTTTGACATATCAATAAAATAACGCAGTTCGACCATAGGAGCAGCCGCAGCCTGTTCTGAGTTTTGCTTGTGTTCCTTGTGTGTGATTCACAAAGAGGACAAGTGTTTGTGCAGTATCAGAGACCAGTTCATCATCTCTGTGGTGCCTTCGATCCACCAGCCTTACCATCATTTGATTCAACAGGAGAGAGCGTCATAGCCAGCCTGTTCAATCCCATCTCTTACACACGACCATACCTTGAGTAACAGGAGAGAGCGACATATCCAGCTGTTTCTTCCATCAACCATCTTGTGAGGCTCCTGCTTTGAGTCTTACACCAACATGGGACCGTATGAAAAAATTGATTGTTTCCTCCTTGTACCGAGTTCTCAATAACGAGATCTTCGATTGTAGTCATCATCACAGGATCATCATTTTCTTGTTGCAAAAGAATCGGTTCCATGTCACCATAATCTCCTGAAATATTTCCCCTTGGGTTGACTTGTACAACACTTAGCCACTCCCGCTTTGGTTTCTTCGTGTATGGATACAAGATATAACAAACTCGATCTGCTTGTGAGGCTGTGCAATTTGTATGTACTGAATGAAGTTATATACATACATATATTTCAAGGTATTAAGATCTACAGGTATGAAACTAACGTACCTACAAATGGTTCATCTTTACTGTACGTTCTTGCTGAAAGAGCATTTACAACGCCAACATTACTCTTCCGAGTGCCTCTACCGATCATACACTACAAGAAAAATGAACATTGATAGCGTCGTGGAAACGCTATAATATGCATATTACAGCGTTTTAATGTTAGCCATGACATGAGGAGCTATCTTAGACCCCCTTTCTATAATAGCGTAAATTTGATCTGCTATTATATAGTGACCTATAATAGCACGAAATTCTTAGCTATTTTAGAGTTTATAACAACAGCCTATTATTGCTATTTTATATTTTATAGTGGCTCTAATATTTTGCCCTTTTAAAGTTTATTCTGACACAATTTTCTCGTTATCTTAGATTTTATAATAGCTTTTTAAATTTGTTATACTAATGCAAGCCGTATTAATATTTTAAAGCTGAGCCGAGCCATATTAGATTATTACTATATATATATTTATTTATTTATTTATCACATTTATATAAAAAATATTCAAGATAAATTGGAAAAAAAAACATTTTATTAATAACCCAAATGTTAGTAACAAACAAGACTTAAACTAACTAGTCTACACAAAAGTCTTAAACTTAGTCTACACAAGCAATTCTTAAGTAACTTCTTCTCTTCCACCATTCATAAACACCGTAGAACAATCTTTTTCGTAGAGGAAGTACCTAGCTAATCCATTCTGCGTATGTCACCTCAAAAGGCCTGTGAATTCCTTCTTTCAATCAGCCATAGATGCTTCGAAGTCCACATAGAAAAGATATTCAAAGTATCTGCCAAGCAAAAAGAGAGAAACACCTTCATCATTGTTCAGAATTTGTGGGTATAATACATGAATCAAGGAGTGGTTTGTAAGAGAACTTACTTTAGCCCTCCAGATGCTCGCAGAGGATGTTTCCTTAAAGGTCGGCTTTCAATCAGATCAAAACCACAAGCAGTTTATTGTTAGCAGTTGATTCCTCTTAGCTTAGGCACCTGAATGCGAGACCGGTGTTGTCTCAAACTTCCCTTCAGTGAAAACACGGTTGTAATAGAAACACTATTAGAATGATTGCTTCAATGAAAAGTGCCCCCTCACTCGCACATACACGATTCGCTTGGTTACAATAAGGTTGTAATCAATGACTTCTGAATTTTGGTATCATTCACAGTAACTAGACTCATAAATATTTCTTGAGGAATGCAAGAAAATCAAAAGATTTACATGGTTGCAAAGAGAGGAAAGCCATACCCAATCTCCATCAGGGGAAGCACCAGGGACCATTACATTGATCTCACTCGAGTTGGCTTTTGTTATAGCTGTTCCTAATGAGTCTTTGCTTAGGTATAACTGACAGTGTGTTGTCCACAGAAACAGTGGGAGCTGAACCCTGAAACAGCCATAGATGACGTAAAGACAAAGCAAGAGCATCAGTGTCTCAAACAAAAACTCTAGACGTTAGGGCTACATCATGAGATTGAGAAGCAGCAGCGAGGTCCTTAACAGGATATATTTCGGCCACTAGGAGAGCTACAGATGACAGAAAACATACCTGACATTGTACTTCTACGTTGGTGCAATTCACAATCTCTAATGCAGCAACAACATCCTATACATGTTATATCTTACATGATTAGAAATCACATAACTTTTATACGGTTGGAATGTAAGAGGAAACAGTTTATTCCACTCACCATGAAGACAACACCCATTTGGTGCATTTGTCAATGGTGATGTTATTAACTTTTCCTACAAAGATCTTTGAGCAGATATCCAAATTTACGGTGAAATTGGAATGGCGCAAAGTTACCTTGTATCTGCAAGACAAAATCTTTGCAACCAAATACATACACAGACTGTTTGCATAACAATCGCTATTAAAATTAATTCCATTGAAGCACGAACCATCCCACCTTGCTTCATCTTCTTGCTATATCGTCCTCTTTCACCTGAACATCAAAATTTTCCCTCGAGTGTTGGCATATTTTCGTTTTTCTGCCGGATAAATCGAGAAAGCACAGAAAAATCAGTAGTCAGATTGAGACTATTACCGTTTCCCATATTGACTATCCTGATTGAATAGATTCTGAGATATGTCTATCTATCTCTTCTCATTTCTTTATAATCCGCAATTTTTGACGGAGGGGAAGAAAAACGGCGTCAGAGAGAAATCGTTGTGTGTTTCACGGCGAAGCAAGCTTAGACGCCGGCGAAGATTCTGATTTAGATTCGGATCGGGGACAGTTCGATCCGGTTCCAAAAGAGGGTTTAGCACCATCAAACTCAGAGAAAGGAAGGAATGAGCACTATCGCTAGAAGAAAAAAATAAGATCCTACGGTTGATATGGTGCCACATATATGATCTGAGTAATCTCTTCTTATTGGTTCTGATTTTATGGAGATTTATTTGATTTCAAGTCATTTTTAGTAAACTTTTTTATTTTTATTATTAATAGAAAACGTATATACTAAAATATTTATGACAAATTATTTAGTTTTTTTTAATCAAAATATATAATTTATATTTTAAAATAAATAAATGATACATATATAGCAAAATTGTGTGATACTAAACTGTAAATAAATTATATACTTAGTATATCTTTAATATGAAACAATAATTATATTACAAATATAGTTAAATTATATATCTGAATAATATTTGAAAAGTCAATATTAAAGGGTTTAGAAGTTTAGGATTTAGGGTTGGTGTTTATTATTAGGGATAGGATTGTGTTTAGGGTATAGAGTTAAGGTTAAATTTGTTAATTGATTTTTTATGTGTTAAATTTTTGCTATATTATTTAATGTTTAAATTTTTAGTGTTTATGATTAGGGGCTTAGAAGTTTAGGGTTTAGGATTGTGTTTAGGGTATTGAGTTGAGGTTTTAGAGTTTAGGATGAAGAAAATAATTATACTTGAATTTTTTTTATAAGTGTTTGATTTGTTTTGTATATTATATGATGTTTATGTTTATGTTTATTATTAGGGGTTTAGAAGCTTAGGGTTTAGGGTTGTGTTTAGGGTATTGAGTTAATGTTAAATTTTGTATAGAAATTTTTTTTATAAGTGTTAAATTTTTGATATACTATTTGATATTTAATTTTTTTAGTGTTTATTATTAGGGGTTTAGAAGTTTAAGATTTAGGGTTGTGTTTATGGTAATGAGTTAAAGTTAGATTTTTTATATTTAAATTTTCTATAAGTGTTAAATTTTTGCTATACTATTTAATGTTTACATTTTTAGTGTTTATTATTAGGAGTTTAAAAGTTTAGGGTTTAGGGTTGTGCTTAGGGTATTGAGTTAAGGTTACATTTTTTATACTTGATTTTTTTTATAAATGTTAAATTTTGCTATACTATTGTTTTTTTATTATATGATGTATGTTTAATAATATACCAAAGATAAAGATCAAAATATATTACATATTAAGACTAAAATATATTCATTTGTAATGTCAAATACATAGTACCAAAGATAAGAGACACACAAGTTTAAACTTAATATACTAATATTATCAAATACATAGCTCCATATATTCGTCCAGTTTTTTTTTTAGAACTTTGGAGTACTGCAGACGTTCTGAGCCAGCATGGTCAAGTTACTCACCATCAAATGCAACTGTGATAATTTTGGTGTCTTGAGAAGCCGTAATCCGCAAAGATCTTTGGACAGAAGAGCTTGAAAGAAGATGGAATGAATACAAGAAAAAACACTCCATAGGTACATAAGCTTAAGAAGACATGCCAAAATAAGTTATCAACATATAACCTCATGAGATCACAAGGAAATGTATTAGTCATAGATTCATGGAACTTACTCTTGCAATAGACAAGGTAGATCCATGAGTACATGATGCTTACCAGCTTCAGAAAGCTTCTCAGTGTGACCCTGTATAAAGTCAACATAAAGAAGATTTTCATTGGATGTTACAAAGACTTTCCAAATATAGACTAAAAGATGAACATAAGAATGCTACCTTTAGAGATTCTCCTTATATGTGTTCTAATTTATACTCAAAGGTCCTAATGTCATATAAGGAAGCTCCAGAAACCTCTAATGTACGCATATAAAGAACAGAAATATCAAACTATTCAGTAAGTTTATGCAACCCTGAAGTGGAGAAAGACTAGAAAAGTAAAAAGAAAAAATTACAAACCTTAACATCTGCTTCAGTGGAGCCCAGCTTGCATCGGATAAGACTACTATTTGCTCTTTCTACTCCTTCGCTCGTTGACAGAGATGGGAAAGAGCATCCTGGTTCCAGTTTTGCTCTTGTGAGATTTGTTAAGCCTATTAAGAGGAATGTCCCTGAAGCAATCAAAATATACAACATATGGATTTAGTCATTCAGCATAAAACTGTATTGCTTCTTCAAACAAACATAACAAAAATAACTGACGAAAAGATTTGTCATACACAGAAACAATTGAACTAAAGAGAGATTAACACAACTCCACATTTACTACCCCAATCTCTAAACACAATAATATCAAATCATTGACAAAGAAAAGTAAAGATCAGTATGTATGCATCAAAAGAGAAAGATCTAGTGGTACAAAATCTAGCAGACGACATAAATTGGTAACAAGAGAGTCGAGAAGTGTAATACCTAGAAAAACCCATTTGGCCAGCTTCAAAATCTAGCAGACGACATAGATATTTTTCAGTCATCAGAAGATGTTTGCGGCACAAGTCTTTGAGATACATAGACTGATAATGTTACGCTGTAAATAGCTAGATTGTTTCATGTGATCTGACCATGAACCTTAACATGATACAGGTTCAAAAATGTGTTGCAAAATTGCCAAACTTGGTTCTTGAAAGTAAGCTTAGTGGCATAAGACGTGGTACAATGGCTGATTCAAAGGTTAACAAACCAAACACCAATGAATATCCGGAGCATATGAAGCCAAAGCTTCCTCTACCTTCCATAAGCAAAGAGCTCATGACCCCAATTTGGCAACAACAACTGCTTGCTCCTCCTGGAAACCAATGGTTAGTTCCTGTAATGTCTCCTTCAGAAGGTCTGGTCTACAAACCATACATGGGACCTTCACACTAGCGATGACAGAGAATCAGAGAAGGCTCTAAAAAACGATATGAACAAGAAAATCACCGAATCTATTTCACGTGATACCGAAGAAGCCTTTAAACAAACGATATCAACTAGAAAATCACCAAATCCGACTAGGTTTGAATTGTTCTGATCCATCTCCCAAGCTCAGAATCAGATTTCACGATTTCACAAACTTGTATAATCACGGTTTCACGGGATTTAGTAAAGAAATCAAAGTCTAACCAACAAGAAAGCAAATTCAAATCGATTAAATCGAATGAAAAGAGGTTGATATACCTGAGACGGAGCGATTGAGGAAGTGCTAGGGTTTTGCAGAGGAGGAGTATGAGAAGGATGAGGATGGAAGAAGAAAAGGTTAAACATTGACGAATCGGCTAGGTTCTTAGAGATGGGAACGACGGAGCAGCAGGGAAACGAAATATGAGAAGGAGAAGGAGCGAAAAATTCGCGGTGAGGGTGAAGGAGCGGTAAAGGAGAACAACCGGTGAAGTCACCGGCCTTAGATCGAGCAATTTTGGTGAGAGAGAAGGTGAGAAACGAATCGTGTTTCTTTTCATTTTTTTTACAATGAATCGTGTTTTCGTGAAGAGGAAGAGAGGGAAAAAAGTTCGGAAATTTTTTTGTCAAAACCAAAAAATTTCTAAGTTTTAGCGCTCGATAGCATAAATTAGGTTCTAAAAGTAATTTTTGGCTCTTGGTTAGTAAAATTTCGGCTTAGCATTTTTAAAATGCTATAACAAAGCATCACACCCCATCACATTCTCTATAATAGCAGTTCGCAAAACAGTGCTATCCTTGTGTGCTATGAATGTACAATTTTTTTGTAGTGATAGGGTCGTACGAGTTACACTTAAATAGTGTGATTCACAAATTCACAATTCCCTCATACTCGAGCTGTATGATATCTGTCAAAATTTCATGGAAATCAGCCTCATCAGATGCATCAGCATAATTCTCTCCTTTAACACGTACACCATAGTTACATGTCTTCCATCCCACGCCGTGATTCTCTGTATGAAACAATATCCTCATGTTAAATAAATGGACCTGGTTTTAGCCTTATGCACGGGTCCATGCACTATCACTAGCACCCAATCATGAAATTTATGTGTCTTTTTCCAATAAGTAACCTGCAGTACATAGAAACAAAATATCAAATATAGAGTTTGACAAAGATAATTTCAAATAAATATATAGGTAATACAGAATTTTACACATACATAAGTTTCCACTCAGCTTTGATATTTTTCGGGTCTTTTTGCGGAGACCTCTTCTTTGGAGAGTTCTGGATATTTTATGGACAGATAATCTTCAAACATTAATTTGAACCAAAACTTATATGAAAAATCATAGTATAGTTGAATATATTAAACCGAAAGATAAGACATGCCAATATATATATACCTCTCTAGTGGCTCAGAATATCCATAATTTCGCAGAACATAAACATGTACGCGTCTATAGTCTTCATCTGAAAGCCAGATTTCTTGCATTCTTCCACTTGGACGACACACTTGAGTAAATATATCAGGAACATCGACATGATATATGGGGATTTCACCTTCAGTGAATCTGGTTAACCTGACAAAATTAATTGGTTTAGAAAAATTTATAATTAATTAATATACTACTATGTGTGTGTCTTACAAATGGCAAAGTGAACATGTGATAGCGCATTTACCTTGATTTTGTTTTTATAGTTGCAGCAAAGTAATGTTCTGAGAAATAAGCTATCACCTCGTTGATATACGATTCAACAAATCGATCCTGCCGCATACCTTTTGTTATTTGCTTTCCCTTTCAACTTGTTGAAATACCTTTCAAAAGGGTACATCCACCTATATTGCACCGGACCTCCTAATACAGCTTCGTAGGGGAGATGTCTAGGTAAATGCTCCATCACGTCGAAAATGATGGTGGAAAAATCTTTTCCAAGTTCCATATGATTAAAACTATGTTTTCTTTGAGAATTTGGAGACGACTTTTTTGTAAAGTTCTCGAGCATGATGATGTCTTTGGATTTACCCTTCACACTCAAAAGAGTATTCATGATGTTGTCAAAAAAATTCTTCTCTACATGCATCAAATCAAGATTATGTCGGAGAGTGAGGTCCTTCCAGTACGGAAGCTCCCAGAATATGCTTTCCTTGTGCCAGTTATGCAACTTCCCATTGCCAGGCTTCTTATTTTCGTGACCGTTTCCACCGACGTCCTTTTTTCGGTGGATTTACACGTTGCAATCGCTCGCTATAAACTTGCTCACCACTCAATACCTCAGGTGGATGCTCTTTCGAGGCCTCTTTTCCCTTCAAGAAGTCTTTTTTATTCTTCCTCAATGGGATGACCAAATGGAAGAAATCTTCTGTGACAATCAAACCAACATGTCTTCCTTCCCTTAGGCAGATAAAAAGATTTTGTATCTTCCATGCAAATAAGACAAGACAATCCACCATGGATCGTCCTTCCTGATAACATCCCATATGTGGGGAAGTCGCTTATCATCCACAGCAGCACTACTTTAGTTTAAAGTTTTCATTCAATGACACATCGTATGCATCGATTCCAAAAGACCACAATTCTTTTAACTCCTCAATAAGAGGTTGGACGAAGATATCAAGACTAGCGCACAGATAATTTGGCCCAGAATTCAGAATTATAAGAAACAAGTATTTTGTATTCATGCACATATCATGGGGTAAATTATATGGAGTCAAGATCACGGCAAACGAATGATTATGAGACATGCCAAATGGATTGAACCCATATGTAAATAATCCAAGATAAACGTTACGGGGTTCTTGGGAAAGCAGAGGATATTGAGCTTGAAATGATTTCCACTCCACCGCATCAAACGGATGACACATTTATCCCTCCTTCGTTTAGTGCTCCGCATGCCATCTCATTGCCGCTGCAGTCTTCTCGCTTTGATACATTCTCCTCAATTTGTCAGCAATTGGTAGATACCACATACGACTATAGGCTACTCTGGTTCTACTATGTCTCTCATTCGTCTTCCATCTTGGTTTAGCACAAAACCGACACCTTTCTTCCTTTTCGTATTCTTTCCAGAAGATCATGCAAACATCAATTGTACGATAGGGGAGTTCTAAATTGCGCATCAGTTTCTCTATCTCGTAGTGTGAACTTTTTGCCTGGTTACTTCTAGTAAATACTCTGTCATCATTTCACATATCGAATCCACTAACCTTTCACTCATATTATGTTCTGCCTTGTTATGCAGGACCCGGGCAGCCAAGGATAACTGGGAGTGACCTTCACGACAACCATCATATAAAGGATTCTTGGCTCTTTCTAACAGGTCATAAAACTTTTTTGAATGATTACGTACAGGTTCTTCACCATTAGTCGCGTAACCACGAAATGCATCATTCACCATATCCACATACCTATCTTCTACATTATTATGACCATTCAGATCAACATAACTCATTCCTATATCCAAACCGATTTCTTCTTCATGCCTATACCAAACACAATAATCAGGCATAAATCCGTAACTAAACAGATGACTCCAAATTCCTGGTTCCGTAGTTTCTGGTTTTTCGTTCTTGCGGAAATGACAAGGGCAGAGAAACTTACCACCATTGCTCATAGCTAAAGGCTGGTTTTGGCAAGTTCCATAAATTGTGCCACCTCCGTTGTGAAGGCTGTTGAGAAATTGTATGTGGCATCATCGATCCTATTATACATCCATTCCCGATGGTTGCTATAATTATTGTAACCTCCCACCATGTAACTAGATTTCCAAATTCTTTATGTTTCTATAAATGAAAACGAAGAAAGGGCTGAATTTCGACTATGTAGACATAATTGGCCACTCCCATTAATTGTCATAAATACATACGCATGAAACCGGTACACTTACCACAAATAAGTAAAATATAACCAAACTCTCATATTATTATTACTAAATCCAAAATACTATATTAAACATGAAAATAGTATGTCTATATGGGTCATTCTTATTTAATAATGATTACAATATATATATATATACCAACTTTGATAATCAGATAAAACTATTAGCACGTATAAACAAACTATCTCATATTATTATTACTAAATCCAAAAATACTATATGATACAACTCATACCCGACTACTCTGCAACACGAATAATGAGTTGAATATTAGTCGTATCAATAGCGACAAATAAACGACTTGGTTACAACTATACCTGAAATAGCGAATTGGTCGCCCATGTACTGACCAATTCGCGATTGTTCTACGACTCTAAACATCAGACGCAAAAATAGTCGTCATATCACCGACTAGCCTGCGACTATTGTTTCCGGTCTCGACAATGGTCGTTAATCAGTCGTCAATCGACGACTAAATTGGCGACAATCATTTTTGGTCGTATATAAGCGACTAATACACGTCCATATATCCGTTGTCGCAAAATAGTTGCAATATTGTCCACTAATAGTGGCCAAATATTACGACTACAAATATAGTCACAAGGTCCAGTCGCAAAACGCTGCTTTCTTGTAGTGAAGGGATCATTTATTCTTAAAATGCGCTTATATGGAACAAGTTTTCCGGAGGTCTTCTGCATGGCAGAATTACAACTCAATGGCAGGAGCTAACGTCACTCATCTCAGACAAAACTATAAACCATTTGACGAAGTTTCTTTAGTCTGCTTCGCTATACTCTCAAAGTCACAATCTATGCGGGAGATAAAATGTTGGAAGCATGGTGAAAAAGACACTCCAACTCATTTTTTTCAAAAAAGAAAACAATTGACAAATGCATCCGAAACAAGCTTTTTCTAGTGGAGAAGTTGGGAATACAAGACATGAGAAGTTTCTCTATCCCTCGTTCTCAATAAGAACTTAGCATTTTTCATTCACGCTCTCTCAAAAATATAAAGCTATGACGCACTTGATGTAAAAACTGATTTTTGGTGAATATAAGTTAAAATTCATTAAAAAAGAATGATGGGGGTTAGAAATATTAGTCATTGTCTTTAACCATGACATTTAGAGTGAAATATTAATTTCGGCTATGAATTGTATGACATCTATACAAAAATAAAATAAAAGTAACTTTTGCTGCATATTATTTAGAACTGGTGAAGCTAATGTCTACACAATTGCAATGACATGATTTCTAATTCATTTGGAAGAATTCCAATGAAGCTAAGAACATTTCAACTTGTTCTCCATTTCACTCATCTCGTGTGCAAAAAATACAAGAATAGATAAACTGGCCCAAAGTAATCGGATTCTGCCTTTTTGTTTATATAGATTATATACCTCCGACATTGAGGAAGACTCGCCAAACCGCCCACCTTAACGCCACCATGAACCGCCGAAGGAAGTCCGAGAAAAACCCTTTATAGACCGGAAAACACGCTAACCCAGGTGAAGCGACGTTAATGAGAAAAAGAGGTGGTGGTGAAATCTCTCACGACGCCGTTGAGTCAGAAGCGGAGAAGAGGAGAGAAAAGGCATAGAGAAAAACTATTTTCTTTCATTATAAGATATCAATGAATAATCCTTCATCTTCTTTACTCTTGGTTTCTGTTGATTTTGTAACTCGGCCTATCCAAAGATAGAAAGAGTTTTAGGGTTTCTTGAGGGATTCTAAAAGAAAAGTTTCAGAACTCTGCGAGAAAGAATGGAAATTAGGGTTTTCTAGGTTTTCGGGAAGAAACAAAGCGGCTAAGGATGGTGTTTAAGTCACTGGAGATAAATTAGGTTAACTCGGTTTTTGCTAAGAACTCTCGGGCAATTGTATTGACAATTGTGTGTGTTTATTGAATGAGGAGATGCCTTTATATAGGCTTACAAAGTCGGTTTAAAGAATGGGAAAACCTAGAGATTAAGCCGAATCTTTCCTAATATCTCGACTTGAATATCTTAAATGAATCTTTTTTCCCAGCGTGTTTATCACGCGCGCCGCTTTCCTTTCCTCTTTTCTTCTTCCTTCACAACCCTAGTTACACCGTTGCTGGGCCAAGCCGTGATTACTCGAACTAGGGTTTATGTCAACTTTCCTTATTGGGCAGACCTAAATTCTTGAATGGGCCTTTTGGGAAAGGTGCTAATCTTTACTCCAACAATAAGCCCCTCCAGTGCGGCGATTGGATTGATTCGGACAGGTTTTGGCTTTAACCAAGAGGAACCGAATCAATTTATCCTGTCAAAAAGGAACTGGATTGATTTTCGGTCAAACCGGTTTATAGGTGCGAGAAACGAAGCGTCGCCTAGGTAATTATGACTTCTCTAACACGACGCCCTCATTTCCGCTATAAATATCTCACTCTCGCTTTTCATTTCTTCATTTCTACTCGAGTGAAGAGATAAGGTACTTTTCTTTGCTCTCCACCGGTTTTATTTTCTGATTTGTCTTCCGCCGTTGCTCAGCCGTAGTCTCCTAGGATTTTAGATCAAATCCTCTTGTTGTCGATGTGTTCTTCATCTGTTCTTCAGTTAGTCATGTCTTTGATCCGTTGCTTGGGGAACAAGGATAAATAAATTGTTTCTGTATCGTCTGAGGAACACTCGCCTAGACGGCGCGTCGTTTCCTCTGACTCCTCTTCTGGCAGCAGCACATCCTCTAACCTGAAGAGCCATCCCGGCTATCGAGCAGCCAAAGAGCTCGAACACCGCTATGAGTTATCTCGGCTGACTGGCGTCGCGCAAAGTTCGGGTCGGGGCAAGCTACAAATCCCGCAGCTCCGAGATTCAGATTCGGAGAATCCTGACAAGAGCGAGGTCGATGTCGAGGGGAATGGTACCGGCGACGAAGACAGTGATACTGATATCTCGCCACCTGGGTTGTCGGCTGCTCCTAAGGAAGCGTATGACAACGTATTTCGGACTCGATCTACTGTGGAAATAGTAACTTCTATGCTTCTAGAATGCGGAGCCGATCCGGGGATCAAATTCCTCATTCCCGGCCCGTTCGACCGACCTTGGAATCCTCCAGCCAGCTATATATTCTTGTACGAGTCTTAATTCGTTAACACCGACACAGCAGGTTTCCGGCTTTGGCTGCCACTTCCTGACTTGCTCGTTTCTTATTGTCATCGGCGCGAGATTGTTATTTCCCAGCTTTCAGCTACTGCGGTTCGCCACATGGTGGGCCTTCTTGTTTTGGGCGCTGAGGCCGACATCACGGTCACCGTTAGGATTTTCGAGGAAATGACCTCAATTAACCCAATGACTAATAGCAGTCGAGGGTGCTTCGCGATTAGAATGAGAAAGGATCAAGGGGTTGTCACAGATGCGCCGAGTAAAATTCGTGTTTGGCAGCGATATTATTTCTACGCCGAGATAACTCCTCTGGTTGTGCCCGAGAAGCATAAGGAGCTTATCAGATCGTCTTGGAATACGAATTTTGGTAGATGTCGTTCTGAGTTTGCTGGTTATTGACGCGGATAATTTACTTAATTTTTCTTTTGTTTTTGCAGTGCGCCATCCGTTTTTCAAGCTCTATCCAGACAATTTGTTCTCGATTGTCGAATCCATCCGAGCTCTCAGCCATCGTAAGTGGGCGCATCTTACTCGGGAACGTATCATACGATCTCTTCCGCGGATTTCTAAAGGTATGCTTTGTTATCCGGTTTATGTCTGTTTTTGCTCTTCTTCTGAGTTCTAAACTTCCTTTCTTTTTAGTTAAGTGGAACATCTCAGAGAAAGTTGCTCCAGCCGATTTAAAGAAGCCTAAAATGGGAAATTTGAAGAAGACCACCGTTGACTATTCGAAACGGCTTACCTCGACTCCATCTTTGGCTGAGACGTCCAAAGAGACCGGCTCCGATCCTTCGTCTCGAGGTGGCGGGGAGCCGTTGTCTGTCTCTGGCGTGTAGTCCACTGTCCCTCCTCATGAACAAACGGTGGTTAAATCGAGTATGGCGGCTCCTCCTGAGCAAAATCCTTCAAAGACCCTTCCTAAGAAGAGGGCGGCTGCGGGGAAGCCGGATCAGGAGAATCCCGCGAAGAAAGCAGCCGTGGGTAAAGCTATCGAGGAGAATCCGAAGAAGACGGCTGTAAACAAACCTGCCAAGACCAAGGCCCTTAACCCGTGGAGATGGTATTACTCGGAGGATGGGGAAATACCCGATGCTAATTACGGCGAGAAGAAACATTTCATTTCTCGCAAGGAGATCGTCACAGTTCTTCCTCGCAGCTCGCAGAGAGACGCAGATGTGAGCGCTCGGCCTTTGATCCACAACTTTGCTTATCAATATGAGAGCGAGATCCCCTTCGTTTAGAATGCTCGAGCGTGTTTCGACCTCCTTACTTTCCTGCAAGGGAGCGATTCGGACTGGCCGCCCTTGAGGGAGCTCCCTCACTCCGAGGTGATTCTTAACCTGAAGCGGGCTGAGGCAGAGGTAAGGTTCTTATTATACATGTTTTCTATTCATCGGTCCTTTCAGTAATGGTTTTTTCTTGATTTTTTAGATGATAGCGGCGTCGAATCGCGTGGCCCTTGAGAGTGTTTGGGAATCTTAGAAATTAGCTGATGCGGTGACGAGGAGGGATGACCTTCTTGAAAAAGAGAGAAAGGAGAAGGATACGTTGGAGGCGAGAAATCTGGAGCTTGCAAATAAACTTCGCGAAGTGGAGGAAAAACTATGCCGAACCGATGAGAAAGCGAAAGCCGACCTTCTTAAGTACCAGTTTGAAAGGAAAAGTCAACAAAAATTTTGCGGGAGCTGGTCCTAAAAGAGAGGAATCGCGTGGAAGCCGCAATGAGGGCGAAGGCCCAGTCCTATTTTGATCTCTTCCAACGCTATGTGAAGGATCAAGAAGGCGCTGTTGCCTTATAGATCGAGCAGGGTCAGATTACTGGCCTTAGGAAGTACTTACTGAAGCTTAGCGGAGAAGGCGTCCCGATTCCTCGGTCGGTCTTGGACCAGCTTGCCGCCGACGAGGTAGCGATCGATGCCAAGGTCGATGCTTTGGATGTTGTGACAAAGGAAGAGTTAACATTCGTCCTTTCCCCGACTCGCCCTCCTCTCCTGGGGTCCCTTCATCGCGACTCACCATCCCATGTTCCAAGGGACATTGACGAGTCCGGGACTAACCGTGGGGTGATCCCGGAAGCTCTTCCTGACAATCCTGTCCAGCCGACTGTTAATCCGGAGATCCCGGCTCAAGGTGGTGCATTGGCAGTGGTTCAGGATTCGAATGCCAAGGATGGAGAGGCTGTGAAGGCAAGTGAGCCAGAGAAGTCGTCGAAGAGCGGGGCCGGAGCCGAATGATCAACTAGTCTTCTTTTGTTTTTAAGTTTTTTGTAATTATGTCGGTTTTATGTAAGACTTTTGCCTGGAGGCTTGGTGCCCTTGGTTTTTATGGTTTAAAAGTTTTTGTTCTGTTACCTGATCGCATTATTAATCGGAATGTTTCGAATTACCTTATGCGTGCTCGGCTTATGCGAGTTGGTGTAAACTGTTTTGATTGCGAGACTTATGCGTGCTCGGCTTACTCATTCAAAGGACAGACGAATGTGCGAGGCTTAAGTGCTCGGCTTATTTGTTATCACCCACCTCAGAGATCATACGGGTAAGGACCCGGTTTTTTAGTGCGAGACGGATCTTGGCTTTTCCTCACCGCGTGCAAGGAAGACCGCACTCCTGGCCAGGGAGCGCGATGCTGATAATGTGAGTTTTATTGGGTGCTCGGCTTACAGTCAAGGTGTGTATTGCTTAACTTTGCGAACTAAAGAGCTCGGCTTTCTGCGAGCTAAGAAGCTCGGTTTTTGCGAACTAAGGAGCTCGGCTTTATGCGAGCAAAGAAGCTCGGTTTCTGCGAACTAAAGAGCTCGGCTTTCTGCAAGCTAAGAAGCTCGGTTTTTGCGAACTAAGGAGCTCGGCTTTATGCGAGCTAAGAAGCTCGCTTTCTGCGAGCTAAGAAGCTCGGTTTCTGCGACCTAAGGAGTTCAGCTTTCTGCGAGCTAAGAAGCTCGGTTTCTGCGAACTAAGAAGCTCGGTTTCTGCGAACTAAGGAGTTCGGCTTTCTGCGAGCTAAGAAGCTCGGTTTCTGCGAACTAAGGAGCTCGGCTTTTGTCTGGACAAGTGCTTTTAGCTCGGCATAAGTTAATAAGTTAAAAAGAAATAATAACTCGGCATAAGTTAAAAAGAAATAATTACTCGACATGAGTTAAAAAGAAATAATAACTCGGCATGACTTAAAAAGAAATAATTACTCGGCATGAGGATAGTGTTGACTCGACTTGAGGTGCTTCTATTTTGGTATAAGCTGTAAAAGATGAGTTTTATTTATTTGTGACTGTTCCGATGAAGGCTGCCTACGTATCTTCCGAAGAAGAATCAAGCCACTCGTAGTTCATACATGGTATTTTTTTTCTTTTTTTTGGGCGCTGAGCCGAGGTTAGATCGCCGTCTAGAAGTACTCCTTTAGGCTTGATGAATTCCACGAACGCGGCAGAGCTTTGCCCTTCATTGATTCGAGCTCGTAAACGCCGGGTTTGACGACCTTTGTTATCTTGTAGGGTCCTTCCCACTTTGCACCGAGTTTACATGCTCTCCATTCTTTGGTATTTTCGTACACTTTGCGGAGCACATAGTCACCGAGTTGAAAGTGACGTTCATGTACCTTCTGGTTGTAGTACCGAGCTGCGAGCTCCTGGTAGTTTTGGATGCGGAGCAATGCTCGACCTCGTTCTTCCTCGATTGTGTCGAGGGCGTGGAGCAGCATTTTTTCGTTGATCTCGTTATGCTGGGGCAAAAGAGCTCGTCGGAGAGTGTAGATGTTTTCCTCTGCCGGGACCATTGCTTCCACGCCGAAGGCTAAGGAGAACGGGGTGGCCCCAGTTGCGCTGTGAGGAGTTGTTCTGTGCAACCAAAGGACTCCGTCCAGTTCATCGGCCACACTCCTTTCTTGTTTTCGAGGCGCTTTTTGATACCGTCGTTGATGGTTTTGTTGGTGGCTTCGGCCTGTCCGTTTCCCTGAGGATATCTCGGTGTTGACTTACTAAGCCGTATATCCCATTTTTTGCAAAATCCTTCAAACAGGTTGGATGTGAATTGCGACCCGTTATCAGTGACGATCTCGTAAGGCAACCCATATTGGCATATAACGTATTTCCAGACGAAGTTCTGAACTTGGACGTCGTGGATTGATACATATGCTTTGGCTTCGACCTATTTTGTGAAGTAGTCTGCCATGATTAGCAGGAAGCGCCTTTGGTTAGAAAGCGGCAACGGTCCAATGATGTCCATAGCCCACCTCATGAATGGGTATGCCGCAGTGGATGTGGTGAGTATCTCTGTAGGCCGGTGTATGAATGGTGAATGTCGTTGACACTTTTCGCACTTGTTGGAATAGGTCTCGCAATCGGCGACCATAGTCGGCCAGTAGTGACCGTTTAACTTGATTTTGAGAGCAAGGGACCGTCCTCCAGAGTGATTTCTGCAAGCTCCTGAGTGTGTTTCTTCGAGTACTCGGTGGATTTCGTCTCCGTATATGCATCTGAGGAGGATTTTATTGGCCGAGTATTTGTAAAGGACGCCGTTGTGTATCGTGTATCGCACACTTTTGACTTTTAGTCGGCGTGCAGCCCACTTTTCCTCGGGAAGTTTTCCCTCGGTTAAGTATGTCAATATTTCTTCTCGCCAGTCCGTATAGTGATCTGGTAGGAGTGCAATGAGGTCGGCATGTTTAGCCTGTCTATTGTCTGGACCGACTTGATCGTCTGATTGTCCGATTGCAAGGACGGTATCATCAGAAGTGGGTTCTTCATGATTGCTTTCAGGCGGCGGGATGCTTGGTTCGTGAATCGTTTCCACTGGAATCCGTCGACAAAGATCGGGATTTGGTGTCGATGCCAGAGATGCAAGCGCATCTGCCGTGGCATTTTCTTTCCTCGGTATTAGGATTATGTCAAAGAACTCGAAAGAGCTAGTAAGTTCCAGTGCCGCCTTTCGTTAGGCCTCCATTCGCTCATTTTCAGCCTCGTATTCTCCGTTAACTTGATTCGCGACGAGCATGGAGTCACAATGGGCTAGGAGATTTCGCACTCCGATTTCTCCGACTAACCTGAGGCCGGCTAGCAAAGCTTCATATTCAGTTGTGTTGTTGGATGCCGTGAATCCAAGTTTGAACGACTGTTCTACTATCTCACCGATTGGTGAAATGAGGCGTACTCCTACCCCGGCTCCTCGTTTTGATGAAGCACCATCAACAAACAGTTTCCAGCTTTTGTCTTCAACCTGAGTATCGACATTCAATTCTGGTGATAGTTCCACAAGGAAGTCGGCTATTACCTGAGAATTGGCGGTTGTCCTATTTCTGTAATCGATGTCGTACTCGCTGAGGTCCACTGCCCATTTCGCCAAGCGACCAAATTGTCCTGCACTGTGTAAGATCGTCCGAAGAGGTTGGCTACTTAGCACCGCAACTGAATGAGATTGGAAGTAGGGACGTAACTTTTGTGCTGAGATAACGACTGCGAGGGCCAGTTTTTCCATTGCAGGATATCTTGTCTCGGCTCCGTTCATCATTTTTCTCACATAGAAGATTGGCTTTTGTTCTCCTCTGTCCTCTCGAACTAGGACTCCACTGACTGCAGTTGTTGAGACCGCGATGTATAAGAAAAGTGTTTTGCCGTTTTCTGGTTTTGACAACACTGGCGGGTTCGACAAGTAGTCATTAAGTTGAATGAATGCCTTTTGACACTTGTCGTCCCATATGAACCTTTTGTTTCCCCGGAGGAGTTCATAGAAAGGCAAGCATTTGTCTGTCGAACGAGATATGAATCTGTTCAGGGCGGCTATGGAGCCAGTTAGACGTTGTACCTCTCGGATATTCCTAGGTGATGGTAGGTCGACTATTACCGAGATTTGTTTCGGGTTATCTTTTATCCCTCTTTGAGTGACGACATATCCGAGGAATTCTTCTGATGTCACGCCAAATGTACATTTAGCCGGGTTAAGATTCATTCCATATCGGTTGAGGATGTTAAAGCATTTCTTCATATGCCCAACGTGTTGAGATGCGATTAAGGACTTAACCAGCATATCATCAATTTATACCCCCATCGTTGTGCCAAGCTGATTTGCGAACATCTGGTTGACCAGTCGTTGATATGTAGCGCCTGCGTTTTTAAGGCCGAATGGCATGACCTTGTAACAGTAAGTGCCGCGTTCCGTTATGAATGCCGTCTTTTCTCGATCATCTGGATTCTTGAGAATCTGGTTGTATCCCGAAAACGCGTCCATGAACGAAAGTAGCTCGTTTCCAGATGTAGCTTCAACAAGTCGATCGATGTGTGGCAGGGGAAAGCTGTCTTTTGGACAGGCTTTGTTGAGGTCTGTGAAGTCGACACAGACTCTCCACTTTCCATTTTTCATCTTAACAACAACGGGGTTGGCTAGCTAGTCAGGGTACTTGACCTCCTGAATTGAACCGGCGTCCAGAAGCTTGTCAACCTCGTCATTGACAGCTTTGGCTCTTTCGGGACCAAGCTTTCGCCTCTTTTGCTTAATTGGCTTGTAAGTCGGGTCAACGTTGAGTTCTTGGGTTGTGATCGAAGGATTGATACCTTTCATGTCCTTGACTGACCAAGCAAAGGTCGAGACGTTTTGCTGTAAAAATGTGATCAGCTCGTTTTTAATATCATCCGGTAATTCTGCCCCGATTCCTACGCATTTGCTTGCATCAGAATCGTCGATGATGAATTGCTGAATGAGTTCCCTTTCTGGGCCCTTCTTGCCTTGCTCCGCATTGATCATGCATGATGGCACCCTTATCTTGTGTTCTCTCAATAAGCACGACCGAATTGCCCTCTGGCATCCCTTAACTGTTTGGATTCCCTTTGGCGAAGGGAATTTTAGGAATTGATGATAGGTCGAGGATACCGCCTTCATGTTGTATAGCCAGGGTGTTCCGAGAATAACATTGTAAGTAGCCGGCTTGTCAATGACATGGAACTTTACCATTTTGTTGACTCCGCCAGGGTAACAGGCAACTTGATCGTTCCAATTGTGTACATCGTCTCACTCGTGAAACCGGTGAGCGGCTTAGCCTTTTGCTTGATGTCTTCTTCTTTGATTTCCATTTTCTTCAATGTATCTAAGAAGATTAAATCGATAGAGCTACCTGTATCAACCAAGATCCGAGATACCTGACAGCTTCCAATGAGAAGCTCGACCACCAACAGATCGTTATGAGGATAATGAGTTCCCCAGAGATCTTGGTCAGTAAAAATGACGGGGGGGGGGGGGGGCTCGTCAAATAGGATCGGCTGAGGCGCGCTTTGTACGGCTAATGCCATGCGTTCGTACCCTCTGATCGACCGGACCGAATCATTCACCGAAATCAGACCGCCCATTATCATGTTGATTCTTCGTACGGCTTTAGGAGCTTCCTCTTCATCCTCCTCTTGATCATCACGGTCGCGTTTTAAAGCTATGCTTTTAATGCGGCGTTGCTTCTTTCCTTGTTTGGGTGCTTGATCATTGGTCTGTTCTTCCCGGCTTCGTTGTGATTCTTCTCTTAGTTCATCAATAGACGCCTTAATCTTACCACTTGCGAGTCGGGCATACAGTGCATCTTTGAGGGTCCGAAATTCTGAGGTGTTGTGCGAGGTGGTTTTATGATACTCGCAATACTTTTATTCTGGCTCGGAAGCGGTTTGCGGTGTTGTATCCTTGTCCTCCTTGCTACACTTGTTCCAAGGTTTGGACGAATCCTGACTTTCGGATTTGCCGACCACCATTGTTGTCTTCGTTCCCTTTTCGTAATGTTGTCTCAGCTCTCGATCTTCTTTCTTATCGGTCTGTTTAGTGGAGCCGAATTTCTTAGCCAAGGCCACTTTTTGTTCATCAAACTCGATAAATTGGTTTGCTCGATGAAGGGCATCCTCGATGGTCAGCGGCGGGTTGAGAACCAGATCTTGGTAGAAAGGGGTTTCATGCCATACGGCGTTTGTTAGAGCCGCGATAGCAAACTTGTCTGGGGCTTCCGCGTGTGTGATGGTCGCCTTGAAGCGATCGATGAAGGCCCGCAGTGTTTCTTTATTTTCTTAAGACATGGACATCAGTGTGTTCAGCGAGGTATCCTTGTTCACGTATGCGAAGTGATGTCTTACGAATGCTCGTGTTAGGTCGGAAAAGCTATCGATTGATTCCGGCGGGAGCCGGGAGAACAAAGTCAATGCGTCTCCTTCTAGGGTTTCGGCGAACAGCTGGCAAAAACCGATATCACGTTCGTTTGTTGACGAGAATCGTGAGTTCGCCGCCATGATCTTGAAATTAGTTAAGTGAGAAGCGGGATCCTTTGTACCGTTGTACGTCGGTAGTTTGAGTTTCTCCTTCTGTCGGACATACGTATTCGTGATACGTGAAGTAAAAGGCGTCCTCTGAGTCTCTTCGATGATTCGGTCAATCTCTGGGGCAGATCCTTTGACGCTGTGAACCTCGACCTTGAGTTCCTTGAGGGTATCTCTAAGTTCGGTCAACTGTTTCTCGACCCGGCTGCGGTTTGCTCCTCGAACAGGCGTTTCGTGGGCTTTCTCGTGGGATGTGCCTCGCTCGTGGCGATGGTTATCCCGGCGCGAGTCATTCTCATGACGCGAGCTTCTTATGCGATCTGAACCTCGGTCATGCCGAGATTCGTACTTGTTTCGTTCATATTCATAATCTAGGTCTCTACGAGGCGAGTATCGCTCGTAATGCAAGCCGTCTTGTTTTTGATGCGAGTCCCGCTTGGGTTTATTCGAGTCCCGTTTTCGATGTGAGCCTCGCTCATGCTTATCCTCTTCATCTCGCCCTTGGCGTGAGTCTTTCTTGGGTTCGTTGTCCAGATCGTGTTCTTGGTACAGATCCCCTTCAGGTGTATCATAGATCAGTCATCTAGCGACTTTTTCTTTTGCCTTAGGAGGGAAAACACCTTTGTCATGCTCAGTCTGCAACTGGTCGACTTTTTCCGAAAACTCTTTTAGCAAATTGTTCTGGGAATCGATTTTGGCCATCAGAGTGGCTAGACGGAGTCTTGGTCGATTTGTTCTGACGTATTGTCGACTGGCGGGATATGCACGCCGTCTTTTTGGGTGTTTCCAGACTTGGAGCCTCGTGGCGGTTTGCCGTTGAGTGCTTCGGTCTCTTCATCGTCGTGATCACTTAGTTCGGCATCACTTCCTTCACAATCAACCCTGGGGTTGTCCCTGGGGTCGATTTCATCGTTGTTTCCAGACATCTCGTGTTCAGAAATTTCTTTCAGAAATCCCCACAGTCGGCGCCAATTTTTGATTTCGTAACTCGGCCTATCCAAGGATAGAAAGAGTTTTAGGGTTTCTTGAGGGATTCTAAAAGAATAGTTTCAGAACTCGGCGAGAAAGAATAGAAATTAGGGTTTTGCTAGGTTTCCGGGAAGAAACAAAGCGGCTGAGAATGGTGTTTAAGTCGCTGGAAAGAAATTAGGTTAACTCGGTTTTTGCTAAAAACTCTCGGGCAATTGTATTGAAAATTGTGTGTGTTTATTGAATGACGAGATGCCTTTATATAGGCTTACAAAATCGGTTTAAAGAATGGGAAAACCTAGAGATTAAGCCGAATCTTTGCTAATATCTCGACTTGAATATCTTAAATGAATCTCTTTGCCCGGCGTGTTTATCACGCGCGCCGCTTTTCTTTCCTCTTTTCTTCTTCCTTCGCAACCCTAGTTACACCGTTGCTGGGCCGAACCGTGATTACTCGAACTAAGATTTATGTCAACTTTCTTTATTGGGCCGACCTAAATTCCTTAATGCAGCTTTTGAGAAATATGCTAATCTTGACTCCAACAGTTTCTTTTCTTTCTTAAGTTTGACAATACAACCTAGGTATTAAGTTCGTTAGATTAAATGTTGAAGGTTTGACTCTTCTTTAATTAAAGGTTGAAGGTTCGACTTAATAGCTATCGCTATTGTAGGTCAAGTTCTCAATAAATATCGATATTTAATATCATATTTTTAATATCAGCTTTTATATTACGGTCGACTCTGGTTGTTGAGCAGTTATTATATATTAATTTTATTTGTATCATATTATTACAATTATTTACTAAATAATGGTATCATCTATCATCATCACCACCAACAGTCAAAAGATTTAAAGCCGTTCGAAATGTTTTAGTGTAAAATATATGGAATCGCTATTGTCATGTAAACTACAAGAAAACATGTCCTAACCGACATATATATATATATGTATGTTGAAAATTCATCGGTAAGGGCTCTAATCTAGGGGTTACCGACCGAAATAATCCATCGATTCTAGTTCGACGGAATTGAAATCCATTGGTAATTATCGGTTGAGTATGCATAGAGATATCTATCGGTAATTACAGATGGAAAACCAAAGAATACAAAACCGATGGATTATCGACGGAATAAAAAATCGGTAATGTTCGTCGATATTCCATCTTTAATGATTCGTTGGTAATCCTTCAGTATTTACCAATGGAATACCGACGCATAAACCGATTGGTTCCCAGCATAATAAATTGATGATTACCGACGAAAAAATCTATGGAATTAACTGATGAAGTTCAAAAATTTATAGAAATATATTTTACCGACAAAATACCGACATGGTATCAACTGACGAATTACCGACGGATTTTCAAATATGAATATAATAAATTGTATTAATAATCAATATTTTATTATTAAATTACACTAAAATAAAATTAAATTGAAAATTAGAAATAAAATTAAAATATTATAAATATATGATAAAACATAAACTAAAAATCATTCATATAGACTACCCGACCTGGTTCAAATCATAATCTTGATTAACCTGATCCCGACCCCGATTCCCGAGCCTCCAGGCGATCAATCTTTTCTTTCATATCCAAGAACATAGCAAAAAGGTTTTCATGGCTCGCATTCAAGGTGGTGATTTATTCATCCTTCTCCTTGAATGCATAATTGCGGCTGATCGAGAAGAAACCGAGAAGGCGCTTCAGACTTCAATTTATGGCTAACTTTTTCTAAACCAAAGGGATGACCCTTACTCTTCACACTACAAGAAATACAAGTTTTGGGACGACATTTTACGGCGATTTTTTTGTCGTAAATTTCCTTCTGTTTTACAATGAATTTACTACGAAAATAAAATACGTCATAAATTCATCGTAAATTTACGACGACAAATATTCGTCGTAAAATCGACGTAATTTACGACAATTTTACGACGAATTAGTGATACGACAGATTTCGTTTTAAATTCAATGTTAATTTACGACTAGTTAACATCCATTATATAAGTTGCAAAAAAAAAAATTATATAAGTTGCAATAAACGTCAAATTAACATCGACTCAACGTCTAATTTGGTAGATAGACACGTTTTTGTGGTGTAACCGTTTTTGGGACGTATTAAAATGTTGGAAATTTGATCCGATGTAAAATCGTTGTTGAATAATTTAAGGTAAATTCGTAGTATTATTTTGGTTGTTAATTTGTTGCTATGTTCAAAATATTTTCTATTAAAACCCCTTCATAGAAACGAAAGAAACACAATCCAAACAACAACAAAAACACTTTCTTAGAGAAAATCACAATTTTTTTGTTTTCAAATGTCTATATAAGATTTACGAAGCTGGATGTATCAACATAAGGATGCCGAAGGAGTGGTGAAGAAAGAGTTTCAAAGCAGGGTGGAAATCTTCATGTATCAAGTAAGCCAAACATCGATAACCATGGAAAGCAGTAAGATGTTCTGCCCTTGTCATAAATGCATGAATATAAAGTTTATCCTAGTGAAAAGGCTTGACGTCATTTATTGAATAGAGGTTTTACATCGAATTATTTTATTTGGTATCAATGCGGCGAAGGCCATAGTGGGATAATGCAAGAAGTAGTAGTAATAGTAGCAATTTCCAGCATGAAAATGAATTGGCCTTTAATCATGATCAATTTGGCTATCATGTGGAGCATAGTAATTACCATGAGCCTAATAGGATGCATGATATAATTACATATGCATTTCATAAAACAATAAGTAATGATCAGAATGTTGTTGAAGAACCCAATTTAGATGCCAAACGATTTTATTATATGCTAGACGCAGCAAATCAGCCCCTCTACGATGGATGTATAAAAGGGTTGCCAAAATTATCGTTGGCAGCTAGGATGATGAACATTAAAACTGATCATAAATTCGCTGAGGTTTGCATAGATGATTGGGCAGATCTTTTTAAAGAGTATTTACTGAAGGATAATTTGGCTGCTGAAAGGTATTATGAGATTAAGAGAATGTTTTCTAACCTTGGTTTACCTTCTGAGATGATTGATATATGTGTTGATAACTGCATGCTTTTTGGAAAGAAGATGATAAACCGTTTTTGTGGGAAACCAAGGTATAAGCCACAAGGAAGTGGACGGACCAAAGTACCGTACCAAAGGATGTGGTACCTTCCTATAAAGGAAAGGTTGCAACGTATATTTCAGTCTGAAAGAACAGCTTCTTCAATGTGATGGCATGCTGAGCATTCACAGATATATGGGGCAGTCACTCATCCTTCAGATGCAAAAGCGTGGATGCACTTTAAGACGGTACATCCTCAGTTTGCTAGACAAGCTGTAAATGTATATCTTGGTCTTTGAACGGATGGATTTAGACCATTAGGTATGTCTGGCAGACAATACTCTTTGTGGCCGGTAATATTAATACCTTACAATCTCCCCCCCAAGTATGTGCATGCAAAGGGAATTTATTTTCTTGAATAGTTTGGTCCCAGGTCCTAAGCATCCAAAGCGGTTACTCGGATGTATTTCTTCAGCCCCTGATTCATGAGTTGAAGCAATTGTGGTCCACCGAAGCTTGAACGTATGGCTTTTCGACGAAAAAGAATTTTACGATGCGGGCGGTTCTTATGTGGACAATAAGCGACTTCTCCGCATACATCATGTTATCAAGTTGGACTACACATGGAGGATTAGCTTGTCCGTATTGCATGAACCGGACAGAAATGTTTCAACTGAAGCATGGTAAAAGAATATCTTGGTTTGTCTGTCACCGCCGGTTTCTACCTAGCAACCATCCATACAGGAGAAACAATAATTTGTTTAGGAAGAACAAATTTGTCCATCTGCTGCCGCCGGTTTATATATCTGGAGTGGATATAGAGGACCAACTTGATCATTTTGGTGCACAAGGGACAGTGAGGCGCGGAGGAAAATGGCACACACCTGCTAATATGCCAGACGGATACGGTGATCAACATAACTTGCATAAGAAAAACATTTTTTGGGAACTACCTTACTAGCAAGATCATTTTTTGAGACACAATCTGGATGTGATGCATATTGAGAAAAACTTCTTCGACAACATCATGAATACAATGTTGAATGTGCCGGGAAGAACTAAAGATACTGTAAAGTCAAGGTTAGACTTGCCAAAAATCTGTTCAAGATCTGAGTTGCATATTCAAGGATGTGGGGCTGCACCAGTTCCTATATTTCAGTTGTCTTTTGAAGCTAAATCAGCATTGTTTGATTGGGTATTCGCGGATGTGTGCTTTACAGATGGGTATGTTTCTATATTTCAGTTGTCTTTCTAAATGTGTTGAGCCTGGAAAATATTTCTCAGGGATGAAGAGTCATGACTGATATTTGTTTATGCAACGACTACTCTCTTTCGCGTTTATCGAGCTCCTTCCAGAAAAAGTGAAAGACGCAATTACTGGTATGTAAATTTTAAATAATTAAACAAATTACAATTTGTTGAGTTTAAACTTGTATTACAATAAGAGTTATTGAATGCATGTCTAGGAACTTTTTTTACGAGATCTCAGTACCCGCACTTTATTGGAAGATGTCATTGCACACCTAAATGAAAATGTTCCAATACTACTATGTAATTAGGAGAAGATATTTCCGCCAGCCTTTTTTTGATGTTATGGAACATCTCCCTATCCATCTCCCAAATGAAGCGGAACTAGGTGGACCTGTTCAATTTTGGTGAATGTATCCTTTCTAGCGTTTCATGAAACATTTAAAGGGGAAAGCGAAGAATCTAGCATGGGTACATGGGTCTATTGTGGCAGAAAATCTAACTGAAGAAATTTCTCACTTCACATCATAATTTTTTTCTTCAAAAGTCCGGACACGTAAAAGAAGGTCACAGCGATATGATGATGGTGATGTTGGACGAACATATCCTGTTGAAGATGTTCTAGACATCTTATCACCAATTGGCCGTCTAAGCGGTAAACTAAGACCATGCTGGAGGAGTAGCCCGAATGACAACCATATTGTCCACACATACATTCTTCTAAACTGCGATATACTTCATCCTCTTGAGAGGTAATGTTTTGTGTTAATTATAGTACGTATTATTCTTGATAATTTAGTAATTATACTGATTAATTCATGATATACTCATATATGTCTTATATGATTGAGGAGCAGGTTCGTGAGGCTATATATGCCTTTTCGGACATTGAGGTCAACAGACGGAAATATCAATATATTGTGACTTGGCTGAAAACTCAAGTATTGTTAATCAGCTTATACTTAATAGTTTGATTTCTTATATCGGAAAGTAATTGACACCTTATATGTTTCTACTTTTATAGGTTGATTGCGGTCATCCACAATATCCCCCATGGTTGCATGAATTGCTTTTGGGTCCCATTGCCAAGATAACGACGCACCAATGTATTTCACACGCGGTTCTGTATTTCACACATACAAGTATGGCTAACATCGTACAACTACAAACTATTGTGTATGTGTTAGAGGTGAGACAGACTTTTATGGAGTTCTGCAAGAAATAAATGAGGTTGAGTACCCGGGGTTGATTTAATTGAAAACCGTTCTCTTCAGATGTGATGTGTTCGATAATGTTGATAGACGAGGAGTTCGAGTTAACAATTTCGGAGTTGTGGACGTTAATGCAGCAAGACGGTACAAAAGTTTAAGCCGTTCATATTAGCCTCGCAAGCGGAACAAATCACTTTTTTCCCGTCTCCGCGAACTCGAACATCTGGGATCCGTTGGTTGTTAGCTATAAAAGTTGAACCTAGGGGACATATAATCGGAGTGGAGGAATTTCCGCCACTGCAACAAGATAGCTGTGAGTTTGTTACCACGCCCATCGAGAGTACATATGACATTTTACTTATAGATCCTAGTAATCGGCAATTTGATCATCTCCCAGATGATACCGAAGAACAAGGCCAGTCTGAAGAAATGGAATCTAGCGAAAATGATGACGATGTTGAGTCTGAGAATGACTCCGATCATGATTCATTAAGTAACTCTGGCGAAGAATAAAATTATCTTAAACATTTGTCTTGTTGAATTTTTGCTCTACATTTGTAATTCTGAATTAATGGGTTATGGTTTTCTTTGTTGAAAAATGTTTAAAAAAGAGAGTTTACGTCGAATTTACGAGGTTTCGACATAAACTCTTTTTTTTAAAACCAACTTATGCGTATTCATTGGAATAATGAACAATATATCCTATAAATTCCCCCTAGCTCATCCAAAGAAGATTTACAGAAACAAAAAAAGCATATTTTGTAAATTTCTTTGATAAAGTGGCGATAAACGAGCAACGAATTTGGATGTATCAACATAAGGATACATAAGATTTGGTGACAAAAGAGTTTCTTACCGGTGTAGAAAGTTTCATGGATAAAGGACATCAAACCAGCGGGAAAATGTTATGTCCTTGTCGGGCTTGTATGAACACAAAACTAATCAGAAGCGATAAGGTTTGGCGTCACTTATTGAATAAAGGATTTACGCCGAACTATTTTGTTTGGATTCACCAAGGGGAATAATTGAATTTGTTTTCCGTTTGTAAGACTTAAATTATTATGAAATAAGATTGAAATATTAAAAATAAAATAAAAAAAATAGCATCAAAATTACGTCGATTCGTTGTTAATCCGATGTAAATTAACAAAGAATTTACAACTATAGTAAAACGTTTTGTAACCATATACCCTAAACTACAGTAAATTCAAAATAAACTCGTATATTGATCGTAAAAGAGATGTATTTTACTTCGTTTTAACCACATAGTTCCCAAATTAGTAGTTGTCCTTAATTCATCGCTAATATAGCGACGAAATTACGACTATAAGCAAAATTTTAGGCGCCAATTGAAAACAGTTACACGGAAAGGAAAAAATGTTTGGCGATTTACGTCGAATTTACGAGAAGCGATCGTAAATTCGACATAAAATTAGCGTCGAAATTGCAACTTTCTCTAAATATATATAAGCCCACTCGGCCATTCTCCCCATCTGCACATAATCTCTACTCTCTCTCTCTATTCCCTCGTGAAAAGGCTCTCTCTCTCTCTCTCTCTCTCTCTCTCTCTCTCTCTCTCTCTCTCTCGTATTTTCATCCGAATTTCAAGCTAGTTTTTTTCACATTTGTATTTTTTTAGTTAATTAGGTGGTTTAGATATGTAATTAAAAATGTTTAGGTATGGCATGTATATATGTTTAGGTACGGAATTTAGATAGGTACAAAATTTAGAATTATTTTTAAGATGATGATAATAGTTAGATAACATTCTAGTTAATTTATATTTATTTTTTTCCTTACGTTTACAGATATGAGTGATTGACGTGCGACTAAGAGGCATTATATGCATACGACTTCATATTTACCTGGGACGAGCGGTGGAAACCAACCTCAGCGTCCGTCGTCGTTATCCGCTACGGAGTCACTTACTAGGCCTGGCGCCTCTCCTCCACAGACACGGATTCCTACTATGATTCCGCAGCCATGAGCTTTTCCTCCTACTCTGCCGCCTCCGGAATACGAGCCCAATGCACCTCATGCTGCGAACCAGCCTCATCTGTATGCTGATTATACGGTCGAGCAGCTTCTAGCACTACCGGGCCATGAAAATTTACCGCGATTACATCCTGTCAGACCACGAAACACTTACTGGTAATAATATTTTTTATTAAATATTTAAATAAAAAATTAATTATTAAAATCATCTAATCATATGATTTTTATTTTGTAGGTTTGTGATAGATAGTTGTGTTGGACGTAGTGTATCCAACACAATTAAAGGATATTTTTCAGAACCGCATGCCAGTTGGGTCAAGTTGATCAGGGTATCCGAGATACTTTGTTCAAATGCTTTGCGGTAATTTATTATTTTAAAAGAAATTATATGAATATATTTTTTTGGGAAAAATTACTTAACTAATTTTTTTTTGATTCAGCAGAAATGACATTGGGATTTGGCACATAACGGAACCGTGGAGGCTATGTTTATAAAGAAAGTTGTGACTCGGCTCAACAACACGGCGTGCGACTGGAAGAAGAAGTGGAGGATGTTGGGAGATGATGGACGACCACCATACCTCTCCTTCGCATTTTGGGAAGGTCTGGAGAAGTTTTGGATGCAACCATAATCCGAGCTGAAGTCCGTTAAGTGTTCCTCATCGCGGAACACTTTAGGACCGGATGGGCGTCCGCCAATGTCCCATACCTCCGGCCAGATTTATTTTACCGGTAGACGGATCATTATTGTAGGTAATTATTATTTAATTTAAATTTTATTAATTTAGTAATTAGTTTTAATTTCTTTATAATGTTAATTGTTGTATTTTTTTGTTGTTTCCAGGCCGATGGCAGAGAGCTTCCTTCGTTAAACGATGTTTATAGAGCTCTCATACGCATAAGTCTACGGGAGAGTTTGTGAGTCCGAGGGCGGAGCAGATCTACAATGGTACGAGTCACGGAGGGAGACGCAACTTACTCTCAATGGTACTCATGTTCAGTTGACTATTCGGGAGAAAGACCTTATCTTCACCGAGGTAATTATTTTGTTATGTTAAATTTTATTTTCTAAGTTTTATTTAATCTATATATGTGAATTAATATATATATCTTCGGGTTTTGCAAGTGGCTCCGAAGAAAAGAGGACGGATTCTCGGATTAGGATCTATCCAATACACTCCTCTTGCACCTACGCTAGCTCCCCGACGGACTTCATTTAGAGATTTGTCCCAAGTATAAGTGGAGTTGGCGGAGACCAAGGCTATAGTGGCTTCGCAACAAAATGAGATGGCTGGTTACAACATTTTGTTCGGGATCCTAGCTGAGGATAACCCGAGACTAGCGGAGGCTTGGAAGAGGAAGAAGCAGGCAACACAGAGTTCTGTTACAGTGGGTGAAGAGGATGAGCCGGAACCATCATCCATCCTCGAGACAGCTGAAGATCCCACCGTGAAGTATTTAGGAGAACTGAACTTAGGGATTCATTAGATCGAATTTTTTTAATGTAGTATATTATTTATATTTTGGATATGTAAAATATTTAAATTTATATAATAACTTTTTTATTAGTAATATTTTTATAATCAAATTTAAATAAATATTATAAATATTAAATAAAAAACTAATTTATTATTATACGTCGTTAATTCGACCTAAACTGATTCATCGTTAATTTGACTTAAAGTGACATGTCATTAATTCGACATATAATTAGACGTATCACTTTACATCGAATTTACGACGTATCAGTTCACATCGAATTAACATCTTAATGTATTTTGTTGAATACCCGTTTTATAATGAAAAATAGAGTTGTTAATAAGAAGTAAAATCAATGTAAAGTTTACTCTTATTAACAACGAATAACAGACAAATGAATTCGATGTAAATTCGTTGTATATTTCACATCGAAATTACGTCAAATTGAGTTATATCGAATTCACGACGAATCTTTTGTCGACGTAGTTTTACGAAGAAATTACGTCGAGTATTGTTTTTCGTTGAACGTTTAACGACAAATCGTCCTAAAACATGTTTTACGACGAATTTGGGACTAAAACAGATGTCCCAAAAGACATGTTTTCTTGCAATGTCTCCTGTAAAAAAATTTAAAAGATGTTAGAAAACAATTTTTATAACAATTTTTGGAAATTGTTGAAATTAAGAAAAAATACCTCGAAAATGATCTTGTTGATCGTTTCAGCCGGTACGGAGGTAGAAGCCGACCCTTGTATGGACTAGTGATGGGTTAGGAGCATAACCGCCTCTCTCTTGTTGGAAGCCTCGATGACCTTCCGAACGACTGGATCTTGAATGACAACGGGCTTGTTAGTGTGCCGCGTTTCCGTCAACTCAATCAAAGTCGGGCGCCAACCCTCTCTCTCGGCCAATAGAAAAACATTTATATTTTATAAAAAAATTTAAAATTTTAAAAAATGTAAAATTAAAACTTACAGATAAATTCCATGCTGCATCGTGCTTGATGCCCCTGCATTGTGGGTCACCATCCTTATGCCGCCTCTAGGCTCTTACAGTTCTTCAAGTTTGTCGAAGATTGCGATGTCGTGTCACGTTTGACCAATGAGCCTTCAACCCTTCCAATACGGCATCGACCAGCCCCTTAGCTCGCTTGCCAAGAACCAACTGTTGTGTCCACTTGTTCACGGTCCTGGAGTAATGTGATGCTGCCTCATGGTGGAACTCATCTTCCACTTTGAAAGTATGCTTTACGTCCCATAAAAATTCTTATATCCATATAAGTCGGATATGGCTTTGTGAGGAGGCCTTCCATCATCTTCAAGATGCATTTTGGTTATCCCGACTTTAGTCATGTTGAACCTAAAAAGTAAAGAAAAATGATGGATTCGGGCCGATGAGTTAGGGATCGAGTCTCACTCTGCTCTTGTCCCGGATGACTTACTAACTCTGCAATATCTGTAGTGATGGAAATCGGGGAATGATGAGTCTCCGAGACTTGAGATTGTGATGGACTTGCACTGTCAACCTGCCCAGGCGGCTGAGTCGAGCAGGATTATGTCCTCTCAAATTGTAAGAAAATAGATTTTATTCAAACATCTAATTTTTTTAAAAAAATTACATGAACTAGGATACAACCGGCAATAAAACGGATGTTTTATTTTAATTTGTAAATATTTAATATTAAAATATTTTAATTTTAATTTTTAGTATCAATTGTTTATATATTTTTATTTCCAAATATGTATTTTCTTCTTTCTATAATTTGCAAGTGAGAACATATGTTTTATTATAAATAATATGTTTACATTTTTTATTATCACTTTTTATCATCCATCTAATTTTTTTTTATATTGTTTTACTAGATATTTATATTTTTCCTTCATTTAAGTCCCAATATTACAATAATCTATTATCATTTTTATCTATTTTAAAATATTTTTTCTTCCTATTTTTTATAATTATCACTTTTAATATTGTTTTTATTCTGTAGTTTCTTGATTCTCATTCTCTTAATTCTGTAACTTTTTCATCATTTATTTTTATTTTTAGTCTTACAATTTGGTATTTTCACTTTTATTATGATTTTATTATCTTTGTTAATTTTATTACGCAAAAATATAAAAGATATATTCATCTTATATACAATATTTATATAGTTATGTAATTATAATTAAATTAAATCATAAGTTAAATTAATTTATATTTTGTTTAATTAATTTTGAACAATTAAATTTTAATTAAATAATTGATTATAAATTAAGTTTAATTTAAATGACAACGTGGTAATTAATTAAAGAGAAGGACCAGTCAAAAATAGGTTGATGTGTCAGCTGATGAAAGTCCTTTCAATCACGATATATAGTCCTTTCAATCATGATATATAGATTCTATAAAACATATATATAATCTGTTTTTCTATTTAAATCTGAATTTTTATATAAATTACCAATAAAAAATTATGTTATGAAAATTACAACACTTGAAAATTCATTAGCATAATCAAATAATTTTAAAAAATGTGTTTATTAATAGGTTTAAATTTACAAAAACTTAAAAAAACTTTAAAATGTTTTGAAAACTTCAAAAAGTTATAAACTTTTAAAAAATTAAGAAACTTATTATAATTTTATTATAAACTAAAATTAATTATGTTTTGCATAATAAAATTGCAAAAAACGTTTAAATAACATTTAAGAATGATTTGATAAAATTATTAGTTTAACAAAAATTGTTTATACATAACATAAACTAAATCTAATCACCTAATTAATATATTGAGCCAAAAATCTAAGCATATATCATGTCTAATTCCTAATATAATCAAAACTACATACATGCAAATTCCAAAAAAAAAAATATTGAACAACCTGAGCTAATCTTTCCTTCAAATTAACAAAGGAACTGGGGGTTGACAGTCGAAAGTGAAGACTTGGCATTCGACTAGAAGAGGTAGAGAGAAGACGGATCGAAACTGTAGAGAAAGAGAGAGTTATCGGAGAAATTAGGAAGTAGATTGTTCGCGAGAATATTTATGCAACAAACTGATGGATTACCGATGAACTATTCTGGTTATTACAAAATTTTGGAAATTTGGACGGCGATGAACTATTCCTTTGGTTAGTTAAAATATGAAAGCTAGAGCTCGGTATTATTCGAACCCGAGTTGTTTCCCTGAAAGAGTAGACACGTAACCATTGTGTTGTTTGTTTCACTTGAACATTATGCACGTACAAATGTAAATATTGTTGATATTTATGATTTTAACTAAAATTTATTATAATTCTATCATTCATTTAAGCAACTTCCCAGGATCTTATTCATTATTATAAATTATGAATATTACAAATAATTTAATTTCATAATGTTAATTTTTGTTTTAAGAAATCCTAAATTAATTTTCTTTATATTTAATAAATGTAGATAGATAAAATTTAATCCATCATCTTTTTCCAATTCTTGATCATTTGCGTCTAAACTCTAGATGTAACCCATGGTGGTCTTTCACTTCCTTTTGCCATAACATCTTCAAGTTGTGCATTTTGTTTTGAAACACCACTTGCACTATTTTGTGGAATTCCAGCCAAACGTCTTTAATTATATCAGGAATAAAACTAAAGTGATCCTGTAAAAATTTTTGTAATTAGATTAAAATAAAATAGGAATATTTTAGGTAAAAACTTATAAATTTTGAAAAACAAAATTGTAATTTTTCTAGAAAATTAAAAAAAAAACTAATTGGTTTTTATTCCACCCAGAATGAGTCTGTATGTAGACAAAGCTCCAACCGGAATTTCTTCGATTATATCGTTTATGGATGACTTACGATGCAAGACGGGCTCACATCCCTCGTTCGAATGCATATATACTAGCATTGTGACCAAACCAAATTTCCTTATCTTTACGGTGGAATATAAGCAGTGGTAGATTCGCCTGACCATTCCAAGAGATGTAGTGGGTGATAGCTTAACGGTTTTGCATTATAAGATGCACGAAATACATCGATATTCTGTAAAAAAACTTTAAAAATGTGTATATGAGAAAGAAGAAAAGAACCATCTTATATATATTTTAAAAAATAACCCACGGATAACCTATTGTATATCTGTCAATAAGGAGATTTAAATCCCAACTGGCTGTTTCGGATATATACTAGGAATATTCACAAATATAAGAGGGATTTGGCCGTTTTGACTTGATCAAATTTTTTAAAAAATCCTCGGTTAATCCGCTAGTTTGTTACCGATAGATTATCGAGGAAAGAGGGTTTAGGGTATGACTGCTTCCGGACTATAAAACATACACAAGGCGTAATAATGGTACATTGTCAAATATATCAATTATAAACAATAAGAAACTCAATTACAATATTTTTTTTTTAAGATTTCCAAATAGGTATCTACAGTCACACATAATACTAATGTACACTAAGGAACACTTTTCCTCGGAAGTACTGAAATTTTAAAAATCATCTTATTAGTGTTTTTAGTGAACATATGAAGTGTTATATCTTGTAAAATATACTTGGGATATTTTTACGCTTCATTTATCCTCACTTGTTTCAGATTTTGAAATTCTAAACCCTGATTCCTTGGTTATCTGTCGGTACCGTCAGTAATTACCAACGGATTACCGATGGAATCATAAAACTTTGACTTTGACGGTGCTGTTTTTTCATTTCCATCGGTAATTTGTCGATAAAGACTCGAACCCAAGTATGAAATTCTATTGAAGGGGTGTGTAAACAATGTGCTATGTGTTTCATTCTTACATTACCAACATTCAATGAAATATATTGCATTGGTTATGTAATTGTGTTTTAACAAAAAACTTTTAAAATTTCTTTATATTTAAAATAGAAAAAATCATTAATGGTCCACATCAGTATATCACACATTTTAAAAAAAAATTTGCATGATATATCATATGCTTCAATAATGTGCTCCCATAACATTTGCAACTCATATATTAATGTCTGCAAGCATATATCAAGTGATCTTTTTGGATGCTATGGTTCATGAACGAGTACGAAGAGGTAAAAACTCTCGACGCATGCACACAACAAATATGTAATTTCATGCTTTCCAAATGGGTTGAAACCATTTGTATATAATCCAAGGTATACGTTATATTGCTCAAAACAAAATCCGGATATACTGTCTAAAATATCAATATGCCAAGGATAAGTAAGTAATCTCCCATTCTCTTATATGCTCAACATGTCATCTCATTTTCCTTGCAGTGCATTCAGATTGGTATAATCGTTTCAACTTATCATCTAACATCAAATACCACATCCATTTAAATGGAAATTTTACTCTCACTTGTATCATGATAGTGCAGCTTCCGAAAAAAATTAATATTGAACGGTTTTTGTCTTCGCGCCAATATTTCATACAGTTTTCGATTCGCACATTTATCATCTGATATGACAATCCAAGCTTAAGAACAAGTTTCTGGACCTCGTAGCAAGAAGCGGGTGAAAGATTATCTTCATGGGTAATATTTTTTACCAATTCAGCAATCGAATCCACACAATCTTCCGCTAAAATTGAAGTATATAGCCATTTTCATTAATCTAGCAAATGATAATGACCTATGTCTCTCTTTACAAAATTTGTACGGTGGCCGATGTGCTATGTCCAACAAATAAAAAATGATAGATTAATCATTAACTCCATGCTGCGTCTAACATGGACATTTTAACATACAAATTTTCATCGCTTTTGGTTGATTACATGCTAACTCCATGACTTCCCCAATACCGAGTGCATTGATCATTAACCAATAAGTTCAAGTTTGGATCCACCATCGGTTCATCTAACCACGATCTAAAATAATTAGAAAAAGATATTTTGTATGGAATGATTTTAGAGCAAGAAGGGTAGAGATATAGTGATTTGTGAAGAGTGAGGAATGAAGGTTTAAAATACTATAGAAAAAAATATAACCGACAGATTACCGACGGACAGAACTGTTGCATCATTAGTTTGTTGGTAAATTTGTTGGTATTACGGTTCTATACGTCTATATTAACAATTACATGAACTGACGACTTACCGAGAGTAACCTGGCATATATTCTCCAACAGTAAGATTCATCAGGTTTTTGTCGGTAACTACCACAGTAGTTTTTGACAAAGAATCGACGAAACCCGTCGAATTCTATTTCGCCGGGTTTCGGTCGGTAATATGTCAGCAATTATCGATATATTTTATGTAGTTTGTGGGCAATTAGTTGCATAATCAAGACGTGGATAAGGGACTTCAGAACTAGTCAGGTAGGAGGATTGGTACTCATGTACATCTTAAATTAAAAACCATGAAAGAAGCAATGTGTGACAATATATGATATGGTGTTTTTTGGCGGAAATAATACATATGATATGTTGGTTATCTTTATAAACATACATTTTATATATCCAACTATATAAGGCGTACGTTGTGTGAGAATATATGGATATACGCATCAATGCTTACGGTGCTATTGGCTTTCTAGGTTAAAAACAAGTAAGAATGGCGTCAAACTTTCACCTACTCGTGACGCCATACTATTGTTTCTATCTAAATACACAACAACCCGATTACGCTGCATGCCGATACAAAATAACGAGGGAATAGTAAAAATAAAAAGTTGACAAAAAATGCTTTTGAAAATATATTTATTCCTCTATGTAACGCACTTATATATAGTAGACTCTGAGATCAATCTCGTGAATATTTTAACTATTAACAGTATTATTTGATTAAAAATTACTTCAGATATAGTCAGCAAGCAGAACTAATACTAGCTTTGTATCGAAATTAAAAAGTTATATATATATATATATATATATATATATATATATATATATATATATAGAGCCGACCAGCTATATTTAGTATTTATTCGGCTGTACTATAGAATTAACTAATGATTGAAATTTAGATATGTGCGCGTTCGAAAATTAACCAAGTACTATTGGATATTTTATCTTCGGCCGTTGTAATTAATATATATATATTACAACGGCCGAAGATAAAAGTCGTTTTTACTTATCAAATTTACAAAGCTGACATTTAGCAATGTTTTCACAGTATTTTTTGTATATCGTAAGCTCTATCCCAATCTCTATCCCAATTCAATTCTCATGCAATACTATATATTATTTTCTAAGTATATCAACTATATATACAGATATATATATATATATATGGCAATTGGGTACCCAAAAAATAATGAACACGTCAACGCCTTTGGTCATTTAGCCTTCTTCTCATAGGGAAGACAATTAAGAATGGGGTCGCATCCACCTACCCGTAAAACAACACTATTGTCCTATTATAACAGTTTTGATACGATCTCCAGTGTAGTATAATACATAACAGCGTGAGTAGGTCACAGTCACAATCTATATAAAATGGATGAATAGGAGAGAGACAACTTGCAAATAACGGAGAGCAACTGGCAAAAGACTCTTGCGAGTAATCCAAAAGATCACATAATCGAGTACAGTCCGGAGTGGATTTACTCTATAAAAAAAAGAGTGAATTTAACCTGATATAAACATATATATAAACACCGTTTTAGCCGACGTACGGGTCCAACCTCCTGATATCCAGAAAAGAAAAAAAAAATATGTAAGAAAATGTTTGATTCTTCCTCTATATATACTTACATAAGCTAGACCCAGAGATTACTCAAAATCATTTTTACCAATATTTCTCAGACATCTATCCTCTTGTCTCATGCACATGGGTCAACTTCGAGAAGAGGGAAGCGGTCCGGTTCATGGTTTCCGGTTCTCGACCGTGAGTGCATCCCGACCAACAGAGACTGGTACGATCCACGAACCCACAGGTTTAGACCTCGCCATGAAGCTCCACTACCTAAAGGTGGTTTATATTTACTCGGCCGAGACGGCACGTGACTTGACCGTTATGCACGTGAAAGAGCCCTTGTTCACAGTATTCGACCAGATCCCATGGATCACTGGTAGGTTCAGGCGGCACGAGTTGGGCCGTCCGTTCATAAAGTGCAACGACTGTGGCTCGCGTTTTGTTGAAAGTCATTGCGATCTCACAGTGGAGGAGTGGCTACGTGTACCGGACCGGTCCATAGATGAGTCTTTGGTGTATCACCAACCAGTTGGACCGGAGTTGGCATACTCTCCCTTGATATATATTCAGGTACGTGTATGTCTCTACTAATTTACTTCAACTACATAAAAAAATTCAAAGATATAAAAAAAAAAACAAGAAAATACATTGATGAAAAAACAGACGTATCTTCAACGGATTGATTTCCATCTGAAACACCTTGCCGATTGTCGTATTTCGTTACCGTTGTAAATCATGTAATCAGTATGTTTTTTTGGTTTATAAAAAACTAAAGAATTATAAAGAAAGACAACATAAACCTGAAAGGAGATGGCCTTTTTGCGACACGACCATCACGCATCAGGACCGGTTCTAGACATCAAAGAGTGCTTTTGCATGGAACTCGCAACAAAATAAAAGTTCTTTACATATTTTAGAATTTTGAAAAAAAAAAATCTATTACATGTAATTAAAATATAGGTGATTCAGATATTTAACATGGTCTATTAGTGAGTGAACAGAGCATGACTCCCTTATTTTGGTTTTATTGCTGTAGATGACCCGGTTTAAGTGCGGTGGATTAGCTTTGGGCATTAGCTGGGCACATATCATGGGAGATCCATTCTCTCTTTCTCACTTTTTCAACTTATGGAGCCGGGCCTTAGCTGGTGAAGAGATCTACTGCCCCAAAACCTCTGAGCTACAAAGAGGTTTTCCAAACCCGACTTCTACGGGCAAAGAACCGGTTTCCATCAAACTGGTAGACCCGGTTGAAGACCTTTGGGTCGCTCCGAATAACAGCAAAATGACAACATACTCCTTCAATGTAACGGTCAACGATATAAAATCATACTTTCCGGCAAAGGGAGATGAGTTCGAGATTCTGAGTGGGATCATATGGAAATGCATAGCGAAGGCGAGAGGAGAATCGGAGCCTGTTACGATCACGATCATCAGATCGGATCCTAACGGACTGAAACCGAGAGCGGTGAGGAACAGTCAGATGATTAGCTCCCTTCACGTTACTTTTTCTGTTGCAGATGCGAAGTTGGAGGATATTGTGAAAGCAATGGGGGAAGCGATCGATGAGAGGTCTGAGATCGATAAGATTGGAGAGAGCGATGATGGTGTTTTGGATTTCATCGTCTACGGTGCGAAATTGACGTTTGTGGATATGAGTGAAGTGGATATCTATGAGGCGAAAGTAAGGGAGACGTTGCCGATATCGGTGTACAGTAATGTTCATGGGATAGGAGACGATGGAGCTGTAGTGGTTTTGCCGGCGGCTGAGGGGGAGGAGAGGGTTGTGACGGTGACGTTGCCGGAGGATGAGATGGAGAGGGTTAAATGGGAGCTTAAGAAGTGTGGTTTAATCAAGGCGTTAAATAAAGGAGAATGAACTTGAAGGAAAGTGATGTATTTTATCTTATCAAGTGTGTCATGTTTGAATCGTTGTATTTTCTGTGTCGTGCTTTTCATCATCAAATAAAGCCAAGAAGGCGAGTATGTGTGTAGATTATAATGCCTATTTGACTTGATTATGTGTGTGTATCAGTGAACTTGATCATGTATCATATGTATCAATATTAGTGAACGAGAGTGTTTGTCTACGAATACAATTGCCTTTTATGTTTTTCTGCACATAACATCGTTTCCCACAAAAATCTTTCACTCAAAGTAATAAAATAACAAAATTTACTATTTAATTATATGGATCTTTCAAAAAAAGTGAAAAGTGTTGTGAAATTGTTTTATAAAAAGATGGATTTATATTTATATATATATATATATATCACATATTTTTTTGGTAGAGAGAGAGAGAGGTTGGAGAGAGATAAGAGATGGGATGGTGACGGAGGAACAATGAAATATTTCCGGAAGCAAAGATTTTCACAGTTCATACCACGTACCAACTTTCTCTTTCCTTATAAACGGTTTGTAGTAGATGTCATGTGAGATTGGTCCGAAGGTTCACGTGGAGGAACGATCAGAATTACTAGGGTCAACACTTGGGTCAAGTTTGGGTCAAAGCAAGTCAACGGTTCATGGAAGGTTTGGGTTCGTCTCGGGTCTCGTGGTTCCATCAATCCGTCCATCCGTCGTCACGATATCATGGTGAGTTGACTAAACTATTGTGTGATGCATTTAAGTAGATCATATAGACTTCAGAATTATGGAACCGTAGAATCGTAGGAATGCATACCATTACTGAAATATGATAGAACGGTTAGGTTGATTAAATAACTCGGTAATTAAACAAAACGGAGAGGACATATATATTGCATATAGTTATCACTCATTGGTTGATTGATTGTATCGTTGATTGCTTAATTGGGTGTTGCATACATATAGAATGGCATGCTAAGAAATATGTGCATCTATATATATTATAAGAAACATTATTAAATGAATCTATATACGGGAATTAAGAGTTAAATTAAAATACGGATTAAAAATATATAACACACCTTAGAATATGATAATCGGATGGGTTAATTAGACGACATGATCGGGTTAAGTAATTAGTATTGAATTAATTGGAAGTCATAAGATTAGTAACTTTACTAATCTCAACTTGACGGATTGAGGTAATTAAAACATAGAAATAAGGAATTAAATTAAATGATATAATTTGGGGTTGAATTGTCAGAGTGTTAGTAAGTTTACTAACTCCAATCTAGCGGTGAATTAATTGAATAATTAAAACTAAGGAATTAAAGATTAAAATAAATTAGGGCTTAAGCTAAAAGATTAATGAAACTTAAGTAATTAATTGATTGGTGGTGTGTGATTGTTGATTGTGTGGTTATTATCTATTCTGGTGTTGGGCCGGGTAGACCATTGATTGTGTGGTTATTATCTACTCCGGTGTTGGGACGGGTAGACCACTGATTGTGTGGTTGTTATCTACTACGGTGTTGGACCGGGTAGACCATTGATTGTGTGGTTGTTATCTACTCCGGTGTTGGGCCGGGTAGATCGTTGATTGTGTGATTGTTTATCTACTCCGGTGTTGGGCCGAGTAGACTGTGTTAGTGGATACTTACTACGGTACGGGACCGGGTAAGTCTAAGTGTGGATACCTATTCTGGTACGGGACCAGATATGTTAAGATGTGTAGATGAATGGTAGTAGGAATTGCGGGATAGACTGGGTACTGGGATTGAGAGTGTTTATATATGACCTTGTCGGTCTTATGTGATAGAGTCCCAGTGAGTCTGCTTGGATTGGATCCTCGAGAGTTGAGTTCCTGGTTAGTTCACGTACCTTCGGATAGTGGTTATGGCAGGAGTTAACCTATGGAGTGACGTCTGTAGGTGTGTATTCTAGAGAATACGAGGTCGCATTCTGAGGCCGGACTGCATGAAAGCTTTGGTTATCTAGGGGTAGCCCGAGTCAGTGCGTATTGAAGGACAGAAAACGGTGTTCTAGTCGTAGGAATTCGTGTTTACGTCTAGGAGTCGTGGGAAGTTTTAGTTACCGTGGGGTAGCTAATTGTTCCCATGGAAAAACCGAGTTCGCGTTTGGGGCCCATGGTGTAAAGATTGCGATAGAGCCGCGTTAGTTAGATCGAGTCTAATCGAGGGCATGTGCCGCAGTGTTCTCGATTTCCTTCATTGATGATATGTGTTGTTAATTGAATGTTTGTGTGTTGCGGAGCTCACTACGTCTTGGTAGCACGTAATCAACCATCTTATTTTAATGCTTGTTATTGTTTGTTATTTTGGGTTTGGGTGGGATGCTTTTAGCTTGTTTAGAAGCATGTTTAGTTGAGAGCCAAATCAGTGAATAATCTTAGATTTCTCATTAGACTCATTTTGTGTTTTTGAGGCTTGGCTTAGCTCGGCGGAAGCGTAGGGCACTCGGAGTAGTTTCGGGTTCGCATTAGGGCGTGTTTGTTTTCGACTCAATATCATGGTTTTATTTCGGTTTCGGATTTGGAGCTCCATAAGTTATCTTTCAAGAAAATCTTGAATTAGATTAAGAGATTTAAAAGATGTATAATACTTAAAACATAATTATTCTCTGATATACGGTTTAGTCCGAATCGAACACAACTCGTGCAAGTGATACGGGTTGAAAAGCATTGCACCGTGGAAACGAGGTAAATGGAGTCAATGATGGTTTTGTTCGGGTTGAAAAGCATTGCACCGTGGAAACGAGGTAAATGGAGTCAATGATGGTTTTGTTCGAGTCATTGACTCAAACTGAACTGTCTCTGGCTTTCATATTGTGGCAAGCTCTTCTCGTTTGGCCTGCACGGGTTCGGCCGTTCATGTTCTTGTTTGATTATTGGCCGGTAAGCTCGTCGGTCAGCGGATAATGGAAGGGGGCGTTACACCGGCCCTGGTCGGTATGGCCTGTTGGGAATGTCCTGAAATCACACTTGTAATCACTCTAGAGATAGTTGTGTTGTCGAGATTAGACATTCGTATGATACTGGGTAATCATAACGCTTTGCTAGAAGCCACTTATGATCTATGAGTTTAGAACTCATTGCTAGTATTATATGATCATACATGGTCACACACCTAAGCAAACTGGATATTCAACATGGGGTTGATCATTAGTGTAATGATCTAATGAATGTATATAAGATATGCATTCGATAACAATTTTCTGAGGTTGTGTCGATCGACACAGAATGTGTATCGATCGACACAGGTCGCGAACCAAAATAGAGATTTTGGTTTATGACTTAATTAACTACGGTTTGATCCTAGGTTAATTAGGTCGAGTAAAAGTCTATATATATGTGATATATATCGATTTTTACAGAGAAGAGACTTAATTCAAAGCCACCAGAAAGAAACTGAAACCCTTTGAGAGATCCGATCTCTAAACGGCACTAGCATCCCGTTTGTTCCAGTTTGTGTGCGTGTGGATACCAGTAGAAGCGCAGCACTTGAGGCGCTCCTGATCTCGTGATCCTGATCATATTTCCTCTGCCTGTATTCGAGGTAAACACGAGATACCCTTTAGATCTAAGCGAATAGTAAACTCGAGATCCGGGCTATGAACTTGCTAGGTTGTTTAATAGTGATTAATCAGCACCAAGTTCCTACAGTGGTATCAGAGCCTTAGGGTTTCTGTTCTTGAATCTAGATGCATGTTTAAGTATTTTAATGGTTAAAATCGGATTCATAGAATGAATTGAAAGGCATGCTAGAATCGATTTTTAGGAAAAAAGATTCAAGGGTTTCGCACTGTGTCGATCAACACCAATCCGGTGTCGATCGACACGCTGTGAAAACCCTAATTAAAATATTAGGGTTTCGATCATCGGATCGAAGATCCTGAATATCCCACTGTGTCGATCGACACAAATGTTGTGTCGGTCGACACAGGCCATGCGATTGGATTGAATGGTTAAGATGGTTAAATCGGTTCAATTAGATGAACCGGTTCAATTGGATTAGACCGGTTATCTAGATTGGTTTAAAACCGGTTTAACTGGTTGATTCCGGTTCAATTGGATTGACCGGTTATCGACCCGGTTCAATTAGATTGAACCGGTTAGCCCAATTTTGGTTTTTGTTAGGTCATGACGACCGACACAAGGAGTTGTGTCGATCGACATGGACCAATAACCGGACCGGTTCAATTCGATTGAACCGGTTAAGGAGATTCGATTCCGGTATGACCGGTTATTGAAGTCCGGTTTGAGTAGGGTCGTGTCGACCGACACCAATGGTTGATGTCGATTAACACACTACTCGCAAATCTGGTTGTTGAACCTGAAATTTGCCAGACCAAACCAAAGTTATTCCTTTGCTCTTAGTTTAATTAAAACTTAACCGAACTAGATGTTTTAATCAACTATAAACCTTCTTAGGTACATATATGATATGTATTCAAGATTAAAAGGTTCCGTTCCTCAACTAAATATCAAGTATATTTAAATGTCTTTCCAATCTTGTCAACTGTCAAGACTTGTTTCTTTGTGAGATAGACTTGTAGTTCAAGGTGTCCACAATTACATGAGTAAGACAGGAGGTGATCGTGTTGATGGGCTTGCAGTGCAAGGCGTCAACAATTACATGACTTGAGAGATTGGTTTACTTGACTGGGCCATCAAAATCGTTTTGGGCTCAGAGACATCAGGTGGACTGGACATAAGATTTCAATCCACAACCAAGAGTTATATTGGATATAACTAGCAAAGTTGTTGCTTACCTAGATAACTAAAATTTGGGTGATAGCCAGTGGCTCACCCAAAAAGTTCTCCCCAAGAAGTACCGAGTAAATGCCTGGCAGTCAGATAAGGATGCATGGGACAAGCATTCTAATGATGTGGTCGATGTGTGTTGTCTAATGTTGGCTACCATGAACTTGGATTTGCAAAAGCAATATGAGTACGTGGAGTCACCAATAGAGATGATCAATGGCCTGAAAAGTATGTTTCAAGAGCATGCACGAACTCAGAGATACCAGACGGTTAAGTCTCTGATTGAATGCAAGCTACCAAAGAACGAACCAGTTAGTCTTCATGTCATTAAGATGATGGGTTATATTGATAACCTGAGGAAACTGGATTGTCCCATTAGCCAAGAGTTGGCTACTGACATCATTCTGCAGTCACTGCCGTCAAGCTATGATCAGTTTGTTATGAACTATAACATGAACAACTTGACAAAGACTTTGACTGAGTTGCATGGGATGCTCAAAACTGCTGAACCTAACATCAAGAAGGACACCCCAAATGTCCTTATGGTACAAAAGGGTAAAAAGTTTAAGAAACTTGGTAAGACCAAAGGTGATGGCAAGACGAGCTCGATTGTGAATCCAAGCGAGTCTAACCATGCTCATAAGGTTAAACCTGGTCCTTCTAAAGATGATAAGTGCCATTATTTTAATGGTTATGGGCATTTGAAAAGAAATTGCAAGAAATTCTTGGAAGATTATGAGAAGCTGAAGAAGACGTACGAGACTTCTTCTTCAGGTATTTATGTTATAGAAGTAAATGTTACTTCTTATGGTTCTACTTATTGGGTATTGAATACCAGCTGTGGTGCTCATATTTTGTGAAAATATGCAGGGCCTGAGCAACAGTAGGACTATGGAGAAAGGACAAGTGGACTTGCGCGTGGAAATGGAGCAAGAGTTGCTGCATTAGCCGTAGGAACATTTATTTGTCTTTACCTTCTGGCATGGTTTTAGAACTTAATAATTGCTACTATGTACCTGCTATAAGCAGAAATATTATTTCTATTCCTTGTTTTGGATATGGAAGGATATCAGTTTTCAAATTAAGAATAAGTGTTATTCATTTGATTACAATGATATGTTTTATAGTAGCAGTCCATTGGAGAATGGACATTATGTTCTAAACCAAAACGTGCCTAACTATAACATTAGTACCAAGAGATTCAAATCGAATGATACGAATCAAACTTTTCTCAGGCATTGTCGTTTGGGCCACATAAATGAGAACGGATTCAGAAGCTCCATAGTGATAGACTTTTAGGCTCATTTGATTATGAATCATGTGAGAAATGGGAACCTTGTTTATTGGGTAAAACGACAAAGGCCCCTTTCAACAAAGGTAGTGTCGATCGACACAAGATGTGTATCGATCGACACAGGTTGCGAACGAACAAAATGAAAGGGCCAGAGGATTATTGGGCTTTATACATATGGATGTGTATGGCCCGATGAGCGCTAATGCTAGAGGAAACTTTCAATACTTCATTACCTTTACTGATGATTTCAGTAGGTACGGTTATGTCTTATTAATGAGACATAAGTCAGAATCTTTTGAAAAGTTCAAAGAGTTCCAGAATGAAGCACATAATCAATTTGGCAAGAGTATTAAAGCTCTACGATGAGATCATGGAGGTGAATACTTAAGTCAAGAATTTAGTGATCATCTGAGAGATTGTGAAATTGTTTCACAATTCACTCCTCCTAAATCGAACTTTATTAGATATGGTTCGATCAATGATGAGTCACTTAGATCTTCCATTATCCTTCTAAGAATACGCTCAAGAAACGTTTGCGTTTACACTAAATAGGGTTCCATAAAATTAGTTACAAAGACACCACATGATATGTGGGCTGGAAATGTTCCTAAATTCTCTTTCATGAAGATTTGGGGTTGTGAGGCTTATGTAAAACGTTTTAATCTCTGATAACCTCGCACCCAAATCCGATGAATGTTACTTCATTGGTTATCCTAAGGAGACCAAGGCATGTTACTTTTACAACCGGTCCGAGAACAAAATGTTTATTGCTCGGAACTGTGTTTTTCTTGAGAAAGATTTTCTTTCCAGGAAGAACAGTGGGAGTAAAAGTACAACTCGAAGAAATTCGAAAATCACAGGAGGCTGCTCAATCTGATGAGGAATAACAGCAGTTGGATCTACAAAGAGTTGTAGAACCTGCACTTGTGGTGCCTGAAGTTTGCAAAGGATCTGGTGAATGTATATTCGATATACATTCAAATGGCGAGTTTCTGAGGAAGTGTCGATCGACACAAAGGTGTATCGATCGACACAGATCGCGAACCAAAATATTGATTTTTGTTTATGACTTAATTAGCTACGGTTTAAATCTTGGTTAATTAGGTCGTGGTAAAAGTCGATATATATGAGATATGTGCGCGATTTTTACACAAACCTGAAGCTCGCAGATCCGAAAGGATCCGTCACGAACCCGAGAAATGTGGATTTCTCGTAACCAATTGTCGTGATCTATTGATCATTGAAAGTGACGGGCCTGCGAATTGAAGCAAGCATCTCGGAGTTGGAATCTTTATTTTGATGAAGCAGTCAAAAGGTTTGACTTCATCAGGAACGAAGAGGAACCGTGTGTTTACAAGATGACTAGTGGGAGCGCAGTTGCATTTCTAGTATTGTATGTTGATAACATACTGCTTCTCGGAAATGAAATTCCATTGTTTCAGTCTATTAAGACTTGACTCGAAAGTTGTTTTTCGATGAAAAATATGGGAGAAACCGTAAACATTCTTGGAATAAGAATCTATAGAGATAGATTGGACAAGCTAATTGGATTGTGTCAAGATGCTTATATTGATAAGGTCTTGCACAGGTCCAATATGCATGATTTCAAGAAGGGCTTCATGCCAATGACACTTGGCATTACTCTTAGCAAGACGCAGTGTCCCTCGACACACGCTGAGCAAGAGCGAATGAGGTTCATACAACTGCTACAGGCATTAGATGTCTTAAGATGTGATCTTAATTTTAGTGGGAGTTGTTGTTGTTAATTTTAGTTGTGATATGATGTTCGTGTAAACATAATTTGATTATGATAATGAACTCTGACATCAGTATTATTTAATCGGGTTATTAAATAATAAGTCCCACAGTGATTTATGACATTTTATAGGTCATCAAGTATGTGACTTGATCATGAAACCCTATAAGTGATAAATGACATAAATTATGTTAGTCCATGGTCAAGGTTGTTAAAGTGGGACATTAACAACCGCGTGAGACTAGTATGTGAGGTGACTGATGACTAAGTTTCATGGAGTCATTAATAAGAGTATTAAAGTCAATCACATAGATATGTGTTGGAGAACACAGGATCAGACATGACCCACTAATGAGAACTTTACGGGATAGTTATATAAGTGTCATGAGAGTTTTCATTACGACTATAGAGTATAGTCCTTAGACCTGAGTTCATCATGTTTTCTTACATGTGAATTGGTCCGCTTTAACCCTGTCAAACGTCAGCCGTAACTGATGACTATAAAGGCATTGATTGGGCGTATCATAAAGTGTGTTAAGGAACATGGATGGAACAAGATGGGATTTGTCCCTCCTATATATAACATGAGATATATATCTCAGGGCCCATCGAAGATTTGATACTGAGAAATGTATGGCCACACTCAGACGAGGTGATTGTCAGTCGTTTGTCTTGTCAGTATAAATCGGAGTTCGATGAACATGATTTTGGCTTAATAAGGATGACACGGATCTTGCCTTATGCTAGATCGAGATATGGTGACGAAGGGATTATGGGAATAGATGATTCCAGTAAATTGTTGGGAATGTCCTGAAATCACACTTGTAATCACTCTAGAGATAGTTGTGTTGTCGAGATTAGACATTCGTATGATACTGGTAATCATAACGCTTTGCTAGAAGCCACTTATGATCTATGAGTTTAGAACTCATTGCTAGTATTATATGATCCTACAGGGTCACACACCTAAGCAAACTGGATATTCAACATGGGGTTGATCATTAGTGTAATGATCTAATGAATGTATATAGGATATGCATTCGATAACAAGTTTCTGAGGTTGTGTCGATCGACACAGAATGTGTATCGATAGACACAGGTCGCGAACCAAAATAGAGATTTTGGTTTATGACTTAATTAACTACGGTTTGATCCTCGGTTAATTAGGTCGAGTAAAAGTCTATATATATGTGATATGTCGACTTTTACAGATAAGAGACTTAATTCACAGCCACCAGAAAGAAACTGAAACCCTTTGAGAGATCCGATCTCTAAACGGCACTAGCATCCCGTCTGTTCCAGTTTGTGTGCGTGTGGATACCAGTAGAGGCGCAGCACTTGAGGCGCTCCTGATCTCGTGTTCCTGATCATATTTCCGCTGCCTGTATTCGAGGTAAACACGAGATACCCTTTAGATCCAAGCGAATAGTAAACTCGAGATCTGGGTTATAAACTTGCTAGATTGTTTAATAGTGATTAATCAGCACCAAGTTCCTACATGGCCATACTGGACAGATCTGGTTGGTATAGGCCAGTCGGTATTTTCTCTAGTTGAAACTTCAAGTCTTGGGCGAGTGGTTGAGCTGCGAACTGTGTTGAGATGCGTTCAGTAAATAGACCATAACTCTTTCAATACGGATGAAAATGGCTTCAAAGCACCTCCATTGGAAGCTAACTCAATTTCCCAACACTTTAATTTGAAATCCCATAGCTAAATGTCATCGTAAGAGCTTCATACAACTCAATCTTTCAAGCTCATTGGTTTGGTCTTCCATCACCATTTCACTTTCAATAATTCATTTGGTCTCCAAACTTTTTCAAACCCCCCTAAAACTCCAAAAACTCTCCAATACTTCAAAATAACCTAGAAAGACTCAAGAAAATACCAAAACATGCAAATTCTAATCCTAAACACACTAAATTCTAAATGATTAAATCCCTAATGAAATTACTACAAATGAATGCAATATGCAAAAAACTATGCAAATTATGATCCTATAAACCTCTTAATTATGATACATCAATGATACCGCTTACTCCTTAGGTCAACCAATGGCCATATTCAGATGTTTCCAATAATAGTTAACTCTTCCACATACTCCAATGATTAATTAGTGTTGACTTCGATTAGGGATCCATCGATTCAACGCCGGCCCAAAATATTGTGGCGCCCAAAGCATACTGTAAAAAGATGTCCTTAATTATAACAATTTTTTCCTACATTTGTATAAGGGAGATTTATTTATTTAGTATCAAAAAATAGAGCAATTACTAAGGTAGTATTAATTTTTTGGAATTTTTCAATATTTTTTTTGTCTAAAGTACCTTTATAATCATTTGGAAAGAAAAAAATATTACAGAAATACCATTAATTTTTTTCCGTGTCAGCCAAAAATTAATTATTTACGAAAATGTCACATTCCCTACGAATTTAAATCCGCAGTCATGTGTTGAAGAATTTTGTGGTTGCAGATTTGTTTGAGAAATTATAGATTTATGATTGCAGATTTAAATTTACGCGTTGAAGATTTTTTTCTTTGTTACAGATTTAACATAAATCCACAACAAAGAATATTGTGCTTTTATTATTACTAAAGTAGTACGTAGCATAACATATTTGTTTAGTGTGTTACATATTTTTTCTGCGGATTTGTTTATTTTTTACAGATTTAATTTGAAATTTTTTTGCTAGCGTTGCAGATTTTAATATGCTTTTGCAGTTTTTCAAGAATTTGCGGATTTAGGTTGCAGATTTTATTGTTAGTCTTACAGATTTTTTGTATTTATTGCAGATTCGAAAAACTCCAATACAAAGACAAAAGGCTTAAAAAACTAGTATTATAATGTTACAAATTTACTTGATATGTTGCAGATTTATTTTTAGTTTTTATAGACTTTTCAAATTTGATGACGTGGCATTTTAGAATCAAAATATTTTTTTGCAGATTTGTTTGTGTATTTTCTTAATTAGTTTTCTAAATTAATTTCTAATTTAAAATATAATTCACAAATAAAAAAATGACTTCTGAAAATTTTAAAATATTATATCGTATAAAACTAAGTAGGTAAATAGTTTTTAAATTTTAATTTGTAATATAGATATTTTAGAAAAGATATATAATTTTTGTATATAATTTTATAATACTACATTATTATTTTTTGAAAAAAAATCAATTTGAAAATCCCATACAATTATAAAGAAATTATTTCCGTAAGAGTTTTTAATTAATATATAATTTTCTGCCATTTACGAAATAAGTCTATAATTTTTTTTTATATTTTGTAATATTTATAAAACATTTTAACTGATTATAATAGAAATTTTGGAATATATATATATATATATATATATATATATATATATATGATTTTGTTTTAAAAAACAGAAGTATTTTTAATATATTTCTTTTTCTAACCACCCATTATTTTAGTAAGGTAGTTTGTAAATATGATTTTTTTTTAAACGGAATTTTTTTTTTCGAAAACGAAAATATCTAAGATCACGTATGGAATGTTAATTCTTATCAGTTTTGATTGATTTTATTATTTTTTGTGCTTTGTTGAAAAAAAAAAACGTTTCTAGTGGAAGCATAGAGAACTAGAACTTCAAAAACAAATCGCCATCTTCAACAACATTACATTTTAGTTTTTGAATTTTAAACCTTAAATTTTATATTTTACATTTTTATTTTAAAATTTTTATTTTTAATATATAATTTTTAATTTTTAATTTTAAATTTTTTGTTTATAGTTTTTAATTCTCAAATTTTAGTTTTAGTTTTTGGTTTTTAATTTTAAATTTTAATTTTAAAATTTTAGTTTTTAATTTACATTTTTAATTTTTAGTTTTTAAAATTTTAATTTAAATTTTAAATTCTAAATTTTTATTTTTTACTTTTTAATTTTAGTTTTTTGTTTTAGTTTTTAGTTTTAAATTTTTAGTTTAAATTTTTGGTTTTTAATTTTAATTTTTAATTTTAAAATTTAGTTTTTAAATTTTAGCTTTAAATTTTAATAATTTAAAATTTTGTTATTAATTTTAAATTTTAGTTTTAAATTTTTAGTTTTTAATTTTAAATTTTAATTTTTAGTTTTTCTTTTTAATTTTTAATTTTTAGTTTTTCATTTGTAATTTTAGTCTTTAATTTTTTAATTTTTATTTATTAATTAATAATTTTTGTTATAATTTTACTTTTTATTTATAATTTATAATTTTTAGTTTTTAGATTTTCATTATAATATTCGATTTTTATTTTTATTTTTATTTTTTTCATTTATAAATTTTTATTTTTTATTTTTTATTTTTAAGATAAAATAAAATAATATTTAATCTTTTTTTTAAAAGGATATTCTATTTAAACATTAAAGAAGGAAAATAAAAAGTTTTACAAGCTCATGACTAGTTTAGCTTTAGTTAAGATTGCATAGCTAGAGTAAAAGCCCACAAAGAAACCCAAATTGTTAACCTCAAGAGACATGATACTAGGCCTCAAAGAAACTAAAGCCCATTAGTTGAAACTTCACTCGAAGAGAAGAGGAATAAGAGCATGTACATTGGTGTTATCCCCTTGAGATTTTAAAAAAAAGTTTATTATTATTATTATTATTTTTTTTGCAGATGGAATTAAAAAAAAATCAGAAAAGAAAGTAACCAATAAGAATGCGCCACGTCACGTGAATAGTTAAGAGACAGGTTCTTAACTAATGATTTTAAGAATCTGTCTCTTAACTATTCACGTGGGACCCACAATATTTTATTATTTTTTTGTTAAAAAACTCTACCTAAGAACCTCCAATGGAGGTGGTCTAATGACGGTGGTTGGAAGTTCATCAGAATTATCGCTCGATCATCAATGCAAGACCATCCTCAAGCTTTAATTCCTGAGTTCTGGAGAATAATAATACATTCAAACATGTGCCAACTGCTACGAGGACCTGATGTTTCTGGAAACAAGAAATCATTCAATCAAGAGCGAAATGCTGCGGATCAGGGACCCGGGGTGAGATAGTTCTGGGAATTGGGCTCGATCGCAGCCAGAATTGCATCATGGATGATGATTTTGCTGGGTTTTCCTCTCTGAAGCTAGAGATTTTGTTTCGGATTAGCGCGTTGTAGAATCGAGTCTGACGATCTAAAGACACCACGGTGTAGTCTTGCGTTCCTCTCAGACCAGATCAGGTATATCACAGCCTGCCACACTATCAATATAACCCTTCTCTGATGTTTGTTACCTGACAATTGGCTCATGTTTTCAAGTGTTGAATCCCAAGTTCTGACTGGAGTGATGCCACAACGATTCGCCATTGGAGCCCAGATAGACCAAGAGAAGCGACAGTCATAAAACATGTGATCTCTGTCTTCTAGTTGGTGATTGCATAATAGACAATTAGGCTCTACTCGTAAACCCCAATGTAATAGCCTTGAACGTGTAGGGCAGCGATCCAGATTAACCAACCAAGTCATAAAGCTGTGCTTTGGTATACCTCCTGAGTTCCAGATTGATTTCTCCCAGTTGACTGTTTCTGTCTCTCCCTTGAGAAGAGAGTAGATGTGCCCCGTTTTATAACTTTGAGAAAGAATGTTGCCAGAAATCCAAAGGTATGTATCCGGCGTTTCCTGTTGTGTGATTGTTGATATAAAAGCCATTAAGTTCAACTGATTTTCTGACCTTGCTGCAGGAAGTCTCCAACTGCCATCAAGAAAGAGGTCTTTGATGGTGTTGTTTACAGAAATAGCTCTACGGAAAGCCGGATCATTCTCAAACACCAAGTTAAGGCTCCCTAGAGGAGACCAGTTGTCCAGCCAAAAGTGGGTATTGGCTCCATCTCCTAGCTTCACTTTTATCCAGTCAAACACAATGTGCCTCAGTCTTAAGAGTTTATTCACCAGCCATGGATGTTTCTGCCTTTCCTTTACCTTCCAAAAGTTACTTAAAAAATCTCCTAATATCTCTTTTTTAAACCAGCTCACCCAAAGGGATCCACCTCGGAAGAACAGAAGCCAAATCAGTTTGATTGCAGTTGCCACGTTCCAGGTATTTAAATCTCTTAACTCGAGTCCTCCCGCTGATTTAGATTTAGAGATTGTTGCCCACGAAACCTTTGCTGTATAACTCTGCTCAATTTGGCCACTCCAAAAGAAGCTATTGCATAAGGAATTGATAATTTTTATGATAGACTTTGGTAATATGAATGATGAGCACCAAAAGTGAGTTATGCCATTTATAACTGATTTGATTAAGAGAATTCTCCCCGCAAAAGATAACGACCTTGCTGCCCATGCTGACATTTTTCCCTTGATTGATTGGAGGAGCGGTGCACAGTTGTGTTTAGACAGTTTCTGTGTTGTTAGAGGCACTCCAAGATATCTGATTGGCAGAGATCCTTGAGATAGGCCGGTTGTAGAGCGGATCACTTCCGCCTCCTGGTCTGACAGTCCACAGGGGTAGAAGGCCGTTTTCTCCACACTTATAGCTAACCCCGACATAGCCTCAAATTCTTTTAGGATGGCCAGAGAGTTCTTGACAGACGAGAGTGTCCCTTCTACAAAAATCAGCAAGTCGTCAGCGAAACAGGTGTGTGAGCTTAGAGGCGCTGCAATCCGTGTGATACCCAATTCTCCCTTCCTCCGCTGTATTATTCAGCAAGGTAGATAAGCAATTCATTGCCATCACAAACAAGTAGGGGGATAACGGGTCCCCCTGCCTTATGCCCCTTTTCCCCTTTAAAGTAGCCTTGGATGGAGCCATTAAAACCCACAGAGAAAGTAGGGGTGGAGATGCAGGCAAAGATCCACCTAATATACGTTTCCGGAACCTCGATACCCCTGAGAACTGACACAATGAATTCCCAGCGAATGGTATCGAATGCTTTAGCTATGCCCACTTTGATGGCAATCCTCTTTGGTCCTTTGTCCTTATGATAGCCATTTAAAATGTCAGCAGCGAGTATTGTATTCTCAATCAGTAGTCTCCCTTGTACAAATGCGGTTTGGTTAGGAAGTATTAGTTCTGGCAGAATCGGCTTAAGCTTAGAAACGAGGATCTTAGAAATGGATTTGTAAATCGTCTTGCAGCACGAGATTGGCCTGAAATCTGAGATTGCTGTAGCACCTGGCTTTTTGGGTATAAGGGCTAGAGTAGTTGCGTTTACAACAGTTGGGAGGAATCCAGATTTAAAGAAGGCTCCAATCGAGTGCAATGTCTCAGTACCAAGTAGTGGCCACGATGCTTTGAAGAAGCAGGAGGAATACCCGTCAGGTCCAGGAGCTTTAGAAGGATTCAGTCTTAGTAAGGTTCTTTCAATAGTCTCCAGAGAAGGTAGAGCAGAGAACGCTTATTTTGATACATCCGAGCATCTGAAGCTTAGCAAAAGCTGGATCCGCAGATGAGTGACATCAATAGGCGCAAGGTAGACCGGGGCAAGGATGTTTGTGAAGTGCTGAACTGCTAAATCGCTCATCTGTTGTGGATCAGTTACGGTGATACCTGACGGAAGAATGAACATCCGGATTGAATTGAAGGCTGCTCTTGCGACACAAGTTCTGAAGAAGAAAGCCGTGTTAAAATCCCCCTCCTTCAGCCATCTGATACTAGATTTTGTTTAAAGAAATCCTCTTCGATTGTTCTTAAGTGAGCCAGCTTGTCCTGCAAATTCCTTTGAAGTTGTAATAGCCGCGAGGATGGTTCCATAAGAGCTCTTTCCTGCACAACTAAAAGCAAATTGTTAGTGGTGTTTACTCTCTCTTGGATTTTTGAGTATTTCTCTCTATTTAGTTTCTTAAGTGAACCCTTGATAACTCTCAGTTTGTAACAAAGTTTTGAGAGGTTGAACGCCATATCTCCTGCATGTAGCCAAGCTGTTTGAACCGTAAGAGCAAAGTCTGGGTGCTTGGTTAAAAAGTTATGGAATTTGAAAGGCCTAGAACCAGGTTGAGGAATTGGGAGAGCTAAGTCTAATATAGCAGAGCAGTGGTCTGAAATTTTTCCAGTTGGGAGAGTAACCAATGAGAGTTGGTAAGTAAACGATCAAGCTTCTTGGCGATGGGATTAACAGGCTGGTTGTTAGACCAAGTGAAGCAAGGTCCTTGGTAACGGAGGTCATGAACATCCATTTGGCTGAAGCAGTCCTTCAGTTCTATCATTGCGTTTGTAAGACCAGAGGAAGTGATTTGCGAGTCTTCACCAAAATGGATATGATTGAAGATTTAGGTTTTGATGGATTTGGAGCAATTCTACCCAAAGGTCATACCGTTCATCAACAACATTTGAGGCGTAAACTGATGTAATAGTGAAAGGCAAAGATCCCGGTAGTTAAACTGAGCAAGTAATTGATTGCTTAGACTGATGTAGAAGTTGCACAGAGTCATCTTGTTTCCAAATAAGAATGATACGACCGTCATCATCTTGAGAGTGATTAGAGCAAAAATTCCAACCAGGACAAGCACTAGACAAGACATTAGAGAGGTTATGAAGTTTGATATGGGTTTCTAAGAGGGCTCCAAAAGAAGGCTTATGCAAATTTAACCAAGACAAAAAAGGCTTATGCTTCTCCGTTTCATTAAACCCACGAAGGTTCCAAAAAAAGGTTTTAAGATTCATTAAGATGAAGGGTTAGCCTTCTCCGAAAGAGAGGAAGGCTGGGAGCCAGGGGAAACAAAAAGGTTTAGAAATGATGAAGGTAAAGAGTTTGATCTATAATGATTGGGTAAAAGTATAGGGGTACAAGAAGAAGGATGATTTGGGGATGGTGATTTGGTGGGAGTTGACAAAGGAGGAGAGGGAGGGCTAGGTGGGCAAGTTTCCAAAAAAACAGATTGGACTTTAAAAATTTCTGAACGAGGGGAAAGGATAGCTGGTTGTTTTGAGGTAAGAGATGAAGAAGTAGGAGGGGTGGGTGAGGTGATATTGTCAAGTGTGTGGGAAGCTTCAGTCGCAGATAAATGGCCAGCAGACACAACTACTGCACAAGCAACAGTTCCTTCTTTTGAACCCAAAACAGCAACCTCCGGATCAGAGATCGCAACCGCACCCGGATCAGAAACCCCAACCGCATCAACAGTATTAACATTTTTCTTGATCCATTCTTGAGAGGTGTGAAGACAGTTGCGCATAATGTGACCCACTTCTTTGCAATGAGAAGAAACCGGAGGGAGCCAAGGGTAATCAACCTTTATTTCTCTGATGGAGCCATCCTCTCTAAGAATTTCAATAGAATCCGGTAGTGGGACTGTGACATCAGTTATCACTTTGATGTGAGCTTCCGTAACAATAGTTAAATTTCTAGTAAAATCATCCACTTCTTTGGGCTCACCGAGAGCTCCTCCGATTCTACTCCAACCTTCAGTGGTCATGAGGTCAAAGGGGACGTTCTTGAAATGGGCCCATAAGGGGATGGAGGTAAGAGCGCTAGTGTCAGCCTTTTGTTGAGAATTCCATTCATAGATTCTAAACATTGAAGAACCAACATACCAAACACCTTTCTCAACAATCTTAGTGCGAATAAAGTCATTTGGGACTCTCACCAACATAGATCTCTGAATAGGATTAAAATGGATTTCTAATCTTCCTCCCTTTCCCCATAGGTGATTCAGAACATTCTGGATTGTTGAGTAAGCTGGTGCTTTCCCCAGAAAATATCCAACTAGGAAGTCCTTGTGCTCTGCCGCACCACGAGTATAAACTTCATCTGGTATACTAATTCTCCTTTTTCCATTTTCAGCAACAGTGAATGAATCCACCTTGTATAGCGCTTTGTTTTGAGATTTTCTTAACTTTTCAACTAATGTCAAGTTTGCAGGTTGAGTGGAGGCAGGAGGCGCCATATCTGGAGATGATGCTGAGACCGGAGATGTTGCTATAACCGGAGCAGCTTTGACAGACAATGTTGTTAATAGAGCTCCTGAGCCATGGGAAGATACTGGAGCAGCTTTGACAGACGAATTAGCAGGGATTGGTATAGGGGAAGTAATAGGTCTTGGAAGAGTAGGGGGTATTTTTTGTTGCAACATTTTTTGGCTAGGGTTTGTTGGGTGGGAAGAGTGAAGGCTCGAAAGGGGAAGTGAGGAGGATGAAGAAGAAGAGGTTGCCGAAGTAATGGAGCTCACAATGCTAGATAACATGGATGAGGTTTGTAGAAGGGAAGCATCGGAGGGAATAGTTTTGGTATACTGTTCATGAACAGTAGAGTTAGGAATTTGAGATGTCTTTGACGACAAAATGGTTGATTTCTGATGAGCAAGTGAAGTCCTAGCATTCAATCTCTTGGATGAAGAGTAAGAATGTGTGGAAGTAACAGAGGATGAACCTGAGACAGGAACACCAGTACAGTGACTTAAAGAAGAAGCAGAAGCGAAGGGTGAAAGGGGAGGGTAAGAGGCAAGGTAAGAAGGAGAGCCAAGGTCGGGTGGGACAGGTGGGGGTTCAGGGGGGAGGTTAAGAAGACCGCTCGACGGTAACAGCTGTGGAGACAGGCCGGAGTCCGGCGACGGGAACCAGGGGTTCACGGGCATAATCACTCTCTCTCTCTGTCACTTTTTTTGTTTTTTATTTTATCTTTTTTACATACTTCTTATACTAACTTAGTAAACTAAAACTTTTAGTGAAGGATACTAAGCTAGTAATTCTATTAAATTTCACTTTGGCTCTAACTGGTTACCATTTGAAGAACAATGGCAATGAGTAGGAAAAGAACGAAGAGGAATAAAATAATAGGAATTATTGTTCCTTTCCAAATTTGATGAGGAATAATTTTGCTCTTTAATTCTCTACGAAAGAAGGAATGAGAAGGAATTATGTATAAAAAATATTACTTGTAAATGGTATATTTTTTAAGGAATGTAAGAGAATTCATTGTTCCTCCTCATTCCTTTGGTCACCATTTAGAACTTTTGTATAATTTATATCAAACCCATAACAGCAATGGTAATTAACAAATTATTTGCTTTAGCCAAGTTTTAATTTTTTTTTTAAACGGTGCGATTCACTAACTTTTTTGTTTAGTTTGAGAACCATGCAGATTCATATATTTAGAGCATGTGCAGCGTAAGTTCTTAGCACAGTTTCTAAGAAAATAAATAATAAAATAATCTATGTGCTAAGAACTTTTGTTAGGAGGAGTTCTTAGTTTAGGACTTTAAGACACAGATCCTTCACTGTGCACGCTGAGTTGGCACTGACTGATTGGTTCCCTTTTTTATTTTTTTATTTTATTTTATTTTTCAGCTGTAAAAAAAAAAGCTTAAGAACCCCAAAGGGGCAGGTTCATTGATGTACCTGCTCTTATATAATATGTATATCGTCTTAGTCCCCATTGTCAAAATTTACCAACTAGATACAAAAAGTATCGATGAGAAATGTCCCGCCGATCCCTGAATAGCAATGCATGCCTTTGGTGATAATATGCTTTTCTAGGAAAAATAATTAAGAATGGGGCCTCCTTCACCTACTCTTAACGTACGTTGTCCTATTATACGCCTTGTTCGGAATCGCGCTAGGCGCTATCCGTGCGACCGATCTGGATCTAGCAAGTTATCAAAAAATCGGGGTAAACTCGGAGAGTAAACGGGGCGAAATTTTTGGTGATAATTTAAATATTTTTATATTTAATACAACAGACTTTAAAGTTATTATGCATATATTAGTATAACATTCATAAAAAAGTTATATAGAAAATAGTTGTTATTTCTTATAATTCACATCTACAAAAGATTAATCACTCACAAATTTTAAAATACAACAATATATATTGTTTTGATCTTGTGAACATACAAAACAATAGTAAAGATTGTAATTATTCATCATTTTATTCTTTAAATACCAAGTAATATTGTTCTAATGAATTTGTACATGTATTAAAAGTTAGAATTTGAAGTAAAACTAAAAAAAATCGTTTTTCAAAAAAAAAAATTAGTAGCATTAGGCGGCTAAGCGGCCGCGACGTGGACAAAAACCGAATCACCGCGGAATGACACCGATTCGACCAAAATCGCTGCGGCTTACTCCCGATCAGCGCCTAAGCGGCCGTGTTTTAGAACAATGATTATACGTAACAATGTGAGTAGACTGCAGTCAATCTATATAATTAACAAGGGCGTAAGAGAGAGACACGTCGGAGAACAATAACGAATTTGAGAAAGAAAGAAACTGTAAGAAAATATATTTACTATCATATATTATTTAGACAAGACGGAGCGATCACTCATAATCATCTTTGCCATTATTTCTTACATCTCTATTCTCTTATCTCATAACATGCCTAGACTTCAAGCAGAGGGAAGAGGTCCAGTTCATGGCTTCAGGTTGTCGACCGTGAGATCATCTCGGCCGACAGAGACCGGTACAACCCACGAACCCACCGGTTTAGACCTAGCCATGAAACTCCACTACCTAAAGGCGGTTTATATTTACTCGGCCGAGACGGCACGTCGCATAACCATGATGCACGTGAAAGCGCCCTTTTTCCCAGTGTTCGACCAGGTCCCATGGACCTTTGGCAGGTTCATGCGGCACGTTTCGGGACGTCCCTACATAAAGTGCAACGACAGTGGCATGCGTTTTGTGGAAAGTCATTGCGATCTGACAATGGAGGAGTGGCTACGTGTACCAGACCGGTCCGTTGATGAGTCTTTGGTCTATCATCAACCAATTGGACCGGAGTTGGCCTTATCCCCTTTGATCTATATTCAAGTACGTACATCCAATTTTCTGCATGCCTTGACTATTAGTATTGGTTTCCGCCCAAGATCTACCTCTGTTACCAACGGTAATTTGTTTTAGAAGTAATTTATGTTTTAGAAAAAAAATCTGTGATACACTTAAAACTAATTTAATTATATATCTAGGATTGAAATTAATTGTTTAGCAAGTTCAAATATTTGACATAGTCTTTAGTTGCATGAAAAATCGATGCTCATATAATGAAAAGAAGTGTATTTTTCAAGCGAAAGAAAAGTAAAATAAACATTTAAAACATTGGTTTAATCCGGATTTGTTGCCGTAGATGACTTGGTTTAGGTGCGGTGGATTAGCACTAGGCTTGAGCTGGGCCCATATCATGGGAGATCCATTCTTTCCTTGCTTGTGAGGAAATCTACTGCCCTAAAACATATGTTTCGAAAGAGGATCTCCAAACCCGAATTCCACGTGCAAAGATCCGGTTTCCATCAAACGGGTTGACAAACAAAATGTCAACATACTCTTTCAATTTAACGGTTAACCAGATACAATCACATTTCCCGGCGAAAGGTGATGAATTCGAGATTCTCAGTGGGATCATATGGAAATGCATAGCAAAGGAGAGAGAGGAGAAACGGAGCCGTTTACGGTTACGATCATCAGATCGGATCCGAAACGGACTGAAACTGTTAGACTCACACTACAAAAATCGTCTTTGTTTGCATCGTTTTTAATAATGTTTAATAACGCTTTATAAATGATGTTAGCATTATAAGATCGCTTTAAGAAGTGACGCTAAATCCAATGAAGCTAAAAAAAACTAGCATCATTTCTGTAAACGACGACACTTTTGAAATCTAGCATCGTTTATTTGAGGTTAGTATCATTAAATAAATGTTGCGAAAATTACTATAACATCGTTCTTAAAATGATGTTATACTGATTTTTTGCATCGTAAAATTAAAATGATGCTAGTCATTTCATAAAAACGTTTCTATATATTTTATTTTTGCGTCAATTGTGAAATGATGTTAATCCAATGTTTGCATAAAAAATTTGAATTGATGCTAACTAAAGGATAAGTGGTGTAGAAATATTGGAATGAAAAAAATTAACCAATTAAACAAATTCCATTAAAAAAAAAAAAAAAGCATAAGTCATGGGAGGAAGCAAACAAACTTGCTGGTGAACACGTTTGTATATCGTGGATCATCATCAGTATAAAATAATCATGAATCACTATAAATAAGAAAAACAGGAAACATAAAGTATATAGAGCCCAAGCAAGTATATAGAGCCAAAAAAAAATATATATATATAGAGCCCAAGCAACATATATGTGTATTTGTTGAGCTATAAACAGTTGGTGCATCCCTATTCCTCTTTACCAGATGCACCCACTTACTAAACCCCTGATCAACTACTTCTTTCACCGCTTTATGTTTCAGTCTTTCTCGTTCTGGATTTGGCGGAGGAGCATGAACAACAGACTTGTAGAAGAAAAGCAAAAGAAACAGAGCCATTCTCAATAACACGAGTCATAGAAAACAACTTATACTATCACTCCTGTTACAGTTGGCTTCAGGGGATCATCTTCCTGTGTAATTTATTTTTTTGCAAATTGTTAAGAGCAGAGGAGAATAAGCTTATTCAATAAATCGGGCATGATGTTACTCACCTTGTAAAAGTCTACACATATCTTGATTTACACTCTCTACGTTCCAAGTACTTACATGTGCATAAATAGAACTATCAACACAAACTATGAACATGAAACATCAAGCGAACTAATTTTGATGTAGAGACATACCTCCATAGCCAGACGTTCTTCTTCAGGTCCTCCACGGACACAGAATGCAGTACCTCACTGTCAAGAAAAATATTGGATTGTTAGTATGAAAAGAGGAATGTATGAGTAACTAAGTACACCTCATTAACAGATTCTAAATCCTTGGATCATATCAACACTTACGAATTTCTACTTACACATATGGCTTCTTCATCTTTCTCGAGTGTGAAAGTTCTTGCAGGGTGTTCTGGTGTACCCCTGTGGACAATGCAAGCTAGCGAATGACATCAAACACAAAAGAATGAATCAATGATCAATAGTCGGGAAGTTGATATAAATCAATCAAACAAACAAACAAAAAATGCATTACCAAGATCAAAGACACGTTTATATCCTTTGATGAAACCCAACACTTTCTCATCGTAGTGGAATCCTGGTTTCCACACAAGAGAGCCATAACAAAATACCCACATCACCATCTTCTGTAGTTAAATTCTGTAAAATACCAAAAGAAATTTTTTAAGATTAAGACAAATCATGAGAACATGTTTGCTCTTACTCTCACCCTCTGGATATGCTTCAGTGTAGAGTACATGTTTTCTCTTACTCTCACCTGAAAAGAAATAAAGGGCATAAAGGTGGTTATATATACAGCTTACAAATACAACGAAGTAGTAAAACTCTTGAGAAGAAAGTCTCAGTTTTTACTTCCAAAGGCTGCACTCGGCATTCCAGTGAGAGCTTGCAACATCTGTGTGTGTCTATCATCACCATCATCGCCTTCTGCTTCTTCATCACAAACTGTTCCAATAATCATTCGAACCTTTGCAATTGGATCTGAGTTCGGATGATGAGCTTAACTGCCACTTTTCCAAAAAAAATGATCAATGATGCCACTACATAATCTCTATGCCACCAATATCTTTCTTCTCCTATTTTACCCTCCAATGAAAGTCTCTAAAACTAGTAGAGGGTTTGAGAATTTGAGAAAGGTTAAAAAAAGGTGGTTAATATGTTGGTTAAAAAAGCTGGTTAAAATGCTGAATAAAAAAAAAAAAAACAAATTATTCTTCTTCTTCCCCACGAGCTCGACGGAAATGGTGGTCGGAAAATAAGAAATTCGACGGCGACGACGGAAATCGACTCTCCTCAGATCGGCGGTAGCTCTCTTTTTGGTAAGCTTGATAATGTGATGATTATGTGATGAATATCAAACAATCTCAATTGGTATTCAAGTTGAAGTTCAATTAGGGATTGGAGCTAAATTAGGTGTTGTTATTCATGTTTCTACTGATTATTAGGTATATGCATTGGTACATTGCTTCATAGTTGTCTTGAATCGTGTTGAATCATAGTAAAACGAGGAAACCCAAAATCAAATTGATTTGAATCCAAATTTGCCGATTTAGTCCAACTGGTACAACTGCTTTGGAGGATTATAGTTGGTACAACTTACTAATAGTTGGACCAGTTGGACATAAATATCAGAACAACTGGTACTTTTAGGTCTAACTGTAAAAACTTGTGTAATCCCTAATTATGATTTTTGTGTGTATTTACATTAGGCGTTGTTGAATATGTACACAAACGTGCGTTTGGTATGCTTGATGATGAGAATCATGCTAGTTGGGACTGGTTTTTCACAAATCTAAAAACCATTGTACCGGATAATCCTGAGTTGGTTTTTATAAGCGACAGACATCAGAACATCATCAAAGCAGTATGTACGGTGTACCCGAGCTCTAAGCATTCCCATTGCATCTGGCATTTGACTCAAAACATGAGAGGAAAGGTGACGAATGTGTTTAGAAAAGTAAGGGCGTGCCCCCTGTTACCTATGATTGATGCAATTGTTGAAAAGATGTCTGAATGGTTTAACAAACATAGGAAAACATCTGCTAGTGCATCACACTTCAGGAAAATGGTGCCAGTTGTGGAGAACATATTGCACTTGCGATGTGAAACCGCAGCACGTTTACCCATGAGGGAGCTAAACGGCTTCCAGCTTGAATACGCCATCAAAGGAGTCAATGGGAAGACGTACCTGGTGAACTTGAGAATGAGAAGATGTTCGTGCAGATGTTTTGATATAGACAAGTATCCGTGTGTCCATGTGATTGTATGTGCATTTGTATTTGTATGAATTTGTATTATGTGTTTAGTACAAGTGGTACATTTTGGTCCAACTGTTAACTCTAATTTGTGATTTTTTTTTCCAATTTATATGTGGATTTCTCTAAGTAGGCATTGTAAGGATGACAAAACACATAAAATAAATGAAAAAAGAAGAACTTTAAAATTTTGTGAAACATTTTTTGAGAGTTCCCACAAAACACTCCTATTAGTTATAGAAGTCTTATGTTAGTTGTCACCCGTTTAGTAAGGGAAAGATGAGAATCCTATTAATTCAAACATATTGTTATGTGGAAATCACATAATTGATGATTAATAGGGTAAGATCAAAAGTCCAACTCCAAAACTCTTGTCCTTCATAAGATCCAACAACAAAAAACCAAAAACTGTCAAAATACAACTATGTAGATGACTGTACAACTGGACAACTAGGTACATCTATGCCCAATTTTTTGGAGGAAATATCCGAAATGCTTAGAAAATTTGGAGGGAATATCCGTTTTTTTTTTTAAAAAAATAATCGAAAATTATTATTTACCTTATATTTATAATTAAATATAATTCCTCCTCTTTAATTCTTCTTTATATTTCTCTTTCTTTCTCCTTCCTTCCACTTTCCTCTTTCCTCGAGCTTTCCTCCTCTTACCTTTCTCGACAAAAACTGGGGTTTCCCCATAGCAGGAGCTGCTCTCTGCAACTACAGTCCAGGTAAACCCTAATTTCCCCTCTCTTTGCTAGTCTCGTATGCTTATATACATGGATTTCGAATTGTTGGTCTAGATCTGCCGTCTTTCACGAGTAGATCTAAGAGGAATTTTCGATTTTTGCCTTTTATATTGCAGTCACGATGCCAATAAGTTGGTCCGAACCTTCTGACGATGAAACAAGTATCGACAGTGGCTGCGCAAGAGCGGATGGTGATTTCGGTGTTCCGGATTATTGTTGGTGTGGTAAATACATGCAACTGGTCAAGTGTACTGATCCGGAGAATCGAGGAAGAAGATTCTACAAATGCCCGGCGACTGAGGTAATTGTCCCAGCTATTTTCTTTTAACTGGTCACAGCTATTTGCTTTTAACTGTTCCACTTGTCCTACTTGTTCTAGGCTGATGGTGGTGACGGGAAAGACCACAAACGTAAGTGGTGGGAGGATGCAGTCGAAGAGGAGCTGCAAAAAATGTGCGTCCTACATGAAAGGGAAATGCTCTCGATCTCCTCGTACCGTTATGGAAGTACTGCTGTGAAGTGTCTACGCAAGGATGTCAGCGAAATGCGTGAGGAAATTTACAACTTCAGAGAGCGCTTAGCTCAGAAAGAAGCCGAGATCGCGACACTCGAAGCCGAGATTGCCACACTCTCCGAGATAGTTGCAAACTTGTAGATTTCAAATTTATTTTTCGGCTAATGATCCTGTAGTGTTCTTCTCCAAAGGGTCTTCAAATTATGTATTTGGATTTAACTCAACTCAGTTGGTATTTGTGTTTTCTAAGAATGATTACTTAACTCATTTGTCCCCCTTGTCCCAGTTGGACCAAAACCTATAATACGAAATGGTCCAAGTTTGTTACCAGTTGTCCCAGTTGGACCAAAACCTACAATACGAAATGGTTCAAGTTTGTTACCAGTTGTCCCGGTTGGACCAAAACCAATAATACGAAATGGTCCAAGTTTGTTATCAGTTGTCCCAGTTGGGCCAAAACCTATAATATGAATCCGAAAAAATCATAGCTAACTGAACCTATAATATGTCCCAGTTTCTTCTTCTTCTTGTTGTTGTTCTTATTGTTCTTCTTTTCTTCGTCTTCTTGTTGTTGTTCTTCTTCGTCTTGTTATTCTTCTTCTTCTTCTTGTTCTTCTTGTTCTTCTTCTTGTTCTTGTTCTTCTCCTTCTTGATCCTTTTCTTTTCTTACTGCTTTTTCTTGCGCATCACTGCTCTTTTCTCCATGTTTTCCTTTCCCTTCTTCTACCAATCTTCCTTCTTCTACCACTTTCGGTCCATTAGCTTTTTTACTCTTCTTCTTAGCTTGTTTACTCCGAGCAAGAGGAGCCATTATTCCTATTCCTTGAACAAAATAGAAGAACAAAACCCATATCAAAATAAGAATCAAAATAAATCAAATAGTCCAACTGGTACAACTCAATTAAGTTCGAAAATTGGGTTTTTTTTTAATAAAACTCGATCAACTCGATCAAATTCAAGCCATGACCAAGAGGAACAGAGGGAGACAATTGGAAATTGATGATCTTCGAATCCAACGCAAACACAAACAAACAAAATTCAATTCGATTCTTACCCAGAAAACAGAGGAGTTTGGCGGATGAATTCGGCGGCTGTCGCTGAGGAGATTCTCGCCGGAGAAGCCTACGACGAGAGGAGGTGAAGCCGACGGTCTTCCGGTCCGACGAGAGGGACGGCGAGGGATTCCACGAGAGTGAGAGGGGGAGACGAAGATTTTTACTTGTTTGAGAGAGTTAGGGTTGAAATAAAAAAAATCAAGTAATTGGGGTTAAAAAAGAGTAAAAAATTCAAACTGGGCGGGTCGGGTCGGATCTGGTCGGGTAAAATGGGTCGGGTTGGTTGGATTATGTAAATAATTGATTTGGGTTTAGTTTTTTTGTCTTTTTGAATTTATTTCATTTAAAAAATAAAACACAGAAAATATGTTAAAAGGGAAGTGGCATATGTGATTGGTTTTCTTCAAAAGATGGCATATGAGCCATTGTTCCATCTGAGTTCCCTCTAATAGCTAAATTTAACAAAATAAAATCACATGTTGAGCTAATTTAATCATCAACTGAGAGTATAACATGTGTTAATTGAAATCTAAGAGAGTCTAAAATCAAAATATGCTCAAACCTCATCTGAAAAACCGACGACGAGGCTGTCGAACGGTAGAGGAGGGGAAGAGGTGCCCTCTGACGGCGGATTTGACGAGCTACACTTACCGGCAAGACAGATCGACGGCGACGAAGAGTGGATCAGAAGAGAGTAGCTGATCCCAGATTTTTTTTTTTTGTCAGAGCGACTGTAAGAATCTGCCGTGTCTGGCTCTATCAAGCGCCATGAGTTGACCGATTTCCAAGGCGAGGCAGATTGACGGCCAAGAAAAAAGTGTCAGTGGATAAAAAATAAAGAATTTTTTTTTTACATGCCTCGTGTAGACTTTTAACATCGCTTAGATGTAAACGATATAAAAAAATATTATTGTGATGTCGCTTATAACAAACGATGCAAAACATATCATTAAGTTTTAATTGTAACGTCATTTTGTAAATTGACTTTAGAAAAATGATGCTATAACACATAATTTTAGTAGTGTCAGCTAACGATGAAGAGGAATAAGAACGTAATAGCAAAAAGAGAGAGATATTGAGAGTTAATACTCTGATTAATTTGTTGTAAAATGATAAGCTGAAGATGCCACATACGGCTATCTTCTTAAGTAGCTAAAGTTCCGAACCAAATACATAAAACGACACAATTCCATTTATAAAGAATTATTTAGATATTAGACCTCCTTCTTCAAGTAGAGGCTTTCCTTCTTTTTCCCAAATCAACACTCAGCCACTCTTGACTATTTCCTTAACCTACAATGCATTTCATACTCGAGCCTTCCTGCTCTTGTTACGTTTACCCTGTCTCATCAACGTCATGGGCACACGTAGTCTATCAATACTCCCCCCTAACGATAGAACCTTGTCCTCAAGGTTACACAATGGAAACTGATCTAACATAACAGCAACCGATTCCCATGTATTCTCATGATGAGTCAGATTCTTCCATTTCACCAGGATCTCAAAACCAGAGTTTGCTGCCGCTTTACGAACATCCAATATCTCTTCTGGTTTAGTAACCCATTCCAAGCTATGAGTTAAAGCAGAAAGAAGCGCTTGTGGTGTGTATGATCTCGGAACCGTTAACTTCAACTGCGACACATGAAAAACCGGGTGGATGTTGCTCGAAGCTGGGAACTCCAGTTTGTACGCGACAAGACCTATCTTCTGTTCACCTTATATGGTCCAAAGAACCTCGGAGACAGCTTCTCATTCCTGCGACGTGCCACTAATGCTTGACGATAAGGCCTCAGCTTCAAGTATACCCAATTCCCTACTTCCAACTGCACATCCCTGCGATGTTTATTAGCTTCTTTCTGCATTCTCTGCTGAGCAAGTTCCAAATTCTCCCTAAGCTCCACCAACAGGTTGTCTCGATCCTTAAGCAATTCTTCCACATTGGCATTCATGGATGGTGTATCCTCATAACGTAAAAGTCGTGGTGGTTCTCTACCGTACACAATGGAGAATGGTGAAGTCTTGATGGATGAATGGTAAGACGTATTATACCAATACTCTGCCCACAGCAGCCACTGAGGCCTTGCGGTAGGTTTCCAACTGGTAAAGCAGCGCAAATAGGTCTCAAGGCAGCGGTTAACTACTTCCGTCTGTCCATCCGTCTGTGGGTGATACGCTGAAACCTTGTGTAAGGCTACACCCTGTGTCTTGAAGAGCTCTGACCAGAAATGACTGAGGAAGACGATATCACGATCTAATACCGCTGTTTCTGGAAACCCATGTAGTTTCACCACATCTTGTATGACTGCCTCCAACATTGTTCTTGCTGTGAAAGTATGCTTAAGGGAAATAAAATGACCATACTTGCTCATACGGTCCACCACCACCAATATAGCATTGAATCCCCCAAAATTAGGCAACCCTTCCACAAAGTCTAAGCTTATATTAGACCAAAAATGTTCTGGTATAGGCAGAGGTGAAAGTAGTCATGCTGAAGATGTGGTTGCATATTTATTTTCCTGACAAACCTGACACTGTCGAATGAAGTTCACCACATCCTTCCTCATTCCTCGCCAGTATACTTCTTGCACCAGTCTCTTAAAGGTCTTTAAGGCGTCTTCATGACCACCCACAGCACTTGAATGAAACTGTTTTAACACCTGAATTGTTAAAGGCGATTTGCTTGGTAACACCAGACTACCACTCTTGTACATCAGCCCCTTTTCCAGTGTATAACCCGCTAAAGGCTTCTCCCCTTTTTCCAAGTTCTCCATAATCAAACCCAACTCTGAGTCTGCCCTTACCGACTTTAATAACTCTTCCCGGTCTAGCGACAAAGGTGCTGCAAACACTAACTGGTTCAAAATCTCCTCTGGAGGACGTCTGGACAGGGCATCATCCACTTTATTCTCCACTCTAGGCTTGTATTCAATACGATAATTCAACCCGATGATTTTGGCAGCCCAGCGTTGCTGCACCGTCGACACTTCCTTCTGGTCTAAGAGATGCTTCAGACTGCGTTGATCTGTTTTGATAACAAACTCACGCCCTGTGATGTAATGCTTCCACCTAGAGATAGCCATAACAATGGCTAGAAGTTCTCTTTCATAGACTGATCGAATTTTTCCTTTTGGTGAGAATGCTTGATTGAGGAAAGCAACCAGTCGTTTATCCTGAGATAATACAACTCTTATACCAGCACCTAATGCATCTGTCTCAATAGTGAAAGGCTGGGAAAAGTCAGGTAAGATAAGCACGGGCAAGCTAGTAACTGCATTTTTTAGATCATGAAATGCCTTGGTAGCCTCCTCACTCCAACTAAACGCATTCTTCTTAAGTAATGTTGTTAAAGGGCGAGCAATCAATCCATAGTTGCGAACAAACCGCCGGTAATAACCGGTCAACCCTAAGAATCCTCTCAGCTCCGTTACTGTCTTAGGTAGAGGCCAAGTCTGCATTGCTGCGATTTTCTCCGGGTCTGCAGCAACACCTTCTCGGGATATGACATGGCCTAAGTAGTAAACTTCCGTGCGTCCAAAGGTGCACTTCTTCGCGTTAGCGTAAAACTGATGAGAGCGCAGAAGCTCCAGAACCGTAGCCAAATGTAGCCGGTGAGATTTGATGTCGGGGCTGTAAACGAGGATGTCGTCAAAGAAGACTAACACAAACCTCCGTAAGAATGGCCTGAACAAGTCATTCATCACCGACTGAAAGGTTGATGGTGCGTTGGTGAGCCCAAAGGGCATTACCAAGAACTCATAGTGGCCCTGATGTGTCTTGAAAGTGGTTTTGGGTACATCCTCCTTTCGAACCCTGATTTGGTGATACCCTGCCTTCAAGTCCAACTTAGAAAAATAAGCAGCACCATTCAATTCATCTAGCAGCTCCTCAATCACCAGAATAGGATAACGATCTGGAATGGTGACTTTATTAAGAGCCCTATAGTCCACACAAAAACGCCAGCCCTCATCCTTCTTCTTCCTTAACCAACCTTTCGATCTCATTCTTTTGATCAAACGAGTATCGATACGGTCGTGCATTCACTGGTGAAGTTCCTTCTGCAAGAGTGATGGCATGCTCCATGTTACGAGCTGGAGGTAAGCCTTGTGGCATGGTAAAGACTTCCTGGAATTGATCAAGCAGTCCTTGAACTTCCTTCGAGTAGAGCTGTTGTTGAGGTTGAGCCTGTGTATCAAAAATCTCTGTTAACTCCAGCAGAATCACTTCATTTCTCTTCCTTGCTACCTTCTCTAAGGAATGAAGCGAAATCTCAGCTCTGCTCAAAGTGGGATCCCCTCGGATGGTTATGTTGGGAATGTCCTGAAATCTACCGTACTATCTCTAGAAAGTATGATAAGTGTCGAGATCAGACATAAGTCATAAATACTGGGTGATCATGATGACTTGCTAGAGCCCGCTCATGATCTATAAGTTTAGGACTTATTACCAGTATTGTATGATCCCAAAGGGTCACACACCATAGCTAACGGGAAAGTTAAAATGGAATTAATACAGTAAGATGCAAGGCATTTAATGTATTTGTACAGAGAATTGGGCCAGACAAAAGACAGTCTTTTGTCTGATTTGGGCCTTGGGCCCAAAAGCCTAATGAGCCATTAGTTTAATTACTTGGGCCCATATAAGGAAGAGGAGAGGCGCAGGAAGCCCTAATGCTTCTTGCTTCTGCGATTTTTACACCTGAGCCGTCCTCTCTCTCTCTGTTGATTCCGAGCTTGGTCTAGCAGCCTGATCCGTAGCTTGTAAGCGTGTGGATACCTAGGAGGAGCCGGTTTCTATCAGCTCTTGCAGATCTCGATATTCCTTTGATCAATCCGCTGCAATCACAAGGTAACCATCCTGATCTGTTTATGATTCATCTGCAAATCACCTAGATCCTAGTTGATTATGTGCTAGGTTGTAACCTGTGAATTAAACCATGGACACACATAATCCTTCAGTGGTATCAGAGACAGGTCGTTAGGTTTTTGCTTTTTGGATCATACTAGGTTGTTTATTAGTTTGATGAATCGATTTTAATGAGTAAAATTGATTGAAACTTGGAAAACCTAGAAATATGTGAATCGAAAGTTGACATTGTCTTATAATTAAGAAACGATTTGATAAGGAATGTCATAATCGATGTTGACTTTAATTTGTTAATGTATCAGAATCGTTTTTGTTCATAAGTGATTTGGATAAAGTCTTGGTTCAAGCGAATTGAAAAAGTCATGATTATAAGAATCGTTTGATTTTGTCGTCATTGATTGTTAATAAGGACAAAATCATTTTTGTCTTCTTGTGTATAGCATGATACGATTGTTGATTGTTAATGTCATGATCGTAATTGAAGCAATTATTGAATTGGTTAACAAACGATCGCATGATTGACTTTAGGTTTGTTAATGTTCAAAATCAATTTTGTCTTTAGTGAATCGTTAACTTCGCTTGTTGACTTTGTTGTAATCGATAATAAGAATCGATTTGTTTAATCTGTTAATGTTTAAGCGATTTGTAAAAGATCATGATTTTGTCTTCAAGCTAAAAGACAAAATCGTTTTTAAGCGGTTAACCCAAATCGCGGTTTGCTGGAAATTATTTAATACAATTGGTATTATTTAATTTCTGGTTAAACCGGATTTAAATTCAAAATTGAATTTTAACCTAAACCGAAGGCTGGTCTAAGTTTGATTTGGTTGGACCAAATAATTTAGAGCTGGTCTGGTTTAGTAAATAGCCAGTTGGATTTAGTAGTTAATTTGGTCTTGGACCAGAATTAATGAACCGACTCGGTTATGTCAAATTATTGGGCCAATTGGAATTCTGTGGTCTTGGGCCAAGAATTGGGCCTATAATTTGTGACCCAACCGAGAACTTTAATAGAATATTAAATTAGAAATTTCTATTTTTTTAGCATTTTTCTAAATTTAGAAAGTTTCTAAAAATAGTAGGTTTCCCTAAATAGAAAGTTTCCATGTTTAGTAAGTTACCTGAAATGGAAAGTTTCCCAAAATAGTAATCTTCTATTTTTGGGAGGAAATCTATTGAAACCTAAAATCCTCAAAAACAATATCAAGCTTGGATGTCTTGCCCAATCTTGTCAGCTACTTAACGCTTATTCAATTACAGATATGGCTTACAGTGTGAGGTGTCTGTTTTTGCGTAAGTAAAGTAGTATATAGTCACTAATTTCATTGGGAGTCCCAGACTTTAGTGATTATTTGGCTGTAAGAGATTGGTTTCCTTGACTGGGCCATCGGGAGTCCCGGGCCTTGAGACATCTGGTGTATTGGGCCTTGGGCCCAATTCACAACCGAGAGTTATTGGATATAACTAGCTGTGTGTATGCTTACCAAGTAAAGCTACTTCTGGGTGACGGCCAGTGGCCCACTTTGGATTTAGCTAAACATGGGTCTCGGAATCATTGCATTCTTATGAGGTTAAACAAAGAAATTTTGAATGCAATGCGAGTTTTCTTGTAAGTTATTAAGATTACTCTTTTATGAACTAAATAACTAAAACTCTATTTATCTCTAAATTTCAGTTATGACTAGCACAAACAATCAAAACACTTTCTCGATCCGGTCTGTCCTTGAGATGGACAAACTGAACGGATCAAATTTCTTGACTTGGTCGCGGAACCTGAGGCTAGTCCTCAGGCAGGAGAGAAAGGACTATGTCCTTGAGAGAGCTCTCCCCGAGAGGATCGGGTCCAATGCCTCTCATGCAGTATATGATGCTTGGAATAAGCATTATAATGATGCGGTAGATGTGCGTGGTCTGATATTGGCTACCATGGACTCAGATTTGCTGAAGCAATATGAGAACATGGAGTCGCCAATAGAGATGATCAGCAGCCTGAAATTGAAATTTCAGGAGCAGGTAAGAGTGGAGAGATACCAGTTGGTTAAGTCTCTCACTAGCTGCAAGCTACCAAATGATCATCCAGTAAGTCCTCATGTCAGTAAAATGATGGGTTACATTGATAACCTGAGGAAACTGGATTATCCAGTTAGCAAAGAATTGGCAACTGAGATCATTCTGCAGTCACTGCCGTCAAGCTATGATAAGTTCAAAAGGAACTATATCAAGAAAGGCTTAACGAAGACGCTGACTGAACTGCATGATATGCTCAAGACAGTTGAGCCAAACGTGAAGAGTACCCTGTATAATCTCATAATGGAGAAGGTTAGGTTTACTAAACCTAATGCTGACAAGGGTGAAGACAAAGTTGTCCAGATTTTGAATCATGGCAAGCGTGTGTCTTCTGAGCCCGAGTCAGATACATCTTACGTTGGTAAGTGCTGCTACTGTAAAGAGACTGGGCATTGGAAGAGAGATTGCATTAAATTCATGGAAGATTATGAGGAGTTGAAGTTGATGTATGAGACTACTTCCTCAGGTATTCATGTTATTACTTCAAGTTCTACCTTATAGGTATTGGATACTGGTTGTGGCACTGATATTTATTATAATATGCAGAGCCTAAGCAACAGTAGAACGTTGAAGGAAGGACAAGTGGAACTGCATGTCTGGAAGGAGCTATGGATGCTGCCTCAGCCGTAGGGTTTTCACTTGTAGATGCCTTTGAGGCTTGGTTTTGTATTAAGTAATTGCTACAATGTACCTGCTTTAAGCAGAGTTGTCTTTCATTTTCTTGTAAGAATTTGAATGTTTTTCATTTTGATAAAAGACAAGTTTTGTTCTTTTGATCTTAATGAAATATTAATTGTAGCACCCTATTCAAGGAATGGGTTTTATATCTTAAACCAAAGAGTGCCTAAATGTAACATAAATACCGAATTGGTTTAAATCTGATGAATTAAACCTGATTTTTCTTGGCGTAAATGTTTTGGTCACATAGAGTGAGTCGGATTCAGAAATCCCATAGTTATGGACTTTTGGGCTCATTTGATCGGATATCTTATGAGACTTGAATTCTGCTTACTGGACCAAAAGACAAAGGGCCCATCTTAGCCGAGCTAGAGAAAGGCCCAAAGGCTTATTGGACCTTGAACATACTCATGTATGTGGCCCGATGAGCAGTAATGCCAGAGAAAATTTCATGTACTTCATTGTCTCTACTGATTACTTCAGTGAGTATGACTGTGTTCATTTGATGAGACACGAGTCGGAATTCTTTGAAATGGTCGAAAGAGTTCCAGAATGAGGTATAGAATCTGAGTGACAGAAGTATTGAGACTCTGGATTAGATCACGAGTGAGAATACTTAAGTCATTGATGGTGTGATCATCTGAATGAGTGTGAAGTCGTTTCACAGCTCATTTCTCCTGAAAACCTTGAGGTGTTTCTGTGAGAAAGAATCAGATCTTATTAGAAATGATTAAAGATGAGTCACACGAATCTTCCATGATATTCTTTAAGAATAACGCTCTAGAAATATCTAAGTTTACGCTGAAATAGTTCCACCAATATCAGTTGAAAGACACCACATAAATGTGGACTGGAAATGATCCAAATTCGTCTTTACTGAGTATTTGTAGTTGAGCTACTTCGCTGGTTGTCCTAGGGAAACCAAGGCTTGTTACTTTTTACGTCCATTCCGAAAACGAAGTTAGGTTGTTCGGAATTCTGTTTTCTAAAAGGAAAGTTACTTTCCAAGAAGAACAGTGGGAGTAAAAGTATAACTCGAAGAAATTCGAGAAATACAGGAGGCTGCTCAACCTGTTGAGGGAGAGCAGCAGATGGATTTACAGATTTCTGTAGAATCTACACCTGTAGAGCCTGAATTTCGCAGATCTGAATGAATCCGTCACTAATCCGAGAGTGATTTCTCGTGATTAGTTGCCATGATCTGATGATCATTGAAAGTGACGAACCTGCAAAATTCACAGAAGCGAAAGTGAGCCCGGACTCCGAAAAATTATACTGTATGTAAGTTAGCTTCATCGATCCATTCATGGATAGAAGCAAACATATCGGAGTTGGAATCTTCGTTCTGTTGAAGTAGTCAAGGTTTTGACTTGAACAGGAACGAGATGGAACTGTGCGTTTACTAATAGATAAGTGGGAGCGATGTTGCATTTCTCATAGTGTATGTCGATGACATACTGATTCTCGGAAATAACGTTCCAATGCTGCAGTCGGTAAAGGACTGGCTTGGGAGTTGGTTTTACGATTGACATGGGTAAAGCCACGTATGTTCTTGGATTTTGGATCTAAAGATAGAGATCCAAAAGAGCTGATAGGACAAAGTCAGGATTCTTATATTGACAAAGTCCTACACGTTTTCAGCATTCCAAGAAGGGTTTTATGCCAATGTCACATGGCATTACGTTAAGCAAGAAATAGTGTCCTACGATAACTGCTGAGCTTGAATGCATGGATGAGATTCCATATGCGTCGGCAATTGGATCTATCATGTATGCCATGACACGTACTTGTTTTGATGTTGCTTTAAAGTTAAGCAAGACAAGTAAAGACCAGTCAAATCCAGCAAAGAATCACTGGATAGACGTAATGAATATCCTTAAGTATTTGGAAAATACTTAGGATAAGTTCTTGATTTACGGAGAAAGTGAGGTGCTACAAGTCGATAGAGTCTGAAAGGCAAGTTTCCAACAGACAAAGATGATTTCCGGTCACAGTCCGGTTATATCTTGTGTCTGTCTGGCGGTGCAAGGCACTGTTGCTTACTCCATGACTTAAGCTAAACATTTCGCAGCTTGGGTAGCGGCGAAAGAGGTTGTTTGGATAGAAAAGTTCATCACTGAACTTGATGTGGCTAGCTGCACATCTGAGATCCAAACACATTGAGGGTAGGTGTTACCTATTCCGTGAGATAAATGACAGAGGTGTTAAGTAGATCAGCAAGTTTCAACGAATGAGAACGTTGCTAATCTATTAACGAAGCCACTCCTTAGGCCTAAGCACGAGTCGCGAACTGTAGCTGTAGGATAAGTGAAATTAAGATGTAGTCTTAATTTCAGTGGGAGTTTGTAAAGGGCTTTATTTAGTTGTTTTGAAAGGTTCATGTAAACATAATATTTCATGTTTATGAAATCTATGATTTCTGGATTATTTTAACTGTGATATAAATAATCGTTCCAAAATGATTCATGTCATTATATATGGGCCATCGAAGTACATGAGTAGACTTGATCCTGAAACCCCATATTTAACGAAATGACATAAATCATAGTGTCCATAGTCGAAGGTTGTTGAAATTGGAACACTAACAACCACTTGAGACTAGATTGTGTTGAGACTTATGACCAAGTTTCGAGGGGTCATAGATGCGCGGCATCAAAGTCGACACATAGGTATATGTAGGGGAGCATATGACCGGACATGGCCCGCTGATGAGAACTCTACAAGATATTAATATCTGTGTCATGAGAGGTTCTCATATACGACTATAGAGTATAGTCCTTAGACCTGAGTTCGCATGCATGTGGTTGCACATGGATTGATGCACTTTGATCATTGTCTAACGCTGTTTCGTAACTGGGAGCTATAAGGACCTTGGTTTGGTGTATTATAAAGTGAGTAGTTCATAGTGATGGAACAAGATGGGATTTGTCCCTGCCGTTTAACGGAGGTAATATCTCTAGGCCAATCGGAGACTTGATAGCTGGTAAGAGAGTGGCCACTCCCAAACGGACTTGCCCAAGTCGTTTGCATTGTTAGTATCAAATCTGGTCCGATAAACATGGTCTGGCGATATAAGGATGACACGCATCTTGCCTTATGCCAGATTGAGATATTGAGACAAAAGGATTAGGGAATGTAGGATTCCAGTACAAGTGGGAGATTGTTGGGAATGTCCTGAAATCTACCGTACTATCTCTAGAAAGTATGATAAGTGTCGAGATCAGACATAAGTCATAAATACTGGGTGATCATGATGACTTGCTAGAGCCCGCTCATGATCTATAAGTTTAGGACTTATTACCAGTATTGTATGATCCCAAAGGGTCACACACCATAGCTAACGGGAAAGTTAAAATGGAATTAATACAGTAAGATGCAAGGCATTTAATGTATTTGTACAGAGAATTGGGCCAGACAAAAGACAGTCTTTTGTCTGATTTGGGCCTTGGGCCCAAAAGCCTAATGAGCCATTAGTTTAATTACTTGGGCCCATATAAGGAAGAGGAGAGGCGCATGAAGCCCTAATGCTTCTTGCTTCTGCGATTTTTACACCTGAGCCGTCCTCTCTCTCTCTGTTGATTCCGAGCTTGGTCTAGCAGCCTGATCCGTAGCTTGTAAGCGTGTGGATACCTAGGAGGAGCCGGTTTCTATCAGCTCTTGCAGATCTCGATATTCCTTTGATCAATCCGCTGCAATCACAAGGTAACCATCCTGATCTGTTTATGATTCATCTGCAAATCACCTAGATCCTAGTTGATTATGTGCTAGGTTGTAACCTGTGAATTAAACCATGGACACACATAATCCTTCAGGTTACCCATTGCTCCTGTATTTTCCAGCTCAATCTTCGTTCCGCCCAATGGATCCTTGTAATCTCCAACGTGGCTAACCATGAATACCCTAGTACAACATTTGTAGTACCGAGCTCAAACAAGAGAAATTCCTCTGTAATGGTCACACCCTGAATCTCCAAGCGCACACCGGCACACTTACCACAACCATTAATTACCTCTCTGTTACCCACACATACTCCAAAACCTCGAGTTTCAGTGACGGGCAAACCGATCTCAGTCGCAACTCGGGAAGAAATGAAATTACTTGTTGCACCTGAATCAATCAAAACTATCACCTCCTTGTCGCCAATACAGCCAGGCATTTTCATGGATCTCTCAGTCGTTAAGCCAGCCATAGATTGAAGAGAAAGAGTAACCAAAACCTTCCCTTCATCGTTGTCCATACTAGCTTCATGTTCCTGTTGTTCATCCATGTTTTCTCCCTCCGCCTCGATGTCATCTTCAATTTCCAGACACTTGAAACGTTGATTCTTGCAACGATGACCGGGAAACCAACAATCACCACAATGTCGACAAGGATTAGAATTTCGAACCTCTCCAGCACCATTGGTTCTCCGTACATCTCTGCCACTGAATGATTTCCTAGCTGGGACAGATTCTAAACCTTGCGATGTCTGCTGAGCATGACCAGATGACAATGTCGGGGCTGAAGTGGTGCGAGAGAAGTTGCGAACTTGATAGCTTCACGTATCACTCTCCTGGGCTTCAATCAGCTTAGCAACTTCCACAATGTCAGCCATATTAACCGGTGTACATCGTACCACCTGATCCCTTAAACTCTTCTTTAACCCACGAAGGAAGGCCGACTCCCGGACATCATCAGGAACATGTGGTACTTCCACAGATAGCTCCTCGAACCGCTCTCGATATTTCTCTACACTACCGGTTTGTGAAATCCCTAGCAAGTGATCAATGGCTGAACTACCTCTGCTGGGTCGAAAACGCCGTTTAAATTTGTCCCGAAAATCGTTCCAATTTAAAATCTGTTCCCGATCCTGAGAGATGCGCCACCAAGTAATGGCCGATCCCGTCAGACATGACAACGCCTACTCGAGCTTGTCTGTCTCAGTTGTTTGTTCCTGGTAAAGCATTTTTCCACACGGAACAACCAATCATCTGGGTTGGTACCCTCATAGATCGACAGATCTACCAACTTCCCAGGAGATTCAACCTTCGGAGAGTCCATTTGAGGATTGCTCGACATACCTGAGAAAGAGAACCCAGTGGGTTTGAAAGGAATCTCCAGATTCGGTAACGTAAACCGAGTCTCGACATTCTTCTGCTTGGCTGGTCTCTCTGGAGTGACGATCGGACCCACCGGTGGCGTCACGAACCCAGCGGAGACGGTCGCAGCCTGGGGACCCTGCATCGGAGGTTGTGCCATTGACATCAAGTAATCCTTGATCCATCGCATATTCAAATCCAACTCCTCCATACGCTGTTTTATTACACCCATTTCGGACTGAACGCCACGAACCTGTGACTCGAGTTCAGATCCGCCGGATTTTGGCTCAGAACTAGCTCCGCTTGGTGAAGAAGCCATGTTCCTCAACAATGAAAGACACCAAATTTGTTAGACTCATCTAACGATGAAGAGGAATAAGAACGTAATAGCAAAAAGAGAAAGATATTGAGAGTTAATACTATGGTTAATTTGTTGTAAAATGATAAGCTGAAGATGCCACATACGGCTATCTTCTTAAGTAGCTAAAGTTTCGAACCAAATACATAAAACGACACAGTTCCATTTATGAATAATTATTTAGATACTAGACCTCCTTCTTCAAGTAGAGGCTTTCCTTCTTTTTCCCTAATCAACACTCAGCCACTCTTGACTATCTCTTTAACCTGCAACGCATTCCATATTCGAGCCTTCCTGCTCTTGTTACGTTTACCTTGTCTCATCAACGTCATGGGCACACGTAGTCTATCAGAAACCTAGAGCGATGAGAAACAGTCAAGATGATTAGCTTCATTGACGTCGATTTTTCGGTGGCGGAAGCGAAGTTCGAGGAGATTGTGAAATATAACGGAGAAGCGACGGATGAGAGGTTTGGGATCGATGATGGTGTTTTGGATTTCATCGTCTACGGAGCTAAACTGACGTTTGTGGATCTAAGCGAAGTTGAATTCTACGAGGCGAAAATAAGGGAGACGTCGAAAATAAGGGAGACGTCGCCGGTATCGGTGTATTGTAATGTTCAGGGGATAGAAGATGAAGGAGCTGTAGTGTTTTTGCCGGCGGCGAATAGGGGGGAGAGGGTTGTGACGGTGACATTGCCGGAGGATGAGAGGGAGAAGGTACAATGGGAACTGAGGAAGTGTGGTTAATCACGGCGTTAGTTTACAGAGAATAAATTTAAAGGTGGCGAAGTAAGTAACAAACAGTTTGTAATCGTATGGTTAATGATGTTTGTTCGAATGTTTCATCTATACATTTACTATTCTCTTTCAAGTTCTATTAGAAAGAAAAAAATCTATCAACATACACAAAAACGGATATAACTCTTTCAATGATGCTGGACTTGAGGACACAAAGACAATTTGGTGTTGAGTTGCCATGCCGCCATAGCTCATACGATCATTATCAAACCGTACAGTTCTTGACCAGCCTCCAAACCCTGATTGTATCAGGGAAAACATTGCAATACACCACTCATCTTTGTGATTCTTCTCTTGAAACGAGTCTCTCGATTTAGAGACATAGCAGGAAAAGGTGTAATACGACACTCATCCCCTCCACTATAGAGATCATAAGATACAACATAATCTGCGTCCATGGTGTTACCAACAGCAGCAAGCCAGTGAAGAACCCCGTTCAAAGGAAACAAGCACTTTAGTCAAGGAACGGAAAGACAACGTACCTCTTCGGTTTTCCACAATTCTGTTTCAGATGAATATATCATGAAAGTGACTTCTTTAGATACCCAACTTGGGGGCAATATTCAGACAACCTATCTTTGTTACTTTTGCCTGACGACCATACTCTGCTTGTTGATCGGACTCTTCTGAAAGATGTCATCGAAATTCTACAGAGCCCCTCTTCGCCAAATCCTTGGAAGTTAGGTTAAACCTTAAAACAAGAACAAGAAGGAAAAAAACACTTTACTTTTCCTCTGTGTGATTGCAAATTTCTTTCATCCTTTTGGATATATAAACAACTGAAGACGCATAAACCCTTCAAAGGAAAGCTGAAACAACCTACCGTTGTCTTCTTTAACCTGAAAGCTGAAACAACCTACCGGTTCATCTTGGAAGAAGAAACAATTTTGATAAATTTTGAATAGTTTCTCGAAAGTGGCATTGACAGAATTTGAAAAGTAGATCGTTTCAACTGCAGAAAAGGGCAAAGGACAGTCTGCTATTTAGGCAGCTGATCATTCAGAACTAACAGGAGATGATCTATCGCCTCGTCCTTCGTCTTCTCCAGGAGAAGATGAACGCAATCTTTCATGACGTTTTGATCTTTTATCTCTTGAACTCTTCTTCTTCTCTATCGATCTCGCGAATGTCCCTTATGTCTTGATGATTTCCTTTCATCAGAATATCCTGGGGATGACCTTCTCTCTCTCCTATGCTTACCCTCAGAAGATACTGACCTCGACCGTCTTCCACTACGACGCTTGGACTTTTTGTCCCTGCTCTGACTCTCCTTGGTATGACTACGCTTACCTTCCATTGATTTTGACCTGGACCTCCTTCTACGTGATCCTCCTTTTCTATCTTCATCCAGCTCATTTTTCCTAGAGGACCTGTGTTTAGTTTCCAATGATCTAGACCTAGACCTTCCCCTCCTCTCCTCCTTCATATTATAGTCAACATCAATATCCTCAAGAGAGCCATTGTTGATTTCCAATGATTTAGACCTGGATCGACCCCTGTGTTTCCGTTTAGTATCATCAGAATTCCGGGATGTCTCTCTGTTTCTTTTCCGACCTCCAGGAGATCTTGACCTTGACCGGTTTTTGTCATGTTTCAATTCCTCATCTCTAGATTCATCCTTCTTCTCTGCAGAATTTTCCACTGATCTAGATCTTGAACGTGTTCTACGTTGGAGTTTGGTTTCTTCATCATCTCTTGGGGTTGACTTAGTTTCCTTATGCCCCCTTGGCGATCTTGATTTCTTATCCCCACGAGATCGATGTCTTGACAGCTCTGAATCAGCCTGCTGGGATTTTCTCTTTTTGGGGCTTACACTCCTACTTCTCCTTGAGCTAGATGAATATTGCTCATCTGATCTACCGTATCTCTTACTTTCAGAAATATCCCTAGAATCCCTATATGACCGTCTTCTCCCCTCATAAGTTGATCGAGGGTGATATCTTAATGGTGATCTTGACCTATGACTTCGTGGGCGACGAAATGGTGGTGAATAAGACGGAGATCTCCGCCTTCGCCTGTAACTAATTGGTGATTTTGACTTCGATCTAGACCTGGCAGGAGAGTTAGATGGTGACCTACACAAGAGTAGTGACTATCAGTTCCGCTTTCCAAAAATATGGCAATGTTATCAAAAGGAGAAAGGAGCAAAAGTCATGGAAGCCCACCTAGGTTTCTGGTCAGTTTCTTTTTCGTCATTTCCAACTCCATCAGGTTTCAGTTTCCTACTTATCTCTGCAGCTCTAGCTGCTGCAAGCTCGGTGGCAGACTTCATGGTGGCAGCCCTATTAGCTGCCTGCTGAGTAGCCATGGCTTGTTGCATCAGTATAGCCTGTTGGAATTGCATCTGCTGCATCGCGACGGCCTGTTGCATCATCATTGGTAGTGAGGATGAAGAAGAGTTATCTGAAGATGGTTTCTGAGGAAGCGATTTCGCAATCTCAACATTCAAAGGCCTACCACAGACTTCTATATTGTTTAATGCCAATGCAGCGGTTGCTTCTTCGGGCTTTGAATATTCAATATAGGCAAGATGTTTTGAATCAATTATAGTACAGTCAACTACTGTGCCACAGAAGCTAAATAGCTGCCTAAGCTGCTCAGTTGTAAGCTGTGGACTCAGGTTGCTAACTTGGAGAAATTTCTTCAATGCTTCCCCCTTTACTTCTTTTTCTGGGGAACCTATATCAGAAGCTACTTCAACTCATGAGTCTCACAAAACGGAAGAAAACTAAATTCATATATATGATTCCACTAGGGATCCAAAACAATGAGGTATATAGAGAAAGAGACCAGCAATGAAAGGGGACAATACCTAAAGAGCCTTTGTTTAATCGAGCCTGTGCTTGCATCTGCGAAGCATGAGCTTGAAGGGCTTGTGCGGCGACAATGGCTTGTGCAGCAGCCATTGCTGCAGCGGAAGGTGCCATAGGTACCTGACTTAGGTTACCCATGTTTTGTGTTGCAGCTATAGCAGTCATCAGTAAATTCTGTGGAGGATGATTCAACTTGCACATAGTGTTTGCACATCTACCATTAAGATATTCTCGACAAACTTCCCCAAGTGAAGCTCCAACTCCAGGCAATATAGCACCACCTGAGGGACCAGGGGAAATGCCTGGAACCATCCCCAAGAGACCCGGGAAAGCACCAGAAACTGAACCAGTGTAATTCGGCATGTTTGGCATTGTTTGGTTTATAAGGTTTGAGTACGAAGCTGGAGCAGAACCAATCAGTCCAGTAGAAGAAGAGCCTGTTTCAGTTTTTTGATAAAGAAAACACCTTACCATCAAACATTTTGACTCATTAAGGAAACGAACGCGCATTAACAAGATTCTTTGAAAGTGAGATCAAGAAGACCTTACCTTGGCTAAAGAAGACAGGAAAAGGACTTCCAGTAATCGCAATCCCATTGCATTCAATGTTCACCATATAGTTTCCTCTCTTGGGCACAACGTAGGTAACAGCATAACTCCCATCTCCAATATCCTTAACCACTCCTTCTTGATCTGTACCACCAACACCAACACCAGGAGACACTATAACCCTAATCAAAGCTCCACCATTAGGAACTTTTCTTCCATCAGAGTCCTTTGTTACAACTACAAATGTAGACGGTACACAAGCCGTTCCTCCACCGACACCAGCTCCAGATGCCGTGGACTTACTCGGATCCACCGGACCAATTGGTTTCCTTGATAAATAATCAGATTCATCATCCGAATCGCTGTCAGATTCTGGTGCAGATTCAGGTACCATAGAAGACGGAGCAGCTTCAATCAAAGGTGTAGGTTGATCGACGCCTTTGAATGTAGCTTCAAAAGCTGCTTTTGCGGCAGCGTCTTTCTCTCCTTGGTCCTTGATTTTGGCGTCTTCCGCATGCTTCATCCAAAAGGGCTTACCAGCGTTAGAAGCCATCAAAACAAGTAGCAATTGACAGCAATTTCTATCCCCCTCGATCTGAGATGAACACTGGCGATGTAAATCCCTAATTCGGAGATAACAATTGATACGCGCAGAGCCCTACGATTATATAACCAAAACTAGAAAGAATAATAGCTCAAGGTAGAATGCAAAATGGTGAAATCGAAGGTAGATCCCGGCGGTTCTAGGGTTTCTAGCAAATCGAGAAAAGCAATTGAAGAAGAAGAGGAGAGAGGAAAAAGTCGAATCTTTTACACAAGCAGCGAGTGGACGATTTCTTCTTTTCCGGTTTGTGTTCTTTCGGACATGAACCGTTTAGCTATTTACAAATTCGGGTTGATTTAATTCTTTTGGTTTTTGATCTAGTTAGTAAAACTAGGAACCCACTAATATTCACAATAAAATTAGGTTTAGTATGGTTATGATTTGGTTCTGTTTTCCATATATTTTGGATAGTTCAAATAATCCCATAAAAATTTGGATAATTCATAGAAAAATAATGGATAGGTCGAATATAAATCAGACAATTTAGGATATTTTGGATAAAAAAAACATTTGAGTGATTTTGGATAATTCAGTTTTTAAATAATATTTGTTTAAATTTGGTTATATGGTTATTTTAAATATATAATATTTTAGACATAAAAATTATATTTTAAATAATTCAGGTATCCTTTGGCTTTGGTTCAAATCCATTTCAGTTTATGTACTCTTTTATATGAAAATACCATTCATATATTTTGATATTTTGGTTCGGTTCAATTACATTTTTTCAGTTCGGTTCGATTCGTTTTTTAAACATGAACCTTATTTATAAAAATCTTTTGAAGGTTTTTATTAGCGGGATAATTTTAAAAATATATTAAATTATGATTAAAATTTGAAAAATACTCTCATGTTTTATTTTTCGAAAACTATGTTCTTAAATATGATAAAAATTTTTTATCCAAGTATAAATTAAATTACAAATTCAAAACGAGATATGAGAATAACTACCTCAGAAAATTCTTATATTAAATAAGAAGTGGTTTTTTACTATGTTAATTTTATTTTAAATTGAAAATTTTATTATTTTATTATTTATGATATTGATTTATATAAATTTTTATTCTATTTTGGAGATATGAATAATGTCTGATAATTGTTTTTTTAAAAGGTCAAATAATTTTAAACATATATTTACTATTTTACTTTCAGAATTAATAGATTTATTTGCATAGATAATACAATTTTATATAATAACTTATATTATTTTTCTAATGCTAAAAATTAAAAAAAATATATTATTTTCATAAAAGGTTTGAATATTATTGATATACTGAATCTTGTGTCTGTATATTGCTGATGATTCATGCTATTTTTATACTAATCGAGATGTGTTTTTGAAATTTTATTCACCATCAAAATGGTTGATTACTAGGTTATTTTAATGAAATTATGTTTTTTACTATGTTGATCTTACTTTAATTTTTTTATTTATTATATTAATTTTATTAATTAATTTTAATTATATTTAGTAAATATACATAGTCTCAGTAATAAAAGATTTTAAAATATTAGAAAATTCCGACAATATATTTATTATTTGATTTACGATATTAATAGATATTTTTATAAATATTTTTTTATAATTAATAGTAATATTAAATTTAAAAATGTAAAATTAATTGTTAGTAATTTAATATATATATATATATAGCTATTTATTTTATTAATTTAAATAATTAATTTATTATAAGTGAAAATATATAATTTGGTAATAAATTATTTTTAAAAATATCAGATAATTTCTATAATATATTTGTTATTTGAATTTAAGACTTTACTAAATATGCTTGTTACAGATAAAATAACTTTATAGTATTATATATTTTATAATTATTATTAATATTAATTTTAAAAAAAATATAAGATAACTTTTTTAGTATATAGTTTAGATGAAAATTTTCAATATAAACATTAAAAAATTATATCGACACATGATGCAGGTGAATTATGATGGTTTGTATTAAATCATCTATGGAAATGAGCATTTATTTTTAGAATAAAGAAAAATTTAGCACGTTTCGTTTCGTCCATTGGAAAATAATTGCTAAATATTTCTTTTTGTAGATATTAGGTTAATTTTTGGACTAATGCCGCATACTATTTTTGTTAAGTTTTTGTTTTATCAATTTATTATAGGGTTTACATAGAATTAAAATTGATAAGATTAACAGAAACGACTTTTAAAAACAGTAATATATATATTTTTGAAAAACTAACATTTCTATATTATCAGATACATTGTGATAATTATTTGTCAAAATTTCAAAGAAGCAATTTCAAAATTGTAGATTAAAAGTTCAAATAGGACTCGTTTCCAATACAAACTCTTTTCCTCTCTCCACCTAATACGCGTCGGACGAATGTTCCACCGGTCATAGTGTTTTGGCATCAACAACAAATGATCTATGGCAATACTTTTTCTTCTCATTTTAGCTAAACGCTTTTCGAAATAATTTACATTACTTTTTCCACGATCAATGGTACTGGCTCAGATGTTGTAAGATCTCAACTCGGTCTATCCGAAGATAGAAAGAGTTTTAGGGTTTCTTGAGAGATTCTTAAGAATATTCTATAATGAACTCGGTGGATGACGGCAAGCTTATGGTTTTGCTAGGTTTCAGGGATGAAACAAAGCGGCGGAAAAGAGATCAAAGAAGTCGGTAGAGAACTGTTTACGATTAGGGTTTGTAAAAGCTCCCTGAAGACTAATTTTCTGTAAAAGTTTGTATTCAATAAAGCGTATGTATCTCGGCTAGCTTGATGCCTTTAATTGATTACAAAGTCGGCATAAACAATTAGGAAAAACCTAGAATAATTTTAGAATGTTTCCTATTAAACCGGCGTGAATATCTTCAAACGAATCTTCTTGCTTGGCGTGATCTTCACGAGCGCCGCTTTAGTCTTGCCGCCTTTGGTCACTTGTCTCTTCTGTGTTAACCTAGTTGCCTCATGCTGGGCCGCGACGAGATGACACCTTTTTGGGCCGAGATGGATCGATCATTTCCTCTTTGGGCCGACCTAAATTCATGAATGGGCCTTTATGTAAGGGTGTTAATCCTGAAACCAACAATAAGCCCCCCCAATTCGGCGATTCGAATTCATTTGGATTGGCGGTACAAGGAGAATACCGGATTGGTTTAAGAAATGATTTAGTTTGGCCGGTTTAGACAGCTAGATTCCGGTTGGACCGCTTTATAGGTACGGGAAACGAAACGTCTTCTAGGTATAATGATGTCTTCTCGAACACAACACCCATTTCCTCTATAAATATTTCTACTTCACTCTCCACTTCTCATTTCTGCTTCGAGTGACAAAAGGTATTGTCTCCTTCGCTCTCTACCGTATTTATTTTCCGATTTCTTCTTTGTAGTTTCTCCGCCGTAAGTTATTAGGATCCTTATATCTAAACTCATCATTCTTCCTTAGTTTCTTTAACTGTTCTTCGATCGAAATGACTTTGATTCGTTGCTCTGAAAATAAGGACAAAGAAATTGTTACTGTGTCATCCTCGGAAGACAAATCACGAAGTCAGCGTATTACTTCTGGGGATTCATCTTCATGTAGTACGACTTCCGATCTGAGAAATAATCCCGGCTACCTGGCGTTTAAGGAACTCGAACGTCGTCGTGAAATTGCTCGGCTAGGGGATTCCACGGAAAGTTCGGGTCATTCCGGGTTCAAGATTCCCCAGCTAAGGGATTCTGATTCAGATGGACCGGGAGAGCATCAAATCGAGGTGGAAAAGGGGGAGACCGAGGAGGATGAAAGTGAGACCATTTATGTGGAGGGAAATGACGCCGCAATCGTTTCTTTTGAAGGATATCAGCTGCTTCGACGGAACTATTCGCCAATGTTTTCCCAACTCGATCTACAGAAGCTACAGTCGAATTCGCATTGGCAAATTGCGGAGACGACCCAAAGATCAAGTTTTTCATCACCAGCTCAACGGATCGGCCTTGGACTCCACCTCCCGGTTTCATCTGCCTATATGAATCGTACTTTCTCAACACGAATTCAGTCGGTTGCCGACTTTGGCGTCCTCTCCCCGACCTCCTTGTTTCCTATTGTGCTCGGAGTGAGATCGCGATCTCACAGCTTTCGGCAACCGCGATTCGTCACATGGTAGGGCTTCTTGTTCTCGCTGCTGAGTGCAACATCTCGATCAATGTTAGGACGTTCGAGGAGATGACCTCCATTAGTCAAATGACGAAGACTAGCCCGGGTGCTTCGCTGTGAAAATGAGACCAGATAAGGGGGTCATTCTGGGGACGCCGAGCAAAGTTCGAGTCTGGAAGAGATACTATTTCTATGCCGAGATAACATCTTTAGCTGTCCCCAACCCGCATAGGGAGTTTAGATCGCCGTGGAACACGAATATATTGGTAGATATTGTTCTTAATTTCCTTGTCGCTTTGAACATATAATTTACTTATTTATTTTTTCTCTGGCAGTGCGCCATCCCTTCTACAAACCTTACCCGAATAACTTCTTTTCTGTTGTCGAGGTCATATGAGGTCTCAGCCACCGCAAGTAGGAACAAATCACTTGTGCGCGCATTGACCGGTCCCGTCCAAAAATCTCCAAAGGTGAGGTTCTTTTGAACTGTTCAGTTCCTTTCGGCGAGTTTAATTTCATATTTTGCCCTTTTCAGTTGACTGGGATACATCTGCAAAAGTCGATCCGGCCGATCTGAAAATGGGCAAGGTGAAGAAAATCAAAGTCGACTATGCGCAAAGACTTAATGTGAATCCTTCCGCTGCGGCAATGCCCTCGAAAGAGTTTGAGGCGGCGTTGCCTTTGGCTGAAGGCGGCGACAGTTCGCTACAAGTGGCAATCGTTGCGCCCGTCGATCCTTCCAAAAGAAGAAGAAGAAGGCGACAGCCGAGATCAGCACACCTGCCCCTACAGAGGCGGCACAGTGGAAAAAGAGGGCAGCTACGGGTAAAACAGCCGGGGAGAGTTACTCGAAGAAAAAAGCGGTGGAGGTTTTTGCTAAGGATAAGTCCGAAGATAGTGTGAAGGAGATATCTGACGAGACCGGGAAGAAGAGGCCTTTTGTTTCTTCTATACACATTGTTCATGCTCCTCATCGGGGCGAGAAAAAAGACAATAGGGATCGACCCTCAATCCATAACTTCGCTTACAAATACGAGAGCGAGGTCCCCTTCGTCCAAAACCATCGAGCATGCGTCGACCTGCTCTCTTGTGTGAGAGGATCGAATAAAGATTGGCGGCTTTAAAGGATATGTCCGACTCCGAGGCGGTCATTGATCTTAAGCAATGTGAGGCATCAATAAGTTTCCCTTTTTTATTCCACGCTTGATGGGTTCCTTGCATTAATGGTGACTTTTTGCTTCTTAGGTCATACCGGCGTAAAAACGAGTAATTCTTGAACACACTTCAAAAATTAGGAGGGCCATGATTGTGAGATCCGGGATTCACACTAAGAATTTGTATTCGTGGATTTGGACTTTTGGATATAGAAATGGTATAGTTTCCTATGAATCAAAGACTTTATTGAGATTGATCGTCGAGATAGAACAAACACAGTCGAGAAGAGAGTACAAAGTATAGGATCGAGCTATCTAATCGAAGTGTTCTTAGCCTAGGTTGGAATTGTCTTTAATGAGTCGCCACTTCTTCCTTTAAATAGTCTCGATTCTGATCTCCTCGTCCTGATATTTCGGCCTCGTCGTTGTAACGATCTCCGAGATTTATGCGGATCAGTTGAACTGGCGAAGACCAAGTTGCTCTATCTCCACGCCATCCTCTGCCGAGCTCGAGCTTGATTGTCTCCGGCTTCGGCATCGTCTGGGCCTCTCCAAGGCGTTTGCTTCGCTTGGGCCCAACAAGAGAATTGACTCTCCCGTCTATCTTTGATTATGGAATGGGCTCGTAATTACGGGCCTTTGTCTTGTCTGTTAATGGGCCGGATTTCCTAGAGGGAAATCCAGTACCAACAATAGCCCCCCAGCCCATTGAATTCGAGAAGTCGAGGTTAATGGGCGGTGGACATTCTCGGGAAGAGGTGCATGCCTTGGATGCGACGAATCCAATGATTATTTTCTTCCCGTCCATAGATCTTATATCGACGGTTGAGATCGCACGAGACCGAAGGATCACAACTACCTTGATCTTTTTTCGTGATTTATTTACGAATTTCGAATCGAGCGGTTGGGATTGTGGGATACCAAAAATCCCACAGATCTCGAGCACGAGGTAGTTTAAAAGGGGAAGTTACCTAGCACGATTCCCATTACTGCTCACACTGCGAATCGTCAAGGTAACTTCTTCTACTCCATTATATCCTCTTCTTGCCTCTTGCTCATATTCTCTTTTTCGTTGTTTCAAGATTTTCTCTCTCTAGAGATTTCGTTTTCCCTCTTTCCTTGAAAGAAACTTTCGATATTCCGAACTATCATGGTTCGAAAGAGTACAGCCAGGGTCAGTCCTTCTGTGGCAGCTGGTCCGGTTGGTCCTTATCCACCGTCCAGTTTGACTGTTGACCAAATACGGAAATTGCGGACGAAGTGCCAGATTCCGTCGGAGGTGGAGATACTTATCCCATCGCCGGACATGTCCCCGGAAACTGTCGTCGAAGGCCATTATTGCGCTTCTTATACCTATTTCGATAAATGCGGATTGTTTTTTTCCAATCCCTCGCATTATCTCATGGGTTTTAGCTCAGCTCCAACTGGCCTTTCACCAGATGACTCCGAATTTCGTTCGGTATGTCGTCGGGCTCGGGGTCAGAGCTGTCGAGGAAGGTGAGGAGTCTTTGGCTTTGGTTTTCTTTCTTTCTTTTATCTTTCCCTTTCCCCTTTCGTTTAAGCGACCGCCGTCTTTTTGTATAGGCCGTTGAGGCCGTGAATGCGTATGCGGTCCGGTCTGAGAACGAGGTTCTGGATGCTCAGACTTACGAGCTCGAGTCTGCTCGAGAGGCTGCTACTCAAATGAATGCCGAGCTCCAGGAATCCTTGGCCAGGGAGGAGCGTTTGAAGGAGAAGGTTGCGGGTCATGCCGCCGTGGAAGCAAGGATCGCGTATCTCGAGAGGAGAGAGGAGGAGCTGTCCTGTCAGCTTGGTGCCGCCGAGGCTCAAATTCGGACTGCGGAAGAGTCGAAGCGGGTCGAGCTCCGTAAGGCTCGGAAAGAACTCCATAACCAGTATATGGTGATTTTGGCCGGGGTTAAAGAGAGAGCTGAGAGGAGAAAAATCCAGACAAGTGCCGAGATCCGTCTCCAGGAGACCTTGGCCAACATCGAGCTCATCGCTGAGATTGCGGCTGGAGAGGTGGACATGACCCGAGAGGTGCTTAAGATGGCTGAGCAGAAACGGGTTGCTCTAGCGGAAATGGAGGCCGCGGCAGTCTCCGACTTTAGCGTTGGCAAGCTTGCCCTGCCGGCAATGTCGGAGGACTCCGTGGCCATGGCGAGTTCTCCGCCTGCTCCCCCAGCTGAGACCGTCCCGAGGACGACTGGTGAGGCCGACTCCCGGCCGAGAGGAGAGGCGGGCGATGGAGCGGAGGACCTGATCGGCGACTCCTCCTATGCACCGTTTTAAAACTGTCGTTGTTATTACCCGAGAGGGTTTTTTATTTCTTTTTCAGACTTTTGTTGCCCAAGGGGCTTTTTGTTCGATCTTGGGGACGTTATGTCCCCCTTCTTTTTATGAACTGCTTTTTAAATCTTTTATGCCTTAGCATAGATTTTTATGTTTTTATGCCTTAACATAAGATTCGAGCCGTTGCGGCGATTCGAACTTCTCCAGGGGAATCGAGCAGATAACTTATTTTGAGTTGCCTTAGGTAGTTCTTTGTGAACTTTAAGTCAATCACATTTGAGCTCGAGCTCTCTGCTAGGAATAGTCTAGAGGACGAATACTTCGTAATGTAAGATTCAGGCTTAATCGCTGAATTTGAAAAGAGAAGTATGAAGTATGAAAACGAATCGAGGTAAACTTACAAAGATCCGACTTGGGGTATGTAGAGGTTGCATGCTTGAATAGCTGTCTTGACCTCGTTATTTTGCTTAAGGGGTGGGGCAGCCCCCCAATTCTTTTAATCCGTATAAGGTTTAGAAGAATTGTATTCTTAAGGGAGATCATTATGGATCTCTTTCTTTGGAGCGATCATTTCAGTTCGTTCGTAGTGGGAGGACCGTTCTAGGTCGCTTGTTTTTGGGACGATCATTTCAGTTCGTTCGGTTTGGAGGGACCGTTCTAGGTCGCTTGTTTTTGGGACGATCATTTCAGTTCGTTCGAAGCGGGAGGACCGTTCTAGGTCGCTCGTTTGAAGGGATAATTTCATATCACTTGGTTATAGAAGAGATAATTTCATATCGCTTTGAAGAGATAATTTTTTTTCACTTGGAGACGATAATTTCATATCGTTTTTACTTTGGGAGAGGCCGTTTCAGGTCGCTCGGAAAGGATAATTTCATATCGCTTGATTTTTAGGAGAGGCCGTTTCAGGTCGCTTGGAAGGGATATTTTCATATTGCTTTGATATTTTGGAAGAGGCCATTTCAGGTCACTTGGGAAGGATAATTTCATATCGCTTTGTCTTAGAAGAGATAATTTCATATCACTTTGCTATTGGAAGAGATAATTTCATATCACTTTGGTCCGTTGGAAGAGATAATTTCATATCACCGTAACGGCTCTAACAGGAAGAGACGTTTGATTAGAAGACTTATTTTGATTTCACAAAGATAAGCTAGTATGACTTCGTCAGAAGTTGTCGAGCTCGGTAAGAGCTTTGTGTTTGGGGGGTGGCTGCGCTCGAAGTCGAGCTGCCTACGTACCCTTTTAAGGGGATCAAGCCATTTCGTAGTTCGATTATGTTGATGTACTCCTAGTGGAAATACTTTTTGAGGTTGATGATGTTCCAAGGTCGTAGTTCGGGCTTCTGGGTTTCCACTGACTTGAGTCGGTAGACCCCGTCCTTTACGACGTCGGTGACCTGGTAAGGACTTTCCCACTTTGCCCCTAATTTTCCAGCGTGTTCTTCCTTTTTATGGTCGAACACTTTCCGCAAGACGAGCTCTCCTACTTGAAACCTTCGAGTTTTGATTCGGGAATCATAGTAGCGAGCTGCGGCTTGTTGGTAATTCTGGAGTCGAGCTAATGCGAGGTTCCTTCTTTCGTCGACGAGGTCGAGCTCGTCAGTTATCATCTTGTTGTTAAGTTCCTCTTGTCGTGGGCATTCTTCTTTGCGGATGCTTGACACGAGAATTTCAGCTGGTACTACCGCCTCGATTCCGTAAGCCAGCGAGAAGGGAGTCTCGCCAGTGGATTTGCGGGGGGTAGTCCGGTAGGCCCAGAGTACGGATGGGAGTTCGTCACTCCATGTTGTTTTGCACTCGTTGAGCCTTTTCTTGAGGCCGTTCATAATCACTTTGTTAGCTGCTTCTGCTAGCCCGTTCCCTTGGAGGTAGCGTGGCGTTGAGTAAGTCAGCTTTATGTTCCAAGTTCTGCAGAACTCTTTGAACGTGTTTGATATGAACTGAGATCCGTTATCGGTAACAATCTCGTGGGGTAGTCCATGTCTGCAAACGATGTTTCGCCAGACGAACTCCTTAACATGAACGTCCTTAATTTTCTGGTATGACTCTGCTTCAATCCACTTGGTGAAGTAGTCTGTCATTACCAATAGATGTGTGGCTTTCTTTTTTTCAGATGCGAACAGCGGTCCAACGATGTCCATTCCCCACCGCATGAATGGGTATGGTGATGAGATAGAGGAGAGTTTCTCCGACGCTTGGTGGATAATTGGGGCATGCTTTTGGCATTTATCGCACTTGTTGGAGAAAGATTCGCATTCGGCGGCCATTGTAGGCCAATAGTAGCCTTGCCTTTTGATTCGCACGGCCAATGCTCGTCCTCCGGAATGGCTTCCGCAGGATCCGTCATGTGTTTGTGTAATCACGGCTAGGGCTTGCTTTTTGTCAAGGCATTTAAAGTAAGGTCCGGAGAGGCTCCTTTTAAAGAGCTCTCCTTGTGTGACGCAGTACCTCGCACTTTGCATTTTAAGTTTCCGCGCCTCCCATTTGCCGTCGGGAACTTCGCCGTTTGTGATGTATCGAATGATCGGAGTTCTCCAATCTTCGTCTTTGTTAGGCTCAGGTCCCTGACTAGTGGATGCGGTTTGAATTGGTCCGTCGGGGACGTTCGCGACGTATACGGTGTTTCTGGGATCAAGATCATCGTCAATCGCGATGATGTCGCTATTAGTGTCTCCGGGACACTCTTTGCGTTTGACATCGTTCTTCACAGCGGGCCCGTCCTCTTTCAAGGACAGAGCTTTGAGAGCTATGTCGATGCTTGGTTTTTCTATCCCTTCGACTGGTATGATCCTTTTGAGGTTAGGATCTGATGTCGATGCTAATGCGGCTAGCGCATCGGCTGCAGTGTTTTCACCTCGTGGAATTCGTGTTAGGTCGAAGAATTCGATCTGTTCGGCCAATGTATGGACTACCCGTAGGTATGCTTCCATTCGTTCGTCTTTGGCCTCGTAGTCGCCATGATATTGGCTCGTGACCAGTTGGGAATCGCTGAAGGCATTTACTTCTCGGGCTCCTATTGCTATTGCAAGTCTAAGCCCGGCTATCAGCGCTTCGTATTCTGCCTCGTTATTCGATGCGGCGAAGCCCAATCTAAACGATTGTTCTAATACTTCACCCGTTGGGGAGACTAATTTCACTCCGACTCCGGACCCTTGTCTTGAGGAAGCTCCATCGACGTAGAGTTTCCATCTTTGGGCCGAAGTCGGGTCGAGTTCTATAGTCGGAGGGAGCTCGATTATGAAATCTGCCAGTACTTGCCCTTTTAGGCATGTTCGAGCTTTGTATTCAATGTCGTACTCGCTAAGTTCGATAGCCCATTTGACCAAACGACCTGATTGGCTTGGACTGTGAAGGATGGTTCTCAGTGGCTGAGAGGTCATCACTATGATCGAGTGCGATTGAAAATACGGTCGGAGTTTCCGAGCCGATGTTACTAGCGCTAAGGCGAGTTTTTCCATGGCGGGGTACCTGGTTTCAGCATCGATCAGGGTCTTACTGATGTAATACACCGGCCGTTGTTCGTTTTGTTCCTCGCGAACCAGGACTCCACTTACTGCTGCCGTCGAGACAGCTAGGTAGAGGTAAAGGGGTTCTCCTTCTACTGGTTTCGCCAGTATGGGTGGTTCACTTAAGTAAGCTTTGAGCTGAGTGAATGCCTCTTCGCACTTTTCGTCCCAAAGGAACTTTTTGTTTGCTTTGAGCAAGTGATAGAAGGGTAGAAATTTATCAGTCGACCTTGAGATGAGGCGATTCAGAGCAGCTATTTTGCCGGTTAGGCGCTGGACTTCTCGCGTTGTTCTGGGAGATTTCATCTCTATGAACGTTGCGATCTGTTTGGGGTTCGCTTCGATCCCTCTTTCGGTTACTAAGTAACCGAGGAACTCTCCTGAAGGGACCCTGAAGGTACATTTAGCTGGGTTGAGTTTCATCCCATACTTGTTAAGAATGATAAAGCATTCTTTTAGTTGGGGGATGTGATCCTCGTACCTCGAAGATTTTACCAGCATATCATCGATGTAGACCTCCATGGTTTTGCCTAGGAGTCCCGAAAACATCTTGTTGACGAGGCGCTGGTAAGTTGCTCCTGCGTTTTTCAGTCCGAAGGGCATGACTTTGTAGCAGTACGTGCCTCGATCCGTTATGAACGAAGTCTTTTCTTGGTCTTCAGGGTTCATTAATATTTGATTGTACCCTGAGAACGCGTCCATAAAGGATAGCAGCTGATGTCCAGCGGTGGCCTCGACCAATCGGACGATGTGCGGGAGTGGGAAGCTGTCCTTTGGACATGCTTTGTTGAGATCCGTGAAGTCTACACAGACCCTCCACTTTCCGTTCTTTTTCTTAACCACCACGGGGTTCGCGAGCCAGTCGGGGTACTTGACCTCTCTAATCAATCCGATTTTTAATAACCGATCGACCTCGTCATTGACGGCTTTGGCCCGTTCAGGGCCTAGTTTTCGACGTTTCTGTCTTACAGGTTTGTAGGTTGGGTCGACATTCAGCTCGTGGCTGGTTACGTCGATGTTTATCCCTTTCATGTCTGCTGAAAACCAGGCGAAGGAGTCGACATTCTTTTTGAGAAAAGAGACCAGTTCGTTCTTAACTGGATCTGATAGGTCGATTCCGATGCCAACGAGTCTTTCGGGATGAGCCTCGTCTATGCAGACCTGAGTCGTGAGGTCCTTTGGGGGTCCTATTTGAGTGGGGTCGTTCGACCTTTTGGTCTGCATGGTGGCGAGCTCCTCCTCTTTCTGTAATTGCTACGCAGGGGATTTCTCGATCTGCTTGTATCCGTTCATGTAACACTGACGGGAGATCTTTTGACTTCCGTAAATGGTTTTGATCCCTTTGGGTGTCGGGAACTTTACACATTGGTGGTAGGTCGATGGTACCGCTTTCATGTCGTATATCCACGGTCGACCTAGGATTGCGATATAGGGAGCTGGCCGATCTACTATGACGAAATCTGTCATTCTCCGAACTCCTCCAGCAATTACTGGGGCGAAGACGGAGCCCATCGAGTATGTCGTTTCGCCAGCAAAACCTACTAGTGGTGTCTTTTCTTCCACAATCTCGGAGTCGTTAAAGTCCATCTTTTTGAACGCGTCGTAAAAGAGGACATCTACCGAACTTCCTGTGTCAATCATTATCCTTGAGAGTTCGACGTCTCCCACTACTAGACAAACGAGGAGAGCGTCGTCGTGTGGTTTGTCGAGATTACTTGTCTCGCTCTCGTGGAAGATGATTTCGTGGTCTGGACCCAACATTGGGGTTTTTCCCCCTCTGTCGGTCTCGACTCTTCTTTGAAGAGCTTTGATCGAATTGACCGAGTCGCGGCAAAGCTTGGAGCCACCGAAGATAAAGTCGATTCGTTTAGGGGGTATAGCCCGTACACCCCCCCCCCCCCCCCCCCCCCCCCCCCCCGCAGAAACGAGGGAGATTGATTCTTGAGCGTAAACTTTTGGCATGAGCCGGAGGCGGGGATAGTGCCGAACCTCTCGGAGTACCGCTCAGGTTAAGCTCGCCGAGGATGAACTCGACTCGCTTCCGCGACCCTTGAGGGAGGGTTTCGGGAGATTCCGGCTCCTTTGACCGTTCCCGTTTGTTTTGAGAGTGCTTTTTGGAGTTCGACTCCTTGGTCTGTTTGTTTTCCTTTTTATCGGACAGAGTTTCCTCCTCGACCTCGGAGTCTTTTTTGCTTTCGGACTCTTGTTTTTGAGCCTCTGCTTTAGCTCGAGTATAGCAGTCCTCGGTCGAGTGCCCCCTCTTATTGTGGAAATAACAGAATTTTTCCTTGTCGAACTCGAATTTCTTCGAGCTCTTTGGGCTCTCGACCGCGTTGACGTTCCCTGACTTACGGGAATCCTTTTTCGAGTTCGAATTCTGCGAGCTCGACGGGTTCTTTTCTTTTCGGTGCTTTTCCCTGAAGGCCGTGGTTTCGTCCTCGAGGCGAGCAAAGGCCGATGCGCGATGGAGGGCGTCATCGAGCGTTTGGGGTTCGCGGACTGTTATTTCTTCGCGGAATATGGTTGAGAACCATAGTCCCCGTCTTAACGCTTCTATGGCTACCTCATCTCGTGGGTTCGCGATTTTGGATTTTATTTCCTTAAATCGGTCGATGTACGAGCGAAGTGTTTCGTCGGGTTTTTGAGAGACGCCAAATAAGGCTGCCTCGGTAGTCTTTTCCTCGATGAAAACGGAGTATTGTTTGAGGAAAGCCGTCATGAACTGGGTGAAGTTGTCAATGGACCTTTCTTCCAGTCCGGCAAACCATTCTAGGGCAGAACCTGATAGGTTTTCCGCGAAGAGCCTGCAGAAGGCTGGCTCCCTCTCCTCATCGGTAAGGTACACCCTTGCCATCGCTAGTCGGAATGCCCTGATGTGGGCTTTCGGGTCTGATTTCCCAGAGAATTCTGGAAACTTAGTTTTCTTGATCTCACGGATTCTTGCAAACGCAATCCGATCTGTGAACGGCGTTTGTTGTGTTTCTTCGATCACTCGATCGATGTCAGGAGCCGCGCTCGTCGCCATGTGAACTTTCGAGCTCAGACTGTTAAACTGGGCTTTAGCCTGTTCAATGTATTGTCTAAGCATATCGTGTTCATTGCCTTCTGCGGGTGCGACCTGGACTTGTGCCTGACCTGACGTTTGTTCCGGAAAAATGGGGTCGAGGAGATCGATCGTTGGGATCGACCTCGTCTGATCGACCTGTGGCGTTCGGAACTGAACTGAGTTTGATCCATTAAGGAGTCCCGAGCTCGAGGCGAAGGCAGAACCTCCTAGTTGCCTCGGTCGGATGTTAGAGTTACTCGGGAAAGGTGGTGGCCCGGGTAATGGTCGGTTTCTTGATCCAGTTGGATCTGTGACCATTGAACTCGAACCAAATGGGGTCGGTACCGCGATAGGGGTCATTGTAGGGCGGAAGCCGCTATTTGACGTATTACCGAAATTTCCCGACGTTCCCGGGGGAGTTACTACTTGGGAGAAGTCCAAGCGAGTACACGGTGGAGGACTTATGGGAGTTCGCGTTGGTCTGCCCCCTTGGCTTTGACTGGCGAGCTCTTCAAGATGGGCGTTCAGGCGCCGCTCTTGTTCTTCGAGCTGCGCTGCCAGAGAACGGTTTGCGACCTCTTGGGCCCTTGCGCTTGCCTCGTTGTTTCTCGTTCGATCTACAACAGGCTTAACATCGAACGGATCTCGGCAAGATCGCTTGGTCCTTGTCTCTGTGGAGCAGAAGGTAGTGGCGAATTAGGTCTGGTTACTCCAGATCCTCCTCCTGGGGTGGGTATTGAGTCATTTCTCATCCACACCCAGTTTCTGCTCGGATCATTAGTTCCTGACAAAACATTTGTCGGAGTCTGGCTTGTCGCGATTGTTTGAGCGACGGAGCCGGCTGGTGCCGAGGTCGTGGTGACTGAGGCAGAGCTCGTCAACACGCCGTCGGTCTGACCCATGTTTCTTACCCCGGTAGTGTTCTGAGGAACGTTGTCGACCGTTTGAGGGCGGTCAACTGGTGGTGTGGCGCTGGGAGAGCCAGTTTGGTCGGGATTCATCTCGATCTATCGGATCTAGGATCTGATTCTTAAGATAGGAAAGGCTATAGAATGTCCCCACAGTCGGCGCCAAATGTGAGATCCGGGATTCACACTAAGAATTTGTATTCGTGGATTTGGACTTTTGGATATAGAAATGGTATAGTTTCCTATGAATCAAAGACTTTATTGAGATTGATCGTCGAGATAGAACAAACACAGTCGAGAAGAGAGTACAAAGTATATGATCGAGCTATCTAATCGAAGTGTTCTTAGCCTAGGTTGGAATTGTCTTTAATGAGTCGCCACTTCTTCCTTTAGATAGTCTCGATTCTGATCTCCTCGTCCTGATATTTCGGCCTCGTCGTTGTAACGATCTCCGAGATTTATGCGGATCAGTTGAACTGGCGAAGACCGAGTTGCTCTATCTCCACGTCATCCTCTGCCGAGCTCGAGCTTGATTATCTCCGGCTTCGGCATCGTCTGGGCCTCTCCAAGGCGTTTGCTTCGCTTGGGCCCAACAAGAGAATTGGCTCTCCCGTCTATCTTTGATTCTGGAATGGGCTCGTAATTACGGGCCTTTGTCTTGTCTGTTAATGGGCCAGATTTCCTAGAGGGAAATCCAGTACCAACAATGATCGAGGTCAAGAAGAGAGACGCCCAGATTCAGGAGCTGAAGGAGAGCGTTGAAGGGCTCATCCAGACTGGGGATGCGATGAAGGCTCACAACATTGAAATCTCGAGCAAACTTCTCGATACCGAGAGGAAGGCCAAGGCTGACTTTGATAAACATCAAGCCGGGGAAAAGCATCTTTGTAAAGTTTGTGAGAACCTAGTCTTAAAGGAGCGGCATTGCGTTGAAGCCGAGATGAGGGCGGAAACCCAGTCCTACTTTGATCTGTTCTGACAGTACGTCGGCGAGCAGGAGAGAGTGAGAGCCAAGAAAGTTGAGCAAGGTCAGATTACCGGCGTGAAGGAGTGCTTGGAGAAGTTGATCGGGGAAGGGGTGGAAATTCCTCAATATATTATGGACCAACTCGCCGCAGACGAGAAGAAGATCAATCGCGAGCTCGAGAACACGGAGGCCCTTGAGAAAGAAGACTTGAAATTAGGCTTGGGCATAAAAACCGGTACCGAAAAACCGAACTGAAACCGATCAAAAATATCGGTTCGGTTCCGGTTCCGGCCAAAATACCCATTGGGTATTGAGATTGTGGAACCGCGGGTACCGGTTCGGTTCCGGGTATTACCCGGGAACCGATAAGAGGAACCGATTACCCGAATATACATATACATTTATATATATATATAGTATATGATTTTTTAGTATATCGGGTATTTTCCTAATTTTTCGGGTATATTTTATTTTATTGGGTAAAATTGTTTTTTACATTTCGGATATTTTTTGACATATCGGGTAATTTTTTTATATTTCGGGTATATTTTTGACTTATTGGGTAATTTTGTTTTATATTTCGGGTATTTTTCTGACATATCGGGTAAATTTTCTTATATTTCGGGTATTTTTTGACATATCGGATATAAAATACCCGGAACCGATAAGAACTGAATTTTTTCGGGTATATTTCGGTTTTTGAACGTATGTACCCGAACCGACCCGTAGCCGATGGGAACCGAACCGGAACCGAACCGAAAAAAATAAATACCCATTGGATCCTAAACCTCTGTACCCGAAATACCCGGAACCGAACCGAATACCCAATATCCCAGGCCTACTTGAAATTCACCCTCTCTCCGAGCAAACATCCTCTGATTTCGTGTCATCGCGATTCCCATGCTCCTATCCCACGAAACATTGACAAGTTCGGGACGAATCAAGGGGTGCTTCCCCCAACTCTTCTTAGCGATCCTTCTGTCCATTCCCCCAGGGTTGAAGTCCCCAATGCCCTTGACCAAGTTGACGCCTCTTCTCAGGTCCAAGAACAAGGAGATGACGCGATCCTGACTCAAGACACGGAGAAGGTTGTTGAAGGTCTGTCGGAGAAAGAGCAAGCGATTAAGGCCAATGTGGAAGCCTAGATTGAAGCTATTTAGCCTCGGTGTATTTTTTGTATCAAGTGTTAAGTTTTTGTTGTGTAAACTTTTCCTTATTTTTAAGGATGTATTATTGTATTTATCGGAAGTAATTTTTCCTCTTAAGCATTTTCATGGAAAGCGCATTTCTTTTTCCTTAGTAAATCGATCGTTTGTTAAAGAAGAAGTTTTCTTTAGGTAGTACTAAATTTAATGGGGCCATTCTGATTGTTATCGGTCCATCTGCATGGATCTCAGCGAACAACGATTAGATTAGGAAGGTCGACGTGCAAATAAACGACTTAAATTCAAAGGATTACGTTTTTCCTAACCTTGTCTGTGAGGCTTATTCGTGCTCGGCTTTTACCGTTCTAAGGACGAGAAAAATGTGAAAGGCTTGAGTGCTTGTCTTATTTCTTATCGTGCATCTCGGAGAACATACATGTAGGTGCCATGTTTTTTGGTGCGAGACGGATCTCGGCTTTTCCTTACCGTGAGTTTTTTAGCATCCAGTTTTTTAGGCTGATATGGATCTCATCATGTAAACAAGACCACACTCTTGGCCAGGCATCATGATGCCAATTTATGCGAGTCTTAAGGGGTGCTCGGCTTATAGTCAAGGCGTGTGTTAATCGACTTTTGCGAGCTAAGGAGCCCTGCTTTACAACGAATTGTTGTTTAATGTTTCAGAGTGCTGAATTTGAACTCGTCATGGAGTTGGAGAAGTCTTAAATTCAGCAGATACTTAAGGAATGTATCGAATTCTACAAGTCATGATTTAGACTTGCATGATAAGTTCTTACTTGGCATCAGTAAATGAGGGTTTAACTCGACATAAGTTAAGAGAAAGAACTAAACTTGGCATACGTTAAAGAAGAGACAACTCGGCATAAGTTGAAAGGGGATATAACTCAACGTAAGTTAAAAGAATGAATTTAACTCGGCATAAGTCAAAACAGAATTTTAAGTTTGTGATTGTGCTAATGAAGGCTGCCTACGTATCTTCTGAAGAAGAATCAAGTCACTCGTAGTTCATACAATGGTTGATAATGGACTCGTCGTAGCGAGTTCTCTTTTTGTTTGCTACTATGTCTGTGAAGGCTGCCTACGTACCCGTTTTGGCGGGATCAAGTCACTCATAGTTCTCTTGTCTGTTGAAGAAGACGTTAAAACGAGACGAGATTAGATGGGTGTCTAGTGATATTCCTTTAGACTGGAGGAGTTCCACGAACGCGGCATAGCTTTGCCTTTCATTGATTCGAGTTTTTAGACTCAGGGCTTGACGACCTTTGTGATTTTGTAAGGTCCTTCCAAGCGCGCACCAATTTTACCTGCTCTCCACTCTTTGGTATTTTCATACACTTTTCGAAAGACATAATCACCAAGTTTAAAGTGACGTCCGTGTACCTTTTGGTTATAGTATCGGGCGGCGAGCTGTTGGTAGTTTTGAATGCGGAGTAAGGCGCGATCTCGTTCTTCCTCAATCGTATCGCAGGCATGAAGCAACATCCTTTCATTGATGTCGGCGTGTTGAGGCATCAGAGCACGGCGCAGAGTGTATACGTTAGCTCCTGCTGGGACCATTGCTTCAACACCAAAAGCCAAGAAGAATGGAGTGACCCTGGTTGTGCGGCGAGGGGTTGTTCTGTGTGACCAAATAACTCCTTCAAGTTCATCGGCCCAAACCCCTTTCTTCTTTTCAAGACATTTTTTTATGTCGTCAATGATAGTTTTATTGGTGGCCTCTACTTGACCGTTCCCTTGAGGATATCGCGGGGTTAATTTCTGAGCCGTATGTCCCACCTTTTGCAAAGTCCTTCGAATAGGTTTGATGTGAACTGAGATCCATTGTCAGTGACGATCTCGTATGGCAGTCAGTATCAGCAGATTATGTATTTCCAGACAGAGTTCTGAACTTGTATGTCGTGGTTTTCTTCATAAGTTTTAGCCTCGACCCATTTGGTAATGTAGTTCGTCATGATCAAGATAAATCGTCTCTGATTTGATAGCAGCAACGGTCCGACGATATCCATAGCCCATCTCATGAATGGATATGTCGATGTTGACGTTGTGAGAAATTCTGTCGGCCAATGTATGAACGGCGTGTGACGTTGGCACTTCTCGCATTTTTGGAATATGTGTCGCAATCGGCTAACCATAGTCGGCCAATAAAGAACCGTTTAGCTTGATCTTGAGAGCAAGAGATCAACCTCCTGAATGATTTCCACAGGCACCTGAGTGAGTTTCTTCGAGAACGCGGTGGATCTCGTCGCCGTATATGCATCTGAAGAGAACTTTGTTGGCTGTGTACTTGTACAAGATGCCGTTGTACATTGTGTATCTTGTACTTTTGACTTTTAACCGGCGCGCAGCCCACTTGTTCTTGGGAAGTTTACCTTCTGTTAGATACAATTGTATCTCTTCTCATTAGTCCGTTTCTGGATCTATTGAGGGAGTGTTCTGATCAGCGGGTTCCGCCGGATCATCGTCTGGGTCATTAAGCGCGAGAACTGTGCCAGAAGAAGGATCTTCGTAATCGCTTCCCGGAACTGAGATACTTGGTTCGTGAATCACTTCTACCAGAATACGTCGGCATAGCTCAGGGTTTGGTACCGACGCTAGAGAGGCGAGGGCGTCTGCTGGTGCATTGTCGCTCCTCGGTATCTAAACTATGTCAAAAAATTCAATAGATTTAGTTAGTTACCGCGCCGCCTTTAGGTAGGCTTCCATTCGCTCGTTTTAGCCTCGTATTCGCCGTTGACCTGATTTGCGAGGAGCTGAGAATCAAAATGGACAAGAAGATTCTTTACTCCCATTTCTTTAGTCAATCTGAGACCGACAAGTAGGGCCTCGTACTCGGCTGTATTGTTGGACGCCGTGAACCCCAGTCGGAAGGATTGCTCCAAAACTTCACCGGTGGACGATATGAGTTGTACTCATACCCTCGCTCCTCAATTTGAGGACGCGCCGTCTACAAACAGTTTCTAGTTCTTGTCTACTCCCTGGATATTTGCTATTAATTCTGGTGCAAGTTCAACAAGGAAATATGCTATTACATGAGATTGGCGGTCATCATGTTCCGGTAGTCGATGTCGTGTTCTTTGAGTTCTACCGCCCACTTGACCAAACGACCCGATTGACTTGGACTATGCAAGATTGTCCGAAGGGGTTGACTGCTCAAGATGGCAATCGTGTGAGCTTGAAAGTACGGACGTAACTTTCGTGCCAAGATAACGACTGCTAGGGAAAGTTTCTCCATTATAGGGTATCTTGTCGCGGCACCGTTCATCGTCTTACTGATGTAGAAGATTGGATTCTGTTCACCTCTATCTTCACGAACAAGGACTCCACTTACTGTTGTGGTCGAAACAGTGATATATAAGAGAAGCGTTTCGCCATTCTCCGGTTTTTACAAAACAGGTGGGTTCAAAAGATAGTCTTTAAGCTAGAAGAATGCTTCTTGGCATTTGTCATCCCATATGAACCTCTTGTTGCCTCGTAGGAGTTCGTAGAAAGGCAGGCATTTATCCGTTAATCGTGGAATGAATCTATTCAATGCGGCAATTCGGCCAGTAAGGCGTTGAACTTTGCGGGTGTTCTATGGTGACCACAGGTCGATGATAGCCGAGATCTGCTTAGGATTTGCCTCGATCCCTCTTTTCGTGATGACATACCCGAGAAATTCGCCTGATGTAACACCGAAAGTACACTTGGTCGGATTTAGTTTCATACAATACCTGTTAAGGATGCTGAAGCATTCCTTTAGATGTCTGACGTGTTGAGACGCGATCAAAGACTTGACGAGCATGTCGTCGATGTAGACCTCCATCGTTTTGCCAATTTGGCTTGCGACATTTAGTTTACCAACTGTTGGTAAGTCGTCCATTTGTTCTTAAGGCCAAAGGGCATAACCTTGTAGCAGTATGTGCCGCGATCGGTTAAGTCGCCCCTGCGTTCTTATGTGTCCATGAACGAGAGTAACTCGTTTCCAGATGTTGCTTCTAGAAGACGGTCAATGTGTGGCAAGGGAAAACTGTCTTTTGGACAAGCTTTGTTAAGATCCGTGAAGTCGACACAGACCCTCCATTTGCCATTCTTTTTCTTAACGACGACAGGATTAGCCAGCTAATCAGGGTATTTAACTTCCTAGATGGAGCTGGCATCTATAAGCTTATCCACTTCATCATTGACGGCTTTAGCTCGTTCAGGACCGAGTTTGCGTCTTTTTTGCTTGATCAGTTTGTAAGTCGGATCGACATTAAGCTCATGAGTCTTGAAAGAGGGGTTAATACCTTTCATGTCTTTGACTCACCAGGAAAAGGTTGATACATTTTGCTGGAGGAACTCGATCAGTTCTTTCTTGATGTCGTTAGGGAGTTCCGCTCCAACACCCACGCATATAATGGCATCTGATTGGTCAATAATGACTTGCTGTACAAGCTCCTTCTCAAGACCCTTTCCGCCTTGCTCTGCATTGATCATGAATGACAGTGCGCTTATCTTGTGTTCCGTTATGAAACACGATCGACTTGTCCTTTGACACCCTTTGACCGTATGAATTACCTTCGAAGACGGGAACTTCAAACATTGATGGTAAGTTGACGATACCGCCTTCATATTGTACAAACATGGAGTGTCGAGGATAGCATTGTAAATAGTCGGCTTATCGATGACATGGAACTTTACGAGTTTAGTTATTCCGCAAACATAAACATGTAATTTGATGGTTCCGATGATGTAAGTTGTCTCACTTGTAAATCCCGTGAGTGGTATGGCCTTCTGTTTGATGTTGTCATCTTTGATTTCCATATTTCTCAACATGTCCATGAAGATGAGGTCGATTGAACTACCGTTGTCAACCAAAATTCTTGATACTTCGCAATTGCCGACCAGGAGCTCGATCACCATGGGATTGTTGTGAGGACAATGTGTTCACGCCAGGTCATCATCGGTGAAGACGACGGGTGGTTCGTCAGTGATTGGCCGTGGAGTGTTCTGCGCCGAGATGCATGGCCTTTCGCTCATACTCCTTGATTGACCGGACATAATCGTTTACTGCAATCAGACCACCCAGGATCATATTGATCCGTCGTACAGCCCTTGGGCTCCGTCATCCTCGTCATCGTGATCGTCACAGTTGCGTTTTTGGGCACTGTTCGATGGGCGATGCTGCTTTTTCCTTGTTTGGGTGACTGATCGCCGGACTGCTTGTCTCGGCTCTCGTCACTCTGTGTGGCACTTCTTAATTTGTCCATAAATGTTTTCAGCTTTACACTCTGAAACTGGGAGTAAAAAGCTTCTTTGAGGTGTCCGCACGATGACGTGTTGTGAGACGTGGTTTTGTGATACTCGCAGCACCATTGACCCCCTTTTTCCTCCTTCTCTTCCTGAACATATTTGTTCCAGGGTTTTTACGGGCATTGGTTACTGGAGTTGCCGACTACCATGGTCATTTTTGCCCCTTTTTCCTTTTTGTAATGCTGCCTCAGCTCTCGTTCTTTACTTTTGCCGGTTTGCTTAGTGGTCCTGTAATTCTTAGCATGAGCTGCCTTTTGCTCATCTAGTTCTATCAACTTGTTTCCTCGATGAAGGGCATCCTCGATTGTTTTGGTTTGTTGAGCCACAAGTCCTGATGAAACGGAGTTTCGTACCATACGACGTTTGTCAAGGCCGTGATATCGAGGGTATCTGAAACCTCCACGCCTGTGATAGTGCTCTTGAAGCGTTCTATGAAGGCTCGCAAGGTTTCCTTAGGTCCCTGAGTCATCGACATCAGCGTGTTGAGGGATGTATCCTTGTCCATGAACGCGAAGTGATGCTTCATGAAAGCCCGCAATAATTCTTGGAAATTATCAATAGACTCTGAAGGGAGCCTTGAAAACCAAGTTAAGGCGGCTCCTTCCAATATTTCTGCGAAAAGATGACCGAACCCGATATCTCGTCGTCGGCTTCGAATCACGCTTTGGCTTCCGCGAGTTTGAATGCGGTCAAATGAACAGTGGGGTCCTTGGTGCCGTTGTAGACGGACATTTTGGATGTCGGAGGTAGGTATCAGTGATACTTGAACTGAACTGCGTTCGTTGAGTTTCCTCAATTATCCGATCGATTTCGGGGGCGGATCCTGAAATATAATGCATCTCGATCTTTAGCTCTCTGAGACTGTCTCTCAGTTCCGTCAGCTCGCGATGGTAATCATCGTCTGGAGCCGATCTTCGGGTGCTTCGTGCCCAGAGCATTCTGTACTCAGGAGTACCATAGGCTAATCGCCTGGTGACGTCTTCCTTCGTTTTCTGATGGACGACGCGATGGGATTTGGATGACCCTCTGGAGTTCTAGTCGGAGCGAATTTTATCTTGCTCGGCACGCAATTCATTGATCTGTCTTGCAAATTCTCTTAGCAAATCGTTTTGGGAATTGATTTTGGCTAAAAGCATAGCTAAGATGGAATCTTGATTGATCTTCTCAGCTATGTTGACGGGGGGAGGAGTCTCATTGCCGTCTTTGTGAGTTTGGTTGGATTTGGGGTCCCGATCCTGATCGCCATTGGGGTCTCCGACTTCCACATCCTCGTGATCACTGAGGTCGTGATCACTCACTTCATACTCAATCATAGGGTTTTTTCCATGATCAACGTTGTTAACCTCTCGATTAACGTTGTTGGTCTCACGATCAGGATTGTTAATCTCACGATCAACGTTTTCGGCCATCTTTGAGTTGTTTCAAAAACTTTTAAGAAGTCCCCACAGTTGGGGCAAATTATAAGATCTCAACTCGGCCTATCCGAAGATAGAAAGAGTTTTAGGGTTTCTTGAGGGATTCTTAAAAGTATTCTGTAATGAACTCGGTGGATGACGGCAAGCTTATGGTTTCGCTAGGTTTCAGGGATGAAACAAAGCGACGGAAAAGAGATCAAAGAACTCGGTAGAGAACTGTTTACAATTAGGGTTTGTAAAAGCTCTGTGAAGACTAATTTTGCTGTAAACGTTTGTATTAAATAAAGTGTATGTATCTCGGCTAGATTGATGCCTTTTATATATTACAAAGTCGGCATAAACAATTAAAAAAACACTAGAATAATCTTAGAATATTTCCTATTAAATCGGCGTGAATATCTTCAAACGAATCTTCTTGCTTGGTGTGATCTTCACGCGCCGCTTTAGTCTTGCCGCTCTTGGTCACATGTCTCTTCTGTGTTAACCTAGTTGCCTCCTGCTGGGCCGCGACGAGATGACACCTTCCTTTTTGGGCCGAGATGGATCGATCCTTTCCTCTTTGGGCGGACCTAAATTCATGAATGGTCCTTTATGGATGGGTGCTAATCCTGACACCAACAAATGTCACACGATCGGATAATATCTCATCAATTCTGATAATTGTTAGAGAACAACAAACACAATTTGATGGACCAAATAGACTCTATTGGACAACTATGACTATTAACAATCTTTATCTGCCTTTCTTAGTTGATCGGTAGTAAACCTGGTTCATGTTCAAGTGGCTTGATGACTACATAATATAAATGAGTTGTTACGTATATTAATTAAGTGGAAATGCACTGGTATAGTGCTAAAAACATTTCATACAAGTATTCCGACCCAAACGATCATAATTAAGCTCTATTCTATACCATTCTAAAGATGCATTGCATAATGAAACTCCCGTAACATATTGATAAAACTCTCATGAGAAGGTTGAAGAATGAGCTCTCTCCATTTGACACATCAGCCTACCCTCTTAATGTTTTATGTCATAAATTATTTTTTACATCTTCATTTAAATCAAAGTAAATTTATAATTAACTATAAATATAAAATAAAATAAATTTAAATTAAATTTATAATTCTATAAATATATAATATTATATAATATAAGATTTAAAACATATTTTATATGTTTGCGCAATGAATTCACAAAATAATTAAATTCTAATACAACTAAAAATACTAATTTAAAATATTAAAATGAGAATAACATGACAACAAATTAATTAATTAAAATAAATAAATAAAAGCCATATAAGAAGATATAAAAATGTGATAAAATATAAATTTTGATTATAAATACAAAAACAAATTATACAAAATATAAGAATAGAAGAACATAAATAAAGTCAAAGGAAATATATAAGGTATTATAAGATTTGAATACATATTTCTATTTTTTTGCTCAATCAATTAACAAAGATAATTAAATCTTAATACAGTTTAAAATACAAATTATAAGACTAAAATTGAGAATAATTTTATTAAGAGATTTAAACAGCTGGGAAATTAGAAGGAAATTTTTTTTAATAAATAAAAGAAGTGATTATTTCAAGAAAAGGAAATATGATATAAAGTATCTAAAATGATAATAAAAACAAAGTAATTATACAAATTATAAGAATATAGGAAAATAAATGAAATTAATGGAATATATACATAAATTAACGAAATTCAAAATGACTAATAAAAAGTAAATATTATTGTAATGTTTGGACTTGGACAAGTAAAAAATATAAATAATAAGTACATATATTTAAAATAATGTATGAATAATATTTAAATACATCTTTAAGATTTTTACACATTGAATTAGAATGTTTAAATACCAAATTATAAGACTGAAATGAAAATAAAACAAATAAAAATGTTTAAATAGTTGAAAAATTAGAAGCAAAAAAAACATAGAGCAAAAAATATATTTAATAAATAATTGAAGTGATAATTGTCAAGAGTATAAAGATATTTTTTTTTATAAAAGTAGATAAAATGATAATAAAACATATAATTATACAAAATATAAAATATAAGAAAAAATTAAATCAATGAAATATAAAGAAATTATTAAATGCAAAATGAGAAATAAAAAATTAAAATATAATTGAATTACTATGACTTGGATGAATGGAAAAAGTTTAAATAACAAGTAAATATATTAAAATAATGTATAAAAATATTAAAAGGGTGATAAATATTTTTAAATGAAACAAAAATTAATTCAAAAAAAAAGAAAACTCATAAAAATATTGATAAAAAGATATATGAATATAATTTAAAGTAATTGTCGCATGTTAGCGCATGTTCTCTTTTGCAAACTATTATATTCATAAAAAGAAAAAAAAAAAGAAAGTCCAAATTCATAAGTAAATTTTTTTTGAAAATATTGATATTGGAAATAAAAATAAGAATATATTTAAAATTAAAACAAAACTCACGCGTTAACGTCTGTTCTCTCCTAATATAAATAAACGCTCATAATTTTACTAAAACTTGCCATGTGCCAATAACAAATTCGCTGTCCACCACCAAAATTACCCAATAGCAAGTGTATATTCCTCCACAAAATGTCTTAGTATAATTTATCTTAGTATATGTATTGTATGTATTGTATCTTAGTATAATTTATCTTAGTATATGTATGGTATCTTAGTATAGTTGATCCATCCTATCAATTATAAGCACCAATTAATTAGATTTCTCACCAGATTGTAACATCTTGATTATGTTTAACTAAAGATAGAAAGAATCTTATGATTTTTAATAAAGTATTCTAAAAAAACTTTTTTTAATCTAGCTCGGCGGATGACGATGAAATTATGACGAAATTAGGTTTCCGAGTGAATACGTGTGGATGTCTTAAGGAAACTAGGGTTTGGATAAGAACGTGGTTGGCGAAATTAGGTTGTCGGATAGCTGATATAGAAAACATCTCTCAAAAGCTCTCAAAAGACTCAGATTTTTGTGTAAGAAGTTTATTATTGATTATATGTCTATAGTTACGAGCATGACACTTTTTTATAGGGTTACAAGATCAGCGTAAAAGCCTATTTTCTTTAATAGTATAATGGATAATTTCCATTTATGATCAGAGAGAATCTTCGAGTGCATCTTCACGCACAACATTATCTCTACGCACGACATTATCTTTACGCGCAACATTATCTCTATGTGCGGCGTTATCTCTTCGTTGATAATTTTACCGTGATTTGCCGACCTAATTGGTCCACTTTCTATTTGGGGCCGATCGCAATCCCTGAATGGACCTTTATGAGAGGGTGCTAAACCAATCTCCAAGAATAAGCCCCCCAGTTCAACGATTCGAATTGACTGATGATCGGCGAAATTGAAATTAACCCAAATGGTTCATGAAGCGGTTAAGATCAGTCGGTTAAGTCGGATTTTGGTTCAACCATTCCTATAGGTAGGGGGAACGGAACACCGCCTAGGTATAATGATGATGTCTTCTCAAGAACTGCACCATTCGCTCTCTAAAATCGGTCTCACTCTTCTCATTTCTCACTTCTGCTCAAGATGAAAATGTACTTTTCTTCACTCTCTCTCATTTTAGTTTTCCCGTTGTTTCACCGTCGTGCCTCTGCCATATTTAACTTAGCGTTTTAGATCTAGGCTTCCATTTCTTCCTAAGTTCTTCATTTGTTTTTCGATAAATGTCTTTGATCCATTGTTCTGAGGACAAAGGAAAATCGATTCTTGTTTTGTCGTCCTCTCCTGAGAACAGTCCTCAAAGCCGAGAAAATGATTCCATAGTGTCATGTTTCAATGAAACCTCCTCTGATATTAAAAACCATCCAGATCATGATTTTTTGGAGGATCATGAGTGTCGGCGGGAGCTAGCTGAATATGAAGGTGCCGTTCAAACTTCGAGTCGGAAAGAATTCGAGATTCCTCATCTAAAAACTCAGACAACCTTGAAGATGACGAGGATGATGAAGACAATGCAGTGGGTTATAATCAGGATGATGATCATGTCAGGGAAGGAGATCATGCGACCGGCATGGAGGACCTAGAAGACGTTTCCCCAGGAGTTGTTCGAGAATGTCTACCCCCATGCTGTCCGAAAAAGATTCTGTTAGGAAGACTTATCTAGCATGTCGTGCTCCTCCTGATATCATGGTTAAAATCCCTTCTCCGAGTTATCGGCATGGACCCCACCGCCATGATATATCTGCTTGTATGAGTAGTTTTTCAATAACTGTCACCTTTGGCTTCCTCTTCTGTAATTGCTTGTCTCCTGTTGTGATTGTCGTGAGATTGTTATTTCTCAATTGTCTGTGACGTCCGTTCGCTACATGGTGGGCTTACTTCTGTTAGCCGCGGAGTGCAAAATTATTGTTAGTTGTAAGATATTCGAGGAAATGTTGATCATTAGTAGAATGAACTTGAGCCCAGGCTGTGTTTATGTTAGTATGAGATCAGATCAGAGCGTCATTACCAGTCGGCCCAACAAAATCCATAACTGGCACTGGCATTATTTCTATGTCGAATCATCTGATTTGGTCGTTCCAGATCTGAGTAGGGAATTTAGATCGTCATGGAACTTGCGTTTTGGTAGCTGCAATTTCCCTTATATCCCCTTTTGACACTTATGAATTTCTAACACATTAATTATTTGTGATTTTGCAGTACGTCATCCGTTCGCGAAGCCCTACCCTGATATTTTTTCCCGAACCTCGAGATTATCTTGGCTCTCAGTCATCACTGCTGGTCTGAAATTAGTCGACTGCGTATCAAAAGGAAACTTGCGAGAATTCAAAGAAGTAAGTTTGAGTTTTATCTTGCAAGCCGTCATCATGCCGCTCAGTTTTCTAATGTTTGTCCTTCGTGTTCGCAGTTGATTGGGATACTTCTTCTATTATTCATCCAGCCTAGAAAAGGATGGGAAAGATTAAGAGAATTGTGATCGACTACTCGCAGAAGCTTGCCAACAAGAATTCTGCCGCTCATGGCGCTTCCGTAGGCGAATCAGGGAAAGAGAAACCTCTTGCTATGACTTGTAGCAAAAGTTATTCTTAGTTGACCGTTGCTAAGCTCTCCTCTAACATTTCAAAGAAATAGAAGAAGAAAACGAGTGGTGTCGGCGATGTTGCCAACCTTCCTGAACCTACTTTGTCGAAGAAGAGGTTAGTTACAGAGAAGGCTATTGAGGAAAGCCCTTCCTTAAGTAAGGTGACCATGAACGTGGTCACGAAGAAGGCAACACAGAAAGAACATGCCAAGGAATAGGCCACTGAAAAAGGAAAAGCCCAAAACAAGGTAGCCAGCAAGGAAGTTGATAAAAGAAGCGGCAGATCAGCCGTCCTCGCTGCATGATTTTGATTACGAGTATAAGAATATGGTTGCTTTTATCAATAATCCGAAGGCTTGTGTCGACCTGTTCTCCTGTATAAGAGGCTCAACTAGGGATTTTCTGCCGATCAAGGACTTGCTGGATTCCAAAGCGTATGTCGAGCAGAAACATGCTGAGGCTGTAGTTAATCATTTTCATTTTTCTCAAAGCTAAAAATATTGTTCCCCTATTCTGTCAAGGTTCTTATTAATGGATATAATGTTTTCAGGTTGTGGGATGTTCGAACCAAGTGATCATGGAATATGACTTCCGACTGAGGAAAGCCATGGAAGATTTAGCAGTTGTCCAACAAGAGTTAAAAGAGAGACATATTCATTAGAAATTATCCAATAAGTGTGTGTCTCTCAAGGAGAAAGGAGACACGCTCGTCGAGGAAAAAGTCCAATTGATAATTGAGTTGGATGAATCACAAAATTAAACTCTTACCTTTCAAGATGAGATGAAAGTAGAGTAAAGCGTATTCGGGGTTCCCGTAAAGAAGTTGTTCTTAAAGAGAAAAAACACGAGGAGGATTTAATGGCAGAGAAGGTCAAGTCTCTCTTCGAAAAGTTCCAGAAGTATGTCGAGGAACAAGAGATGGCCAAAGTGAAACAAGTTGAATATAGCCAGAAAAGTGTCACCAAGAAGTGCCTTGAGAAGCTGATCGGTCAGGGGGTAAACATTCCTCAATCAATAATGGATCAACTTCCTAGAGATGAGAAGAAGTTGGACGACAAGCTAACCAAGATGGATGTGCTTGACATGGAGGAAAGTCACTTTGTTCTTTCGCCGCTCTCCCATCCTTTGATTGATCAGAGTCGTAATTCGCCCTCTGCCATTCCTCATAATATTAATGAGTATGGATCGAATAAGGGTGTTATTCTTCCTGATCCGAGAGGCAATTCTTAGGGTCCGTCCAAACAATTCGAGAGAGCTTAACATAAAGATGAGCGAGTTACAACTAACCAAGTTCAAGTCGATCCTTCAATCTTGACCCAGGAGCAAACATAGGACGTGGTTTGAGTGGAAGGATAGAAGGCGGCTATAACGCCCCCTCCCCGTTATCCACTGACCGACGAGCTGACCGGCCAACAATCAAACAAGAACATGATCAGCCGAACCCGTGCAAGCCAAACGAGAAGAGTTTGTCACAATACGAAAGCCAGAGACGGTCCAGTTTGAGTCAATGTCTCGAACTAAACCATCCTTGACTCCGTTTACCTCATTTCCATGATACAAGGGTTTGTAACCCAAAGCTACTCCGAGTGTCCTACGCGTCCGCCGAGCTAAGCCCAACCCTAAAAACACAAAATGTATCTAATGAGCAATCTAAGATTACCCAGTGATTCGCCTCCCAACTAAACAACCTTCTAAGTTAAACGAATCTCACCCAAACCCAAACAAACAATAACAAGCAGTAATGTAAAATAGCTGATTACGTGCTACCAATATGTAATGAGCTCCACAACACACAAGCAAAGTAACAACACATATCATCAACAAAGGAAATCGAGAACACTGCAGCACATGCCCTCGATTAGACTTGATCTAACTAACGCGGTACTAACACTAACTCCACACCATTGGGCCCTAAATGAGAACTCGGTAACTTCCACGTGAACCTTAGCTACCCCACGATAACTAAAACCTCCCACGACTCCTAGACGTAAACACAAACTCCTACAACCTAGGACACCGTTCTCAGCCCATCGATCCGCGGTGACTCGGGCTACCCTAGATAGCCTAAGCTTCCATGCAGTCCCGCCCTAGGACGCGGCCCCATATTCTCTTTGTTACACACCTACAGACGTCACTCTGTAGGTTCACACCTGCAAGAACACTTCCCCGAAGGTACGTGAACTGACAAGGAACTCAACTTCCGAGGATCCAATCGGGCAGGAAGTACCGGAACACTATCTCTACACTTGCGGAATCTAATGCATCATATAGAATCCTAATAATAGTAATATAAACAAGCAGACTCACTGGGACTCTATCACGCAAGACCAACAAGGTCAAGTAGAAAAACTACCTCAATTCACGTACACATTCTATCCCGAAAGTCCTACCATCATTCATCAACACAACCTGACATATCCGGTCCCGCACCGGAATAGGTATCCCTACCCAGACTTACCTGGTCCCGTATTTGAGTAAGTATCTACCAGTACAGTTTACTCGCCCAAACACCGAAGTAGATGAACCATCACACAATCAACATGACACTCGGCCCAACACATAAGTAGATAAATGATCAAGCAATCAAAAGTCTACTCGGCCCCACACCGGAGTAGATAACAATCACACAATCAACAGTCTACCCGGTCCAACACCGGATTAGATAACAATCACATAACAAATCAGATAATTACTTAGGTTTAATTAATCTTTAGTTCTTAGTTTTAACCCTAATTCATTTTAACATGGTACCTTGCGATTAGTAAGCTTACCAATTCAACTTTTCTTAAATTCATAGTTTTTAATTACTCAATTATCTTATCGCTAGATTAGAGTTAGTAAACTTACTAACTCCCTAGACAGTTCAACTCCAAATTATATATTTAAAATTCCTATTTCAATAGTTTTATGTTTAATTATCCAAATCCATCAAGTTGAGATTAGTAAACTTACTAATCTCCTGACGCCCTTATAATTCATGATTAATTACTTAACCCAACCCAATTACCATACTCCAAGGTTTGTTATGTGTTTTATCTGTATTTCAATCAACTCATAATTTCTCGTATATAGATTCATTTAGATATGTTCTTATATATATATATATATATATGCATATACGTCCTATCATGTTGTTTAATATGTATGCAACACCCTATCAAGCAATATACGGTAATATCAATCAAGCAACCAATGAGTGATAACTATATGCAATGTTTGTATCCTATATGTTTTGTTTAATTCCTGAGTTATTTAATCAACCTAACAATTCTAAGGTTCCATAATTCTGAGGTCTATATGATATACCTAAATGCATCACACATTAATTTAGCCAACTCACAGTGATATCATGATGACGGATGGACGGATTAATGGAACCACGAGACCCGACATGAACTCAACGCGAACCTGAACCTTCCCTGAATCGTTGACTTACTTTGACCCAAACTTAACCCGCTTTAACCCAAACTTAACCCGAGCGTTGACCCGGTAATTCCGATTGTTCCTCCACGCGATCCTCCGAACTGATCTCATACGATGTCTACTTCAAACCGCCTATAAGGAAAGACAAAGTCAGTACATGGGATGAACATTGAAAACCTCCGCTTCCTGAAATATTTCACCGTTCCTCCATCACCATCCCATCTCTTATTCACTCTGAAATATTTCACCGTTCCTCCATCACCATCCCATCTCTTATTCACTTTATCTTCCTTCCTCCTTCTTCTTCTTCTTTCTCCCTTCTTCCTCTCTTATTTATCTCTTCTTTTACTCTTATGAGTTTTTGGTATGAGGAAAATGAGTGGGAGAAGGCCTCCTTTTATAGTAAAATGGAGTGATCACCACCCTACATTTGTCACACTTCCCCTCCCATCTCCCTCCACGTTTCTACACCAAAACCAAGCCAAAACGAAATGTATTTCACTTCTCACCCTACACTTGTCACTCCCTTCTATAAGACCCTTAGATAATTGCCACCATATGTTAGATTTAATGCACCCAAATTCACATACAATTGATGTACTTCCTTCTAGCAAAATTTTGTGGTCCATGCTCATTTTTGGGCTTGATTTATGTCCAAAACTACTTCATCTCTCAGCCCAAACCCTCTTGATCCAAAACCAAATCCACATAATTTTATTTTAATTTTGGTCATTAATTACTCCTTAATGATCCAAAAATCATATCTTAATACATGAGTCAAATATTTCCAAAATCCTTTTAACCATATCTCATATATTTTAATAGTGTTGTGGTCGAAATTTTATAACTTTTTGAGTACTGTAGAGGTGTTCCGTCTTTTTCTCGGTTTTATCGGTTTCCATTTCCGATAGTCTGTAAACATCCAAAAATTTGGATTTCAGCGCTCTAAGTATTCGAAGTAATATTTTTAAATAAAAAGAAGATTACTTGGCCCGTCAAAGCTTTCCGTCTTCACTTTTGGTGAATTGATCAAAATACCCCAGAGCTTCCAAATTTACTGAAATGACATCCGATGACTTTCTGTTGACTTGTAATATGCCCGTTGACGTTATATTGAGACAGGGTATTACATTCTCCTTAACTTACAGGAATTCGGACCCCGAATTCTCCGTTCGATTAAACCTCGAACTCAGAAGTAGAACCATGTAAGTCCATTACTGCTGCTCTGATCGTATTATTTAACTCTGAACCCAACTCATGTTGTTTCTTAAACTGCTCCGAAACTTTCTCTGCTCCAATTAAATAGGTGTAACTCTGATTCCAAACTCTGATTCTCCAATCTGATATTCTGTTAAAACCGTCGCACAAATATTCACGCTATACCAAAATCTTGAATTTCCCAATCCGCATTACTTCGCTCCCATATGCTTATTAACTCCAAAACTATTTCGGCTGAGATGTTGCTTCTGAATCTAACTCCATACATTGCTGCTTTATTCCAAACAGACTCCGCAACTCCACTATGAGCTGACTTCACAACTCTAACGCTTCATCTCGAACATCTTGTTTCTAATCTCCAGAACTCCGCTGCTTCATTTGAATCACTTAACCATGATCCCATGATTCCGCTGCTTTCGAAACTCCGCTGCGCCATTCTGATAATTTACTCAAAACCAAACACTCATAACTTCCGCCAAAAACATTTTTGGATTCGCCAATACCCAAGATAACTCATTCCATTAATGATACATGACTTGCTAGTACTGAATTGCCCAAAAGATCCTCATCTCAAACGGATGCCTCTGACTCTTTTCTGATAAACTCTGACACCAAGAAATCCTTTCTGAGCCGCACTGAAACGCTCCATTTAACCACCTCTTATTTGATTGCCACACTAACTTGCTTTGTAGACTCGGGTCAAACTGCCATACTGATCCAAATCACCATCTTAATTTTCGGGGTTTGGGTTCGGTCTCGTGTTCACGTTTTATCGTCCATCACGTCATGTATCAACATACTCAATAACACTGGAATGGTTAGAATCTTTAAACTCATTCATCGATATCACTTCCTTATATAGGTATTGGTAATTAATCACACACCCATCATTTACCAGTGGCTAACTAGCAATAACTTATAATTCCGTATTACCGCAAATAAGCAATCTACCTTAATTGATTATCAATTTCGAGCTTATTTCTATCAAAATGGTTTTCTTACCTTTCATCTAACAATAAGACTAATCGATAACTTATCATCTCGTCTACACAAGAATAATGGTCAAACGCTTACCAATGCGGCTAACATTCTAACCAATCAATCTACGCATTTACTATCAAAAGCTTATGGTTTTATCATCTAACAACCTAACAACACAATGAATTTAATCAAGCCATCTATCAACTTAACGATTAACCAATCCGACTATCTAACAACCTAGCGATCAAACAAATGTAATGCTATCCAAGAAAATAAATCTAACCGATCAGCTATGCAATGATGCCAAAAAACATTCTAACAACCTATGATCAATCAAATTTAATGATTCAAAATCAACGACTAACAACCTAGCGAGCAATCAATGCATCAATCACATCAACATTCTAATATCCTAGCAAGGCAATCAATCACTCAATCAAATCGGCAAGTACCGCCATCTCTTAGGGTCCTAGTAGCCGTTTGTCCGGACCATCATTTGCTTTCATGTCGTAACCGTATTGCATTCATCATCCCAACATGCATGCAATAAAATTAATTCGTTACTTAAACGAAAAATATCGAATAACCCAACATTCACTATGTATATAAAATAACCATATATCACATGGGAAGTTTTAATACATAGGTCTGTCTGGTCTACTGATATATCATGGTTTTTAGGACTTTTGACCATGATATATATCTTTGTTATCGAGTCTTTCTATGTGTTTTGGAGTCTTTTCAGGTGTTTTACAGGTTTTAGGACATTTGGAGCCTAATTTGACGTTTTGGAAGCATTTGGGTCAATTTTGCACTATTTAGAGATCTCACAGAGTTCACTGGCTGCGTTTTCGCACTGCATCGATCGATGCAGTTCTGCGCATGGTCGACGCAGTGGTCGACGCAGTTCTGCACACAAATCCTGAAATTACAGTTTTTTCCTAGAAACTTCCCTGATTTGCAAAAAGGCCCCAGCCGAGTTTAGATCATTATATTAGGGTTTTTAGCCACTTGTTTAGGCTTTTCAGACTTAAGTTTTATTTTTATTCAGAGAGAGAGAGAGAGATTTGGAACTCATATTCTTTGTTTCTCTTTTATGATATTTGGTTTTCTATTCATTATGATTTCTGTTTCATTGATCATGTCTGAGTAGTTCTCCAGTTAGGTTTAGGGATTCTCACAAGGGATTTTATGGAGTTATAGGTTGATCAATCTGTAGTGATTCACATCTTTCTAGTTCTTCATCTAGGGTTGTTCTTACTGCTTGATCTGAATTGGCCACTTAGATTATTGATGTTAGGTTGATTTCTGCAACGAAAGTTGATTAATTAACTAGAAAGAACATAGATGAGCAATTTGACTATTCGCAAAGAAATTTTGGCTTAGGAGAATTGTGAACGAAAGAACTTGAGATTAATGCTTGTCTAGAACTCTAGGATTCGCAACGAAAGTCGGCTTGCTAGGTTGTTAGACATAGATAACATTCGCAACGAAATTTGGTCTGTTATAATTCTGTGATTCTAGTTTTAGAACAGTTCTTAATTAGATCTCGATTGATTGATTAGCCTATATTCCTGATTTCCTGAGAACTCCCTTGACCTGACGCCTTCGCCTTCTTGTTTACAAACCAATCTATTTAATTTATTGCTTGATTTACTGCCTTCTACCGCTTCTACCTAGCATAACCTGAAATTCTATAATCTATCGCAAGAGTCTAGAGTCTCTGTGGATTCGATACCCTATATACTATTGGTTCACGTCTGTGCACTTGCAGTGTAGATCTAGGGATTAAAACCTGATCGTATCAAGTTTTCGGCGCCGTTGTCGGGGACTCTTTTGAGTCTTCGATAGATTTGAACTTAGGGTTTAGACTAGTTTTTTCGTTTTTGTTTTCGGTTACTAATTTTTCTTTTTCTTGCGTTTCAGGTACGCCTGTAATCGCACTGCATCGATCGACACGGTCATGTGTGTCGATCGACGTCGTTTTCGCATTGCATCGATCGACGCTATTCCTGCATCGATCGACACAAAGCGAAACCCGAGATACCGAGCACTTGAACGTTTAGCAGGTTTCTCTCTATGGAACCTGTGATTCTGATTCGCGGTGAAGACGGTATTTTACGAGACCAAGAGGGTCATATACCCAAAGCGAAGGGTCAGAAACTGGATGGGGAAGGAAACCCCATCATACCAGAGGTTGCGGTGGGTGCAGAACCTACACAACAAGAGGTTGGTCAGAAGAAGACACTTCCTGACTATAACAGACCGGATCTATTCTATGCTAATCGGTCTGCGATTCGACCACCTCCGTTTTCCAGAACTGAATTCAGGCTGAAACCAGAGTACTACGCATTGGTTGGACATCATCAGTTCCATGGTCTTTCTAGCGAGCATCCTATGGATCATATAGACACATTTGAGGAATTGGCTAGCAGTATCAAGGCTGAGGGAGTCTCTTCAGATTATCTTTTCTGTAAGCTCTTCCCATTCTCTATAAAAGGGGAAGCAGCTTACTGGCTGAAACAGCTACCACCAGGATCTTTGACCACTTGGGATGCAGTCAAGAAGGAGTTCCTTAGACACTTTTATGACGATGTTAGATCCGAACAGCTTAGACATGACCTCTTGACATTCGAGCAGGAACCTACGGAGTCTTTTAAGGCAGCTTGGATGAGATTCAAAAGGTACCAAAGAGATTGTCCACACCATGGTTTCTCTGAGGTGCAGCTTTTATGTGCCTTTTTTAGAGGTTTGGACTTTTTGTATCAGAAAGCTATGGATACAGCAAGCAATGGGAACTTCTATACCAAGACTCCAGAGGAAGCTAAAGAGCTTATTGAGAACTTGATAACTAGCAATAGTGTCAAGAATGCTGACAAAGAAAGGCAAAAATCTGGTGGCAGAGATGATAGCTTGCAGATAGACGATATGAGGGACAAGATTGATTCTGTCCACATCATCCTAGTTAGGAAGAGGCAATTTCGATCTGATGCAGTAGCTGAAGAGTTTGCAGAAGTGAATTATATAGATGGAGCTGATTATCATGGACAAACATATAGAAGTCAACAGAGACAAGTTCCAAGATCGAATGATTATGGCTATTCATCTCACCAAGCCTCCCCATCCAATGAACAGACAAAGATTGAGTCCATGCTTGAGCAGCTACTTCTTGGACAGAATAAGATGACACAAGATTTGAATGGAAAGATGGACTTCATGTATCAGGATCTGAGTGGAAAATTGGAGACTTTGACAACCAGAGTTGATAATGTGGATGCTAGGATAACGCAAGTGGAAGCCAGTATACAAACAGAACATGTTAAGACAGCTTTGGCAGAAGATGTAGCTGAGCAGAATCAAGATACTAAGGCTTGGGAGCTGAAAAATCCTAGACATTCTCGAGATGAAGATACTGCATCGATCGGAACAAATGTGTGTCGGTCAACACAATTTTCGAGTGTCAGTATCGATCGACATCATTTTAGTGTCGATCGACACCATGGGCCTGAGCAGCCGGTTTGTTCAGAGAAGCCGATTGTAGCTGAAGAAAGAGTCTACAAACCAAAGATTCCTTTCCCTAGGAAGTCCAAGCAAGAGATTCAGTTAGAAAAGTGCATGAAGATGATGAGAGATAAGCTAACTGAAGCCCAATTGATTGATGTTGTTAAGAACATTCTTATGGTAAGGAGATGTGTTACAGACATAATTTCTAGTAACATGACTGAAGAAGAAGGTATCTTGATGGTCTCTGAAGTATGCGATGTTGTTATTCATGGTAGGATTCCTGAGAAGCTAAAGGATCCAGGGGGTTTTATGTTAGACTGTTCTATCTACAAAGACAGATTCAAGAGATCTTTGTGTGATCTTGGCTCAAGTGTGAATCTCATGCCATTCTCTGTCGCTGCGAGATTGGGACTGATGGATTTCCAACCCACTAGGATCGCTCTTGTCCTAGCCGATCGATCAAAGAGATATCCAGAAGGAGTTCTTGAGAATATCCCTCTCAGAGTTGGAAACCACTTTATTCCAACAGACTTTGTGGTGCTGAAGTATGAGATTGAGCCAGATGATCCTATTCTGCTTGGAAGATCATTCTTAGCCACTGTTGGAGCAGTAATTGATGTGAGACGGAGTTCGATTGCTCTCCACTTGGGAGATCAGCCTTTGGAGTTCAGGATGGATAGGTTGCAGAGATCCACCATTGATCGACAGAGCTTTAGTGTTGAGATAGAACCAGAGACTGAGATTGGAGAAGAGAAGATGGCAGTTCATTCTGAACTTGCTCTAACATCTTCTGCGCCTGCAACTGCTCTTAAGCAGAAAGCTCCAGATCTCTCTCTTCAACCAAAGCAAAGGTATGGATCTTCTAAACTCAAATCTCCTAATCCCTCAGCTGTGAATGCAAGAAAACGTCAGTATCCCACCCTCGCTTCGCTCCCACACTGATCCTCTTCGCTCTTTTCTTGGAAAATCTCATGATCCGAAAGATTATACGCCACCTTGGATGAAGAGACAGTTACAGAGACACTCCAAGTCTCTGTTGAATCCCCCATAAGTCCGATCTCCTTTCCATAGTCAAGCTATTGACTTTAAACAAGCGTTGAGTGGGAGGCAACCCACTGTTAGGTTCGTTTTTGGTTTTATTTTTCGTTTTGATTTTTCTGTTTTGGTGTGTTCAAAGGCGTGAGAAATAGGCATAATCTCATTGCATCGATCGACACACCTAGTGCATCGATCGACACAAATGCGATTTACGGTTTGCCGATTTAATTACGATTCAGACACCGGTTATCTACTTAACCGTGGGCATAATCGCCTTGCATCGATCGACACCCTAGTGGCACCGATCGACACAAGCCGATGACAGGTAAGTGATCTGACCCTTTTTCGGTTTGTTTTCATTCCGTTTTTCTTTCTCACCTAGCCTAGGCTTGACACCACTGGGGACAGTGTGTTTTAAGTGTGGGGGAGGTAGCTACTGACGCACCGCTCTTGTTTTCTTAGAGTCAGTCCAAATTTATTTTATTGAGTCAAATTGAGTAGGAAACAAGGACTTTTTGAGGAGATTACCACACTCGCAGGAACTTAAGTGACCATTGGATGAGTTGCAGATGATCTATGACTATTAGAAAACCCAACACATACCAGCCTACTGAGGACACCCATATCACTTCAGGTATTCAGAGAATCCATTAGTTGACTTCAACTTTAACTTGACTTAATTTTCTTACCTATGGGCTTGGTATACTTTGAGTCGGATTCCTCTGTTGGTTCTGGCACAGCTTGTAAACCTGTCTGATTATGGTTCCCTTCTCCCCATCCTTGAAAGTAAAAAAAAAGAGTGATAAACTGAGGATAAGCTTGTAGCTTCGAAGTGGTCACGGGAGTGGTAAAGACCCCTATTACCTCATGTGCATCCATGGAAACATGTCCAAAGTATACCCCAATAAGGGAAGAGCACTGATAGAAAAAATAAAATGATACCCAGTGGGGAAAAATCAGTGCTAAGGAAGGGAAAAGAGAAAAAAGGACCAGAAGCAACAATTGAGTGGTCAGATGCTAACAGAGTAAGAATCCATGAGTTCTTTGATCGATACCCCATAGGTGAGACCGCACTTAATAGCTTATAGAAGTCAGTATGGTGAATTTGACTGCTTTGAATGTGATTGTGGACTTTACTCAGGATAGTTGATAAGTGTGGGGGAAGTACATGTTGGTCTTGATGTTTGCAGGTTCATTTTCATGTGGCTTACTAAGGGGAATCTGAGTGTGGTGCTTCTACGATGAAACGAGTTTCTGAAGTTTTCAAACTTCTTCTCCTGATCTTGGTTTTATGTTTGCTTGAGGGCAAGCAAAAGCTAAGTGTGGGGGAGTTGATATATCATGGTTTTTAGGACTTTTGACCATGGTATAAGTCTTTGTTATCGAGTCTTTCTATGTGTTTTGGAGTCTTTTCAGGTGTTTTACAGGTTTTAGGACATTTGGAGCCTAATTTGACGTTTTGGAAGCATTTGGGTCAATTCTGCACTATTTAGAGATCTCACAGAGTTCAATGGCTGCGTTTTCGCACTGCATCGATCGATGCAGTTCTGCGCATGGTCGACGCAGTGGTCGACGCAGTTCTGCACACAAATCCTGAAATTACAGTTTTTGCCCAGAAACTTTCCAGATTTGCAAAAAGGCCCCAGCCGAGTTTAGATCATTATATTAGGGTTTTTAGCCAATTGTTTAGGCTATGCTTTTCAGACTTAAGTTTTATTTTTATTCAGAGAGAGAGATTTGGAACTCATATTCTTTGTTTCTCTTTTATGATATTTTGTTTTCTATTCATTATGATTTCTGTTTCATTGATCATGTCTGAGTAGTTCTCCAGTTAGGTTTAGGGATTCTCACAAGGGATTTTATGGAATTATAGGTTGATCAATATGCAGTGATTCACATCTTTCTAGTTCTTCATCTAGGGTTGTTCTTACTGCTTGATCTGAATTGGCCACTTAGATTATTGATGTTAGGTTGATTTCTGCAACGAAAGTTGATTAATTAACTAGAAAGAACATAGATGATCAATTTGACTATTCGCAAAGAAATTTGGCTTAGGAGAATTGTGAACGAAAGAACTTGAGATTAATGCTTGTCTAGAACTCTAGGATTCGCAACGAAAGTTGGCTTGCTAGGTTGTTAGACATAGATAACATTCGCAACGAAAGTTGGTCTGTTATAATTCTGTGATTCTAGTTTTAGAACAGTTCTTAATTAGATCCCGATTGATTGATTAGCCTATATTTCTGATTTCCTGAGAACTCCCTTGACCTGACGCCTTCGCCTTATTGTTTACAAACCAATCTATTTACTTTATTGCTTGATTTACTGCCTTCTACCGCTTCTACCTAGCTTAACCTGAAATTCTATAATCTATCGCAAGAGTATAGAGTCTCTGTGGATTCGATACCCTATATACTACTGGTTCACGTCTGTGCACTTGCAGTGTAGATCTAGGGATTAAAACCTGATCGTATCATCTACAGCGGTTACACATCCCCAAAAGATACCTTTTACATCAACCGCTATATAACCAATCCGTCAGTGACACCAAAATAAGTCACGACGTTACACACATCAAAAGGTTAGCGCCCTTACTTACCTGGTCCTATTCTAAACTCTCCAACATGAGCGCTACTCTCCGCACTGAGTACAATACGGCTCATGTGGATCATAACTGGTAGGTGCGCCAGAAGAATGTAATGGGTGTGGTGGTGGTGGTGGTGGTGGAGCGACGCGATCTCGACAGAGTGGTCTATAATGACGGGAAGGAGCACAATGTCCATTTTGGCAGCAAATGAAACAAGAGGGGAGCTGTGCCAGTGGCGGTGGATGATATGCTCGGCCAAACAACTGACACCAAGTAAAATAAAACCAGTGGCGCCGCATGCAAGGCACGAATGGTCTGATGCAAGAGAAGCGAGTCGGATCGGTGGTCGAACAGTCAGTGGTGGTAGCTCAGATACCCTGAGATGTGGTACACCGGACGTAGCAATTTCATAAGGTGGCACTGGAACATGTGGAGAGGCAACTGGCTCTGCGCCGGTAATGACGTGCTCCGGAATAGGCGGTGAGATGCGAGAGCACTCTGTGGGCTGTAAATTTGGTCTTTGGCTAGCTGGGGTAGACCCAACGGACTCACGATCGTCCATAATGATGTCGCTCATATTGACGTGGCGACCACACACACACACACACCAATCCTCCTAGGACAACTCTGTTGTAAGACTGCACCAACACAGAACTGTTAGTACACTCCTAAAAAATCTCTAACTTACCCTTTACCCCGGTTTGTCGGACGCGGATTGGATTCCTAATGGTTGCATTGGCGACACATTTGACTCGATAAAACATTGAAAACTATGAAAAGTCAGAATTTTCGAACCCATGACGAACCATGCTCTACGCCCCCTTCCCGTTATCCGCTAACCGATGAGCTGACCGGCCAACAATCAAACAAGATCATGATCGGACGAACTCGCGCAAGCAAACAAGAAAAGTTTGTTACAATACGAAAGCCAGAGACGGTCCCATTTGAGTTAATTTCTCGAACCAAACCATCCTTGACTCTGTTTACCTCGTTTCCATGATACAAGGCCTTTCAACCCGTACCGCTTACATGAGTTGTGTTTGGTTCGGACTAAACCGTATATCAGCGAATAATTCCGTTTTTAAGTATTATAAATCTTTTAAAATTTTTAATCTAACTTAAGAGTTTCCTGAAAGATAACTTATGGGGCTCCCCAAATCGGAAACCGAAATAAACCATGAAATCTAGTCGAAAACAAACCACGGCCACATGCGAACCCAAAGCTACTCCGAGTGTCCTACGCGTCCGCCAAGCTAAGACCAACCTGAAAACACACAAAATGTATCTAATGAGCAATCTAAGATTACCCAGTGAGTTGGCTCCCAAGTAAACAAGCTTCTAAGCTCAACAAATCTCACCCAAACCCAAACAAACAATGACAAGAAGTAAGGTAAAATAGCTGATTACGTGCTACCAAGACGTAATGAGCTCCACAACACACAAGCATTCAAGTACAACACATATCATCAACAAAGGAAACTGAGAACAATACGGCACATGCCCCCGATTGTAATTGATCTAACTAACGCAATACTAACACTAACTCCACACCATTGGGCCCCAAATGCGAACTCAGTAACTTCCACGGGAACACTTAGCTACCCCACGGTAACTAAAACCTCCCACGACTCCTGTATTGAACACAAAGTCCTACTACCTAGGACACTGTTCTCAGTCCATCGATATGCGGTGACTCGGGCTACCCCTAGATAGCCTAAGCTTCCATGAAGTTCGTCCCAAGGACGCGACCCCGTTTTCTCCGTACTACACACCTACAGACGTCATTCCGTAGGTTCACACCTGCGAGAACCACTACCCGAAGGTATATGAATTGACCAGGAACTCAACTCCCGAGGATCCAATCGGGCAGGAAGTACCGGAATGCCATCTCTAGACTTGCGGAATCTATCGCACCCTATATAGTCCTAATAATAGTAATGTAAACAAGCAGACTCACTTGGACTCTATCACGCAAGACCAACAAGGTCAAGTTGAAAAACTATCTCAATCCACGTACACATTCTATCCCGCAAGTCCTACCATCATTCATCAACACAACCTAACCTATCCGGTCCTGCACCGGAATAGGTATCCCTACCCAGACTTACCTGGTCCCGTACTTGAGTAAGTATCTACCAGTACAGTTTACTCGGCCAAACACCGAAGTAGATGAACCATCACACAATAAACAGGCCACTCGGCCCAACACATAAGTAGATAAATGATCAAGCAATCAACAGTCTACTCGGCCTCACACCGGAGTAGATAACAATCACACAATCAACAATCTACCCGGTCCAACACCGGAGTAGATAACAATCAAGCAATCAATCACATAACAAATCAGATAATTACTTAGGTTTAATTAATCTTTAGTTCTTAGTTTTAACCCTAATTCATTTTAACCTGGTACCTTGCGATTAGTAAGCTTACTAATTCAACTTTTCTTAAATTCATAGTTTTTAATTACTCAATTATCTTATCGCTAGATTAGAGTTAGTAAACTTACTAACTCCCTAGACAGTTCAACTCCAAATTATATATTTAAAATTCCTATTTCAATAGTTTTATGTTTAATTATCCAAATCCGTCAGGTTGAGATTAGTAAACTTACTAATCTCCTGACGCCCTTATAATTCATGATTAAGTACTTAACCCAACCCAATTATCATACTCCAAGGTTTGTTATGTGTTTTATCCGTATTTCAATCAACTCATAATTTCTCGTATATAGATTCATTTAGATACGTTCTTATACGTCCTATCATGTTGTTTAATATGTATGCAACACCCTATCAAGCAATATACGGTAAGATCAATCAAGCAACCAATGAGTGATAACTATATGCAATGTTTATATCCTATATGTTTTGTTTAATTCCCGAGTTATTTAATCAACCTAACTATTCTATCATGTTTCAGTAATGGGTATGCATTCCTACGATTCTAAGGTTCCATAATTCTGAGGTCTATATGATCTGCCTAAATGCATCACATATTAATTTAGCCACTCACGGTGATATCGTGATGACAAATGGACGGATTGACGGAACCACGAGACCCGACATGAATCCGACGTTAACCTGAACCTTCCCCGAACCGTTGACTTGATTTGACCTAAACTTAACCCGCTTTTACCCAAATTGGACCCGAGCGTTGACCCCGGTAATTTCGATCGTTCCTCCACACGAACCTCCGGACTGATCTCATACGATTTCTACTTTAAACCGCCTATAAGGAAAGAGAAAGTCGGTATGTGGGATGAACGTTGAAAATCTCTGCTTCCTTAAATATTTTATCGTTCCTCCGTCACCATCCCATCTCTTTTTCACTTTCTCTCTCTACCTCACTTCCACTCTTCTTTCTCTCTCCTATCTCTCTCCCTCCCTCTCTCTCTCTCTCCTCTCTCCCTCCCACTCTCTCTCTTCTACAAAGTCTTCCTCTCTTATTTTACTCTTATGAGTTTTTGGTGTGAGGAAAATGAGTGGGGGATGACCTCTAGTAAAATTGAGTGATCACCACCCTACATTTGTCACATTTCCCTTCCCCATCTCCCTCCACGTTTCTACACCAAAACCAAGACAAAATCAATGTATTTCACTCCTATCCCTACACTTGTCACTCCCTTCTAGAAGACCCTTAGATGATTTCCACCACATCTTAGATTCAATGCACCTAAATTCACATACAATGCATGTACTTCCTTCTAGAAACATATCGTGGCTCATGCTCATTTTTGGGCTTGATTTATATCCAGACCCAATTCATCTCTCAGCCCAAACCCTCTTGATCCAAACCCAATTCCACATAATTTTATTTTAAATTTTTGGTCATTAATTACTTCTTAATTATCCAAAATCATATCTTAATCCAGGAGTCAAATATGGCAAAATACTTTTAACCATAGATCATGTATATTTTATTAGTTTTGTGGTCGAAATTTCATAATTTTTTGTTACTTTAGAGGTGTTTCCGTATTTTTCTCGATTTTGTCGGTTTCCATTCGCGACAGCCCGTAAACCTCCAAAAATTCTGATTTCAGCGCTCTTCGTCTTCTAAGTAATCTTTTTAAATAAAAATAAGATTACTTGGCCCGTCAAAGCTTCCCATCTTCATTTTTAGTGAATTTACCAAAATACCCCTAGCTTCCAAATTTTCTGAAATGACATCCGTTGACTTTTTTTTTACTTGTAATCTGCCTGCTGACGTTATCTTGATACAGGGTATTACAGTGGAAGAGTCGAATGTGGACGCCTTTCAGACTTAAAACTTTGTGTATAATTTATGTCCTTAAGTGTTTTTTTGCTATGTATCTGAACCCCTTTTTATTTATGGAAGTAAATTTAGTTTCCTTTGGTTGCGTTTGTTCTTTCATTGTTTTCATGTAATTGATTGACCGTGCACGAATGGGTAGCACATTTGAGTGATCTCTTTAGCCATTTTATGGCTGTGATGTGTTGATAATGCTCGTAAGGATGGCATTTGTTGGTAATTATGCGAATATTAGGAAGGTCGGCGTTCATCAGAGATATGAATAGATCGCTTACTTAATTTGTAAGGCTTACACTTGCTTTATTTCAGTTTTTGGAGGCTTATTCGTGCTCGTCTTTTTCGTTCTATGGACTAGATGAATGTGAAAGGCTTAAGGGCATGACATTTATTATCGCTAGTCTCGAAGAACACACATGTAAGTTCTCGGTTTTAAAATGCGACGCATCTCGGCTTTTCCTTACCGTGAGTTTTAGCATTCAATTTTCAGTCAGATATTGTTGGTACTAGATTTCCCTCTAGGAAATTCGGCCCATTAACAGACAAAACAAAGGCCCGTAGTTACGAGCCCGTTCCAGAATCAGAGACAAAGAGAAGAGCTGATCCTCGTGTTGGGCCCAAATGAATAACGCCCTGACAAGGCCCGGACGATGCCGAAGCAAGAGACAATCGAGCTCGAGCTCGACAGAAGATGACGTGGAGATAGAGCAACTCGGTCTTCGTCAGTTCAACTGATCCACGCGAATCTCGGAGATCGTTATGACGGCAAGGCCGAAATATCGGAACAAGAAGGTCAAAGTCGAGACTATTTAAGGAAGAAGTGGCGACCCATTCGAGATATTCCAACCCTAGCTTAGAACACTTCGACTAGATAGCTCGACCATTATTCTTTGTACTCTCTTTTCGATTGTGTTTGTTCTATCTCGACGATCAATCTCAATAAAGTCTTTGATTCATAGGAAACTATACCATTTCTATACCTAAAAGTCCAAATCCACGATTACAAATTCTTGGTGTGAATCTCAGATCTCACATTTGGCGCCGACTGTGGGGACTATCTATAGCCTTTCCTATCTTAAGAATCAGATCCTAGATCCAATAGATCGAGATGAATCCCGACCAAACTGGCTCTCCCAGCGCCACACCACCAGTCGACCTCCCTCAGACGGTCGACAACATTACTCAGAACTCCACCGGGGTAAGGAACATGGGTCAGACCGACGGTGTGTTGACGAGCTCTGCCTCAGTCTCCACGACCTCGGCACCAGCCGGCTCTGTTGCTCAAACAATCGCGACGAGCCAGACTCTGACAAATGTTTTGTCCGGAACTAATGATCCGAGCAGAAACTGGGTGTGGATGAGAAACGATTCGATATCCACCCCAGGAGGTGGATCTGTAATAACCAGACCTAATTCGCCACTACCTTCTGCTCCACAGAGATAAGGGCCAAATGATCTTGCCGAGATCCGTTCGATGTTAAGCCTATTGGTAGATCGAACGAGAAATAACGAGGCAAGCGCAAGGGCCCAAGAGATCGCAAACCGTTCTCTGGCCGCGCAGCTCCAGGAACAAGAGCGGCGCCTTAACGCCCGTCTTGAAGAGCTCGCCACCCAAAACCAAGGGGGTAGACCAACACGAACTCCCATAAGTCCTCCACCGCGCACCCGCTTGGACTTCTCCAAGGTAGTAACTCCTCCGGGGGCATCGGGAAATTTCGATAATACGTCAAATAGCGGCTTCCGCCCGACAATGACCCCTATCGCGATACCGACCCCATTCAGTTCGAGTTCAATGGTCACAGATCCAACCGGATCAGGAAACCGACCATTACCCGGGCCACCACCTTTCCCGAATAACTCTAATATCCGACCGAGGCAACTAGGAGGCTCTGCCTTCTCCTCGAGTTCGGGACTCCTTAACGGGTCAAATACGGTACAGTTCTGAACGCCCCAGGTCGACCAGACGAGGTCGGTTCCACCGATCGATCTCCTCGACCCCATTTTTCTGGAACAAACGTCAAATCAGGCACAAGCCCAATTCACACCCGCAGCGGGTGATGAACACGATATGCTTAGACAATACATCGAGCAGGCTAAGGCCCAGTTCAACATTCTAAGCTCGAAAGTTCACATGGCAACGAGCGCGGCTCCTGACATCGATCGAGTGATCGAAGAAACGCAACAAACGCCGTTCATAGATCGGATCGCATTCGCGAGGATCCGAGAAATCAAGAAAACTAAGTTTCTGGAATTCTCTGGGAAATCGGACCCGAAAGCCCACATCAGGGCATTCCGACTAGCGATGGAAAGGGTATACCTTACCGATGAGGAGAGAGAGTCGGCCTTCTGCAGGCTCTTCGCGGAAAACCTATCGGGCTCTGCCCTAGAATGGTTTGCCGGACTGGAAGAAAGGTCCATTGACAACTTCACCCAGTTCATGACGGCTTTCCTCAAACAATACACCGTCTTTATCGAGGAAAAGACCACTGAGGTAGCCCTATTTGGCGTCTCTCAAAAACCTGACGAAACATTTCACTCGTACATCGACCGATTTAAGGAAATAAAATCCAAAATTGCGAACCCACGAGACGAGGTAGCTATAGAAGCACTGAGACGAGGACTATGGTTTTCAACCAGATTCCGCGAGGAAATAACAGTCCGCGAGCCTCAAACACTAGATGACGCCCTCCATCGCGCATCGGCCTTCGCTCGCCTCGAGGACGAAACCACGGCCCTCAGAGAAAAGCATCGAAAAGAAAAGAACCCGTCGGGTTCGCAGAACTCGAACTCGAAAAAGGATTCCCGTAAATCAGGGAACGTCAACACGGTCGAGAGCCCAAAGAGCTCGAAGAAATTCGGAAAAATTCTGTGATTTTCACAACAAAAGAGGACACTCGACTGAAGATTGCTATACTCGAGCTAAAGCCGAGGCTCAAAAACGAGAGTCCGAAAGCAAACAAGACTCCGAAGTCGAGGAGGAAACTCTGCCCGACAAAAAGGAAAACAAACAGGCCAAGGAGTCGAACTCCAAAAGACCTTCTCAGAACAAACGAGAACGGTCAAAGGAGCCGGAATCCCCCGAAACACTCCCTCAAGGGTCGCGAAAGCGAGTCGAGTTTATCCTCGGCGAGCTCAGCCTGAGCGGCACTCCGGAAGGTTCGGCATTATCCCCGCCTCCGGCTCCTGATAAGAGTTTACGCTCGAGAATCAATCTCCCTCGTCTCTGCGGGGGGGGGGGGGGGGGTGTACGGGCTATACCCCCTAAACGAATCGACTTCATCTTCGGTGGCTCCAAGCTTTGCCGAGACTCGGTCAATTCAATCAAGGCTCTTCAAAGAAGAGTCGAGACCGACAAAGGAGGGAAAATCCCAATGTTAGGTCCAGACCACGAAATCACTTTCTACGAAAGAGAGACAAGTAATCTCGACAAACCACACGACGACGCTCTCCTCGTTTGTCTAGTGGTGGGAGATGTCGAACTCTCAAGTATAATGATTGACACAGGAAGTTCGGTAGATGTCCTCTTTTACGATGCATTCAAAAATATGGACTTCAACGACTCCGAGATCGTGGAAGAAAAGACACCACTAGTAGGGTTCGCTGGCGAAACGACGTACTCGATGGGCTCTGTCTTCGCCCCAGTAACCGCTGGAGGAGTTCGAAGAATGACGGAGTTCGTCATAGTAGATCGGCCAGCTCCCTATAACGCTATTATAGGTCGACCATGGATATACGACATGAAAGCAGTACCATCGACCTACCATCAATGCGTAAAGTTCCCAACTCCCAAAGGGGTTAAAACCATTTACGGAAGTCAAACGATTTCCCGTCATTGCTACATGAATGGATACAAGCAGATCGAGAAATCCCCTGCGTAGCAATTACAGAAAGAGGAGGAGCTCGCCACCATGCAAACCAAAAGGTTGAACGACCTAAGCCAAATAGGACCCCCAAAGGACCTCACGACTCAGGTCTGCATAGACGAGGCTCATCCCGAAAGACTTGTTGGCATCGGAATCGACCTATCGGAGCCAGTTAGAAACGAACTGGTCTCTTTTCTTAAACAGAACGTCGACTCCTTCGCCTGGTCTTCAGCAGACATGAAAGGGATAAATATCGACATAACCAGCCACGAGCTGAATGTCGACCCAACCTACAAACCGGTAAGACAAAAGCGCCGAAAACTAGGCCTTGAGCGAGCCAAAGCCGTCAATGATGAGGTCGATCGGTTATTAAAAATCGGATCGATCAGAGAGGTCAAGTACCCCGACTGGCTTGCGAATCCCGTAGTGGTTAAGAAAAAGAACGGAAAGTGGAGAGTCTGTGTAGATTTCATGGATCTCAACAAGGCATGTCCAAAGGACAGCTTCCCACTCCCACACATCGACCGACTGGTCGAAGCTACCGCTGGACACCAGCTACTATCTTTTATGGACGCGTTCTCAGGGTACAATTAAATATTGATGAATCCCGAGGACCAATAAAAGACTTCGTTCATAATTGATCGAGGCACGTACTGCTACAAAGTCATGCCCTTCGGAATAAAAAAAACGCAGGACCAACTTACCAACGCCTCGTCAACAAGATGTTTTCAGGACTCCTAGGCAAAACCATGGAAGTCTACATCGACGATATGCTGGTCAAATCTTCCAGGTATGAGGATCACATCCCCCAACTAAAATAATGTTTTACCATTCTCAATAAATACGGGATGAAACTCAACCCAGCAAAGTGTACCTTCGGGGTTCCCTCAGGAGAATTCCTTGGTTACCTAGTGACCGAAAGAGGGATCGAAGCGAACCCCAAACAGATCGCGACGTTCATAGAGATGAAATCTCTCAGAACAACGCGAGAAGTCCAGCGCCTGACTGGCAAAATAGCGGCTCTAAATCGCTTCATCTCAAGGTCGACTGATAAATATCTACCCTTCTATCACTTGCTCAAAGCAAACAAAAAGTTCCTTTGGGACGAAAAGTGCGAAGAAGCGTTCACTCAGCTCGAAGCTTACTTAAGCGAACCACCCATACTGGCGAAACCAGTAGAAGGGGAACCCCTCTACCTAGCTGTCTCGACGGCAGCAGTAAGTGGAGTCCTGGTTCGCGAGGAACAAAACGAGCAACGGCCGGTGTATTACATCAGTAAGACCCTGATCGATGCTGAAACCAGATACCCTGCCATGGAAAAACTCGCCTTAGCGCTAGTGACATCGGCTCGGAAACTCCGACCGTACTTTCAATCGCACTCGATCATAGTGATGACCTCTCAGCCGCTGAGAACCATCCTTCACAGTCCAAGCCAGTGAGGTCGATTGGTCAAATGGGATATCGAACTTAGCGAGTATGTAATAGAATACAAAGCTCGAACGTGCCTAAAAGCACAAGTACTGGTAGATTTCATAATCGAACTACGAAATGGCTTGATCCCCTCAAAAGGGTACGTAGGCAGCTCGACTTCGAGCGCAGCCGCCCCCCCCCCCCCCCCCAACACAAAGCTCTGACCGAGCTCAACGACTTCTGACGAAGTCATACTAGCTTATATTTGTGAAATCAAAATAAGCCTCCCAATCAAACGTCTCTTTCTGTCATAAAAGTTAGAGTCGTTACATTGTGCAAAGTGATATGAAATTATCCCTTCGAATAGCGAAAGATATGAAATTATCTAAAGTGATATGAAATTATCTCTTCAAAAGCTAAAGTGATATGAAATTATCTCTTCAAAAAACAAATGATATTAATTTATCCTTTCCGAGTGACCTGAAAAGGTCTCCCCTAAAATCAAGTGATATGAAATTATCTCTTCAAAATTAAGCGGTCCGAAACGACCCCCCGTAAACCTAAAATTCTTCCAACCTTGTACAGCTTAGAAGAATCAGGGGGCTACCCTCTCCCTCCGAGCGAAAATGGTGAAGTCAAAACAGTCGATCATACGCGCACGTTCAAAACAAATCTTTGTAAGTCCACTCCAGTCACTTAAAAATTCCCATTAAACACCAAGTTCATACTGCACAGCTCGAAATCGAGCACGAACGGCTTCGCGCTAAGGTGTCAAAACGGCAAAGTCTATGCTAAGGCATGAAAGACTCAAAAAAGAAATCCATTGAAAAGAGGACACGATGTCCTCGAGTTCGAATAAAAAGCCCCCTGGGCAAGCAAAGGTTCCAAAAAATAAAATAAAAAACCCCCTTCGGGCAACGACAAAACAATCAAAATTGCCGCGATCGCGAGGAAGCTTCGTCTTCACCCTCCGCCTGATCACCGGCAGATACAACCTCGGTCGGGAGATTCAATCCGTGCTGATCAAAACGGGAAGCAGCCGGCGGCGGAGCATGCGCCAAAATAACCGAGTCGCTTGACACAGTTGGCAAATTTAACTTGCCAACACTGGAATCAGAGACCGCCGCTGCGTTCATCTCTTCCACGGCCGCCCTCTTCCTGTCAGCCAACCTCAGCACTTCCCAAGTCAAGTCGAGCTCGCCGGAAGCAAACTCTGTGATGAGTTCGATATTGGCTAGGGTCTCTTGGAGGCGAATCTCAGCGCCAGTCTCGAGCTTTCGTCTTTCACACTTCTCCTTGATCTCTTTAAGGATCTCCAAATACTCCCCGCTCATCTTCTTCCTTGCTTCGTGAGCTGCGACCTTCACGTCGAAGTCCCTCCCCATGAGGACCTGCTCCAGGTCGGCCCGATATTGAGCGGCTCGATAAGTCGCAACCCGACTCGCCTCTTCGGCGGCCAGTGCCCAACCTTCAGCCGCACGAAGCTTCTGGGAAAGATCCTCCTCGCGATTTTCGAGGACCAATAACCGAGCATCTATTCCCTCGTACCTAGCCAATTTCCTTTCAAGCTCCCCCTCTCGAGCCAAGGAATCATGCAGCTCCGCGGTCAAAATGCGGGCCGATCTCTTGGCGGCCTCGAGCTCACCTATTTGCAGCCTTCCGCGAAGCTCGCGCTCGGACTGGGCCACGAGTCCGTTCGTAGCCTCCTGGAACTACGTGAGCATAATAGTGTTAAAATCTCTCGCATAAAAAAAGAGAGGCGAAAACAAAGAGCTACGATTATTACCTTCCTGGCGGCTGTCGCCATCCCGGTGTATAAATCACCATGGACCATGTCCCCAACGGCCGGAAGCTGAACACCTGAAGGCCTAAAGCGCCTTAATAGACGGGCCGCGCACCCGGGCGCCCCAACATCTTCGCTCGAACTACTCAAGCTCACCTCCATATCAACCCGCTGACGCTTCGGTGCGGGGGAAAGGTCTCCACCTCCACTCTGGCCATTCGGCCTCCTCGAATCATTCGGGCAAGGGCCGCGCGAAGTCAGCCCCCTGAACGAGGCCGGACCCGCCTCTCCAACAATCGGGGAGGAAGGAACTTCCCTCGTCTCTGTGGCCGCATCGCAAGCCTCAGAGCTCAGAAGAATAACTGGGGGAGGGAAAGGAGAATCACACATGGCAAAAAAGATTGCGTCGCTTAGACTCCCATCCCTCACCTTCCTCGCCAGTTCCACAGGGTCCTTCCCGTTTTGGCGACTCCTCGATCTCCGAGATAAATTCTCATGAGACGGGGAGCTAACATCCGAACCATCACCCAAGGGAGGACGACCTGTGAAATTATCAAAAAAAGAAAAGAAGGGTTTAGGCCTCTCCCAAAAAAAAAATGACGAGCAAAACGTCGCAAACGGATGACTCACTTTCTCCTGCCCGCTCGATTATACGAAGCGGACGTCGGATAACTCGAACCTAGGAAGCCCGGGGAAGCGCAGGAGGAAGCGGTAAGTCCCGAGAAATCCGAGATCGATCCCGCGGAACCCTTACCAGGTCGATCCTCAGAGCAGCCTGCACGCGCTCCGCCGTGAAACTGTCCCAGTTGACGGTGCCTCTCTTCAATCGGGTTATTAAGGCCTCCGTGATAGGGTCGAGGTCAAGCGAGTCGGGAAACTCTGTGATGCAAACTGAAACCAGTCAGGAATCAAACCAACAACAACAAAAGAAAAGGGGGGAGGATCGAATAATAAACCGAGAGTCTTACCAACATTGGAAGCCCACCGTGAAGGAACGACCGAGAAATCGAACTCTCCGACCGAGTGATGGGTCATCCTGAGGAAAAAATATCGGTCCTTCCATCCATCCCTCGACGGAAGACCGTCGAGGATCCTCCCTAACCGCGGAGAAAGACGATACGTCCCCGGAAAGCGAGAATCTTGCTTCACCGAGCAAACCCGCATTAGCTCCCCGGGACCAAACTCGATCCCCTCCTCTGCGGCCTTGACTCCAAGTCCGATAGGGTATCTGACGAAGATTGGCGTCATCTGATGAAACGCCAACTGGAGCTGGGCCAACACCAAGAAAACAAGGCGAGGAATGGGGAAAAAGAGCCCACATTTCTCGAAATAAGTGTAGGAGGCGCAGCAATAGCCTTCCACGATCGTTTCGGGGGATACCGCCGGAGAAGGAATGACGATTTCGACTTCCGGCGGAATCCGGCAAAGCGCCCTCAACCGCTGAATGTGGTTCATAGTTAACGAGGACGGCGGGTGCGGACCGAACGATCCCGCCGCCGCACTCGTACTCGCTCCCGTTGGGTCCCTCAAGGCCATGAAGAAAGATTTATCGGAGAAAAGAAAACAGAAAATCTTCGGAAAGAACTTTCCTGACGACAAAGGAAATATGAAGGAAAACCTTTAGCAAGAAAGAAACAGAATAAAAGGGAGAAGGCAAAAGGCTGCCTTCGACGATATGTATAATTATCTATAGCGGGAATCGTGCGAGATATCGACCGAACAACTCTCCAAACTCGTATTAATTACTGAGAAAATCGAGACGGTTTGGACTCCTCGTCTCCCTTGTACTCTAACCGTTGATTCGAGATCGAACGGTTACGAATGCGCGATAATTAGGTCACATCAGCAAAAAAAACGAGCCCGAAAAGACTCTTCGCGACTCGTAAATCTTGGCCGTTGATGATCGACCAGATCTACGGTAAGAGATGAAATTCTCGAAACCAATACACGCGACGGCTGCAGACGCGCTGAAAAGCGGTTCAGCTCGTCCCACGCATTCACCCTTAACCGTTGGATTAAAACAAAGTCCACGGATGGGACGAAAGCAATCATTAGGTTTTCGATACCCAAGACACGCGCGCATCTTCCCAAGAACGTCCACCGCCCATTAAACTCGACTTCTCGAAATTAATGGGCTGGGGGGCTATTGTTGGTACTGGATTTCTCTCTAGGAAATCCGGCCCATTAACAGACAAAACAAAGGCCCGTAGTTACGAGCCCGTTCCAGAATCAGAGACAAAGAGAAGAGCCGATCCTCGTGTTGGGCCCAAACGAATAACGCCCTGACAAGGCCCGGACGATGCCGAAGCAAGAGACAATCGAGCTCGAGCTCGACAGAATATGACGTGGAGATAGAGCAACTCGGTCTTCGTCAGTTCAACTGATCCACGCGAATCTCAGAGATCGTTATGACGGCGAGGCCGAAATATCGGAACAAGAAGGTCAAAGTCGAGACTATTTAAGGAAGAAGTGGCGACCCATTCGAGATATTCCAACCCTAGCTTAGAACACTTCGACTAGATAGCTCGACCATTATTCTTTGTACTCTCTTTTCGATTGTGTTTGTTCTATCTCGACGATCAATCTCAATAAAGTCTTTGATTCATAGGAAACTATACCATTTCTATACCTAAAAGTCCAAATCCATGATTACAAATTCTTGGTGTGAATCTCAGATCTCACAGATATGCATCTAATCATGTAAAAAAGACCATACTCCTTACCATGAAATATGATGCTAATTTATGCGAGTCTTACTAGGTGCTCGACTTACATTTGAGGCATGTTTCGCTCAACCTTTGCGAGCTAAGGAGCCCGGCTCTACGACGAATCGTTCATTTTTGTTGAACAATAATCGGCTTTGTAGTGTTGAAGAGGATAATGTTTGGCTTTGCGTTTTTAGAGGCAAGATACGCATGTGAGTTAATGATGCTCGGCTTAAGATTGACGCGAGGAAGATGCTCGGTTTAAGAGTGATGCGAGGACGATGCTCAGCTTAAGAGTAACGCGATGCAAGACGGGCTCACTGAAGGATTATGTGTGTTCATGGTTTAATTCTCAGATTACAACCTAGCACATAATTATCTAAGATCTAGGTGATTTGCAGTTGAATCATAAACAGATCAGATTCATTACCTTGTGATTGCAGCGGATTGATCAAAGGAATGAAGAGATCTGCAAGAGCTGATAGAAACCGGCTCCTCCTAGGTATCCACACGCTTACAAGCTACTGGATCAGGCTGCTAGACCAAGCTGGAATGAACAGAGAGAGAGAGGACGGCTAGACCTAATAAAATCGCAGACACATCGTCTCACTGGCGCCTATCCTCTTCCTTATATGGGCCCAAGTAATTAAACTAATGGCCTATTAGGCTTTTGGGCCCAAGACCCAAATCAGACAAAAGACTGTCTTTTGTCTGGCCCAATTCTCTGTACAAATACAGTAAATGCCTTGCATCTTACCGTATTAATTCCATTTAACTTTCCCGTTAGCTATGGTGTGTGACCCTTTGGGATCATACAATACTGGCAATAAGTACTAAACTTATAGATCAAGAGCGGGCTCTAGCAAGTCATCATGATCACCCAGTATTTATGACTTATGTCTGATCTCGACACTTATCATACTTTCTAGAGATAGTACAGTAGATTTCAGGACATTCCCAACAATCTCCCACTTGTACTGGAATTCTACATTCCCTAATCATTTTGTCTCAATATCTCGATCTGGCATAAGGCAAGATGCGTGTCATCCTTATATAGCCAGACCATGTTCATCGGACCAGATTTGATACTGACAATACAAACGACTTGGGCAAGTCCGTTTGGGAGTGGCCACTCTCTTACCAGCTATCAAGTCTCCGATTGGCCTAGAGATATTACCTCCGTTAAACGGCAGGGACAAATCCCATCTTGTTACATCACTATGAACTACACACTTTATAATACACCCAACCAAGGTCCTTATAGCTCCCAGTTACGAAACAGCGTTAGACAATGATCAAAGCGCATCACTCCATGTGCAGCCACATGCATGCGAACTCAGGTCTAAGGACTATACTCTATAGTCGTATATGAGAACCTCTTATGACACAGATATTAATATCTTGTAGAGTTCTCATCAGCAGGCCATGTCCGGTCATATGCTCCCCTACATATACCTATGTGTCGACTTTGATGCCGCGCATCTATGACCCCTCGAAACTTGGTCATAAGTCTCAACACAATCTAGTCTCAAGTGGTTGTTGGTGTTCCAATTTCAACAACCTTCGACTATGGACACTATGATTTATGTCATTTCGTTAAATATGAGGTTTCAGGATCAAGTCTACTCATGTACTTCGATGGCCCATATATAATGACATGAATCATTTTGGAACGATTATTTATATCACAGTTAAAATAATCCAGAAATCATAGATTTCATAAACATAAAATATTATGTTTACATGAACCTTTCAAAACAACTAAATAAAGCCCTTTACAAACTCCCACTGAAATTAAGACTACATCTTAATTTCTCTTATCCTACAGCTACAGTCCGCGACTCGTGCTTAGGCCTAAGGAGTGGCTTCGTTAATAGATTAGCAACGTTCTCATTCGTTGAAACTTGCTGATCTACTTAACACCTCTGTCATTTATCTCACGGAATAGGTTATACCTACCCTCAAGGTGTTTGGACCTCTGATGTGCAGCTAGCCTCATCTATGCTGGAAATCACATCAAGTTCAGTGATGAACTCTTCTTTCCAAACAACCTCTTTCGCCGCTTCCCAAGCTGCGAAATGTTCAGCTTAAGTCATGGAGTCAGCAACAGTGCCTTGCACCGCCAGACAGACACAAGATATAACCGGACTGTGACCGGAAATCATCTTTGTCTGTTGGTAACTTGCCTTTCAGACTCTACCGACTTGTAGCACCTCACTTTCTCCGTAAATCAAGAACTTATCCTAAGTATTTTCCAAATACTTGAGGATATTCATTACGTCTATCCAGTGATTCTTTGCTGGATTTGACTGGTCTTTACTTGTCTTGCTTAACAATAAAGCAACATCAAAACAAGTACGTGTCATGGCATACATGATAGATCCAATTGCCGACGCATATGGAATCTCATCCATGCATTCAAGCTCAGCAGTTATCATAGGACATTGTTTCTTGCTTAACGTAATGCCATGTGATATTGGCATAAAACCCTTCTTGGAATGCTGAAAACGTGTAGGACTTTGTCAATATAAGAATCCTGACTTTGTCCTATCAGCTCTTTTGGATCTCTATCTTTAGATCCAAAATCCAAGAACTTACGTGGCTTTACCCATATCAATCATAAAACCAACTCCCAAGCCAGTCCTTTACCGACTGCAGCATTGCAATGTTATTTCTGAGAATCAGTATGTCATCGACATACACTATGAGAAATGCAACATCGCTCCCACTTATCTATTAGTAAACGCACAGTTCCATCTCGTTCCTGTTCAAGTCAAAACCTTGACTACTTCAACAGAACGAAGATTCCAACTCCGATATGTTTGCTTCTATCCATGAATGGATCGATGAAGCTAACTTACATACAGTATAATTTTTCGGAGTCCGGGCTCACTTTCGCTTCTGTGAATTTCGCAGGTTCGTCACTTTCAATGATCATCAGATCATGGCAACTAATCACGAGAAATCACTCTCGGATTAGTGACGGATTCATTCAGATCTGCGAACTTCAGGCTCTACAGGTGTAGATTCTACAGAAATCTGTAAATCCATCCGCTGCTCTCCCTCAACAGGTTGAGCAGCCTCCTGTATTTCTCGAATTTCTTCGAGTTATACTTTTACTCCCACTGTTCTTCTTGGAAAGCAACTTTCCTTTTAGAAAACAGAATTCCGAACAACCTAACTTCGTTTTCGGAATGGACGTAAAAAGTAACAAGCCTTGGTTTCCTTAGGACAACCAGCGAAGTAGCACAACCACAAATACTCAGTAAAGACGAATTTGGATCATTTCCAGTCCACATTTATGTGGTGTCTTTCAACTGATATTGGTGGAACTATTTCAGCGTAAACTTAGATATTTCTAGAGCGTTATTCTTAAAGAATATCATGGAAGATTCGTGTGACTCATCTTTAATCATTTCTAATAAGATCTGATTCTTTCTCACAGAAACACCTCAAGGTTTTCAGGAGAAATGAGCTGTGAAACGACTTCACACTCATTCAGATGATCACACCATCAATGACTTAAGTATTCTCACTCGTGATCTAATCCAGAGTCTCCATACTTCTGTCACTCAGATTCTATACCTCATTCTGGAACTCTTTCGACCATTTCAAAGAATTCCGACTCGTGTCTCATCAAATGAACACAGTCATACTCACTGAAGTAATCAGTAGAGACAATGAAGTACAGGAAATTTTCTCTGGCATTACTGCTCATCGGGCCACATACATGAGTATGTTCAAGGTCCAATAAGCCTTTGGGCCTTTCTCTAGCTCGGCTAAGATGGGCCCTTTGTCTTTTGGTCCAGTAAGCAGAATTCAAGTCTCATAAGATATCCGATCAAATGAGCCCAAAAGTCCATAACTATGGGATTTCTGAATCCAACTCACTCTATGTGACCAAGACTTTTACGCCAAGAAAAATCAGGTTTAATTCATCAGATTTAAACCAATTCGGTATTTATGTTACATTTAGGCACTCTTTGGTTTAAGATATAAAACCCATTCCTTGAATAGGGTGCTACAATCAATATTTCATTGAGATCAAAAGAACAAAACTTGTCTTTTATCAAAACGAAAAACATTCAAATTCTTACAAGAAAATGAAAGACAACTCTGCTTAAAGCAGGTACATTTTAGCAATTACTTAATACAAAACCAAGCCTCAAAGGCATCTACAAGTGAAAACCATACGGCTGAGGCAGCATCCATAGCTCCTTCCAGACACGCAGTTCCACTTGCCCTTCCTTCAACGTTCTACTGTTGCTTAGGCTCTGCATATTATAACAAATATCAGTGCCACAACCAGTATCCAATACCTATAAGGTAGAACTTGAAGTAATAACATGAATACCTGAGGAAGTAGTCTCATACATCAACTTCAACTCCTCATAATCTTCCATGAATTTAATGCAATCTCTCTTCCAATGCCCAGCCTCTTTACAGTAGCAGCACTTACCAACGTAAGATGTATCTGACTCGGGCTCAGAAGACACAGTCTTGCCATGATTCAAAATCTGGACAACTTCGTCTTCACCCTTGTCAGCACTAGGTTTAGTAAACCTACCCTTCTCCATTATGAGATTATACAGGTACTCTTCACGTTTGGCTCAACTGTCTTGAGCATATCATGCAGTTCAGTCAGCGTCTTCGTTAAGCCTTTCTTGATATAGTTCCTTTTGAACTTATCATAGCTTGACGGCAGTGACTGCAGAATGATCTCAGTTGCCAATTCTTGGCTAACTGGATAATCCAGTTTCCTCAGGTTATCAATGTAACCCATCATTTTACTGACATGAGGACTCACTGGATGATCATTTGGTAGCTTGCAGCTAGTGAGAGACTTAACCAACTGGTATCTCTCCACTCTTACCTGCTCCTGAAATTTCAATTTCAGGCTGCTGATCATCTCTATTGGCGACTCCATGTTCTCATATTGCTTCAGCAAATCTGAGTCCATGGTAGCCAATATCAGACCACGCACATCTACCGCATCATTATAATGCTTATTCCAAGCATCATATACTGCATGAGAGGCATTGGACCCGATCCTCACGGGGAGAGCTCTCTCAAGGACATAGTCCTTTCTCTCCTGCCTGAGGACTAGCCTCAGGTTCCGCGACCAAGTCAAGAAATTTGATCCGTTCAGTTTGTCCATTTCAAGGACAGACCGGATCGAGAAAGTGTTTTGATTGTTTGTGCTAGTCATAACTGAAATTTAGAGACAATAGAGTTTTAGTTATTTAGTTCATAAAAGAGTAATCTTAACAACTTATAAGAAAACTCGCATTGCATTCAAAATTTCTTTGTTTAACCTCATAAGAATGCAATGATTCCGAGACCCATGTTCGACTAAAACCAAAGTGGGCCACTGGCCGTCACCCAGAATTAGCTTTACTTGGTAAGCATACACACAGCTAGTTATATCCTATATAACTCTCGGTTGTGGATTTGGCCCAAGGCCCAATTCACCAGATGTCTCAAGGCCCGGGACTCCCGATGGCCCAGTCAAGGAAACCAATCTCTTACAGCCAAATAATCACTAAAGTCTGGGACTCCCAATGAAATTAGTGACTATATACTACTTTACTTACGCAAAAACAGACACCTCACACTGTAAGCCATATCTGTAATTGAATAAGCGTTAAGTAGCTGACAAGATTGGGCAAGACATCCAAGCTTGATATTGGTTTTGAGGATTTTAGGTTTCAATAGATTTCCTCCCAAAAATAGAAGATTACTATTTTGGAAAACTTTCCATTTCAGGTAACTTACTAAATTTGGAAACTTTCTATTTAGGGAAACCTACTATTTTTAGAAATTTCCTAACATGCCAAAATTAGAAACTTCTAATATTAGAAGCTTTCTAATTTAATGTTTTATTAAAGTTTTTCGGTTGGGTCACAAATTATAGGCCCAATTCTTGGCCCAAGACCACAGAATTCCATTTGGCCCAATAATTTGACATAACCGAGTCGGTTCATTAATTCTGGTCCGAGACCAAATTAACTACTAAATCCAACTGGTTATTTACTAAACCAGACCAGCTCTAAATTATTTGGTCCAACCAAATCAAACTTAGACCAGCCTTCGGTTTAGGTTAAAATTCAATTTTGAATTTAAATCCGGTTTAACCAGAAATTAAATAATACCAATTGTATTAAATAATTTCCAGCAAACCGCGATTTGGGTTAACCGCTTGAACCACCAATTAAATTGGATCGGTTCGGTTAAGTCCAAAATCAGGAAGAAATAGATTGGTCTAACCAATCAATTTTAGCTGATTTTGACCTAACTTGCGGGATAAGGCTAGTGACCATTGAAACGCGATCAGCCCAAGGCTCGATCGGTTCATGCGTCACGGGGTGGGATCGGTTTGATCGTTACAGCATCCGGCAATAACCAATCGGTTTGATCGTTATACCCGGCATGCTTATCGATCGATTTCAATTATCAAATAAGATAAATCAACAATCCACTTTGACTTTTCAAATTCGATTCATACATTACTTAAGCAAATCGAATGAAACTCAATCGTATGATACTCAATACATTAAACAATCACGATCATGACATTCACTAAGGACAAAACCGATTTTGACCTTTTTCCAAATCGTTTCATGACATCATCGAACGCTTACCTTGACCAATTAATTATCAATCGATTCATGCTATTCACTTGACTAACCAAACACGATTTTGTCTTTAGCTAAAACGATTTCCACATTGATTATTAGATCCATAATCGATCGCTTGTGATTCAATAATTGATCAAAGTCAAAACAAAGATCAATGACGACAAAGACATGCGATTACAAAACAAAGTCAAAAGTATTATGACAATTCCAATTTGACAATTCTAGGTTTTCAAAGTTTCAATCAATTTTACTCATTAAAATCGATTCATCATACTAATAAACAACCTAGTATGATCCAAAAAGCAAAAACCTAATGACCTAGGCTCTGATACCACTGAAGGATTATGTGTGTTCATGGTTTAATTCTCAGATTACAACCTAGCACATAATTATCTAAGATCTAGGTGATTTGCAGTTGAATCATAAACAGATCAGATTCATTACCTTGTGATTGCAGCGGATTGATCAAAGGAATGAAGAGATCTGCAAGAGCTGATAGAAACCGGCTCTTCCTAGGTATCCACACGCTTACTGGATCAGGCTGCTAGACCAAGCTGGAATGAACAGAGAGAGAGAGGACGGCTAGACCTAATAAAATCGCAGACACATCGTCTCACTGGCGCCTATCCTCTTCCTTATATGGGCCCAAGTAATTAAACTAATGGCCTATTAGGCTTTTGGGCCCAAGACCCAAATCAGACAAAAGACTGTCTTTTGTCTGGCCCAATTCTCTGTACAAATACAGTAAATGCCTTGCATCTTACCGTATTAATTCCATTTAACTTTCCCGTTAGCTATGGTGTGTGACCCTTTGGGATCATACAATACTGGCAATAAGTACTAAACTTATAGATCAAGAGCGGGCTCTAGCAAGTCATCATGATCACCTAGTATTTATGACTTATGTCTGATCTCGACACTTATCATACTTTCTAGAGATAGTACAGTAGATTTCAGGACATTCCCAACACTCACTTCCCTCGTTCGAATGGGGAGCCTTAGTGTTCTGAACAGGTAGATGCGAGGACGATGCTCGGCTTAAAATAGATGCGATGACTATGCTCGGCATAAGAGAGATGCGAGGACAATGATCGGATTAAGTATGAAAGAAATGTTGCTCGCCATTGGACATGAGAAGTATGAAAAATATATTTTATTTAAGTATTGTGGTTGTGCCAACTAAGACTGCCTATGTATCTTCCGAAGAAGAATCAAGTCACTCGTATTTCATTACAAAGATAGGATAAGGAGTAAGCTCGGCGTAGCGAGCACAATTTTTTTGTAGATGTGCCGCTCAAGGCTGCCTACGTACCCATTGGAAAGGGATCAAGACACTCATAGTTCTTGTTGATGGTGACGGAAATGTTAAAACGGTGATGGTTATGTCTAGTAGTGATATTGCTTTAGATTGGAGGAGTTCCACGAACGCGGTAGCGCCTTGACTTTCATTGATTCAATCTTGTAGACTCCGGGTTTGACGACCATTGTGATTTTGTACGGTCCTTCCTAGTGAGTGCCTAGCTTTCTTTCTCTACATTCTTTTGTGTTTTCGTAAAATTTTCGAAGGACGTAATCACCCTGTTTGAAGTGACGTTCATGAACCTTCTTGTTTTAATAAAGAGCGGCCAGTTGTTGATAGTTCTGGATCTGTATCAAAGCTCGGTCGTGTTCTTCTTCGATCATGTCAAGAGTGGAAATGAGCATGGGGTGGCTCCAGTTGCGCGGCGGGGAGTTGTTCTGTGTGACCATAAGACTCCGTTTAGTTTTTTGGCCCAAACTCCCTACTTTTTATCCAATCGCTTTTTGATGCCGTCGATGATGGTTTTGTTGGTTGCCTCAGCTTGGACGTTCCCCTGAGGTTAGCATGGAGTTGACTTACTAAGTATGATCTACCACTTTTTGCAGAATCCTGCAAAGAGGTTGGATGCGAATTGGGATATGTTTTCCGTGATGGTAACACATGGTAATCCATAACGGCAAATGATAGATTTTTAGACAGAGTTTTGAACTCAGATCTCATGGATTTCAACATAAGCTTTGGCCTTGACCCACTTGGTGAAGTAATCTTTCATGATTAGGAAAATCCTCTTTGGTTTAGAGCGTCAAGGGGATGACGATGGCCATCCATGTAGTGATGAGGATCACATTATAGATTACCGGCTTGTTGAGGACCATGAACTTTTCGAGCTTCGTGATTCTGAAGATGTAAACATGTAATTTGATCGTGCCGATTGTAAAGGTTGTTTCGTATGTGAACTGTAAAGGGCTTGACAGTTAACTTGATGTGTCTTCTTTGATTTTCATCTTCTTTAGAGCTTCTTTGAAGATCAAATCAATCGAGCTGCTTGTGTCAACTAGGAACCGTGATACCTCACAATTTCCAATGAGGAGTTCAATCACTAGGGAATCATTTTGGGGTAGATGTGTACCCTCGAGGTCGTCGTCAGTGAAGAGGTGGTTCATCAGTGATTGGTCTCGGAGATCTTTGTGCGGTTATGGCTTTGCACTCATATTCCTTGATCGACCTGAGGAATCATTGCAGGTGAGTAAACCACACATAATCATTTTGATTTGGCGTACAGCACGAGGTGCCTCATCGTCGTCGTCATGATCGTCGCAGTGACGTTTTGGAGTGTGTTAGTGTCGGAAGGGCGACATTGTTTTTTGCTTTGCTTGGGTGAGCATTGTTCACGTTTTTTGTTTTGCTTCTCTTGATGTTACTCACTGTTGAGCTGTCTACGTTCCTACGTTCTTCCATGGTGGTCTACAGCTTCCCTTTTTTGAAGTGTAAGAACAATGAATCCTTCAGATGACAGCATGATGTCGTATTGTGAGAGGTTTTTTTGTGGTAATCGAAATAGTGTTGTGAGATTTTCCGTTCCAATTACGGAGGTGGTGGTGGTGGCGATTTTTCTTTCGTGTAGTGAGTCCATTTGTACCATGGTTTGGACGGTGGGTGTTAGGTTCAGTGTCGTCGATGATCGTAGTGGTCGGTTTTGTATTTTTGATCGCTTTTCTCATTGTGTTGTCGTGGTTCGTGGTAGACATCTCTTTTGCCGGTCGACTTATATGTCTCATGGTTTCGATTGGGCCTCACTTAATGTTTTGAAAACGGCCCATTTTAATTTAAAACTAAAGAAATTGGGCCACAAAAATCATAAACACGTAATAATAATTAAATCAGATAATTTAATATGGGCCGTAACACAAAATATGGCACCCGTAAATTGCCTTCAACTTAAGGTTTACAATACACTCTAAAGCTCAAGCGTCAAGCTTGAATCTGGATCTAAAAACAGATCTAAAGAATTTTTTCCAGAAAAATTTGAAAATTTATAATATTTTTTAGAAAACCAAAACCTTATGAACACTAATTTTCCACCTTAAAAACTCATAAACTTTCTTTAGATCAAAGTCTAAACAACAACATCAAATTTTAAATATCCATGAATACAGATTTAATCTCAAAACCTTAAGAAAAATTAAGATTCAACATCTGAAATTTTCACCCAATGATTAAATCCAAATTTTTTAACAAAATAACCTTATTTCCATAAACTTAAATTTAATCCTCCAAAATTTTCAATAAATAATTAAATCTCAATTTCTTGAAAATAAACATGATTATCAAACAGAAATTGAACATGGTGCTCTGATACCAACTGTTAATATTATTTATGATTTCTAAAAACCATAAATTATGTCAGTCTTCAAATGATATCAACATAAGTAGAAGTGTACCTTTTAGATCCATGGATTTTGAACTGAATTTGGCTATGACTCTTCCGCAACAAACTCATTATAGCTTTATGTCTCTACTGATGGGATGCAAAGAGTTTTTGTATTTCTGATTATGGTTCTTGTGTGGACCATAACCTTCTAATTACAATAATTACAATAGAACAATTTATAATTTTGCTCTTCATCAAATTAGGAATTACTCAATGTATTCACACAATAAATTTTCATAACACTTATGCTCCATAGTCCTTTATTCTTTACCAAAGTGACCACATAAGTTTTGACTTTTTAATATAATGACTCTAACACAATAATAATACATGTGTGACCCTAAAATGACTTTTTACATACAGTGCCGACCCGGCCTAGTTTGGCGCCTAAAGAAAACTAAAAAATGCTACCTTAGTTAAGCATACAACCATTTTCCCGAAAGTTTGAGATAAATACCAAATCCTGAAACCAAAGAATAACATTGTTGTTATGCGAGGAGTACATTTGCGAGAGATATGAAAGTAAGAGTTTGAATCAGCATTTAGTAAAAACATTGAAAATTTCCATCAAACTACAATATGATTCAAGCAAAAAGGTTTACAAAAAAAAAAAAAATAATAATAATAATAATTATAATAATAATAATAATAATAATAATAATAATAATAATAATAATAATAATAATAATAATAATAATAATAATAACATGCCAAATTTGGAGCAGTCCATCAAACATTAGTAGAGATGATAGTCAAAACCAAAGAATTGGCAAAGACATAAGTTCCCAAAATTTAAGTGAAACGTCACTGAAACCAATAGTCAAGGGGATTCATGAAATCTTACACTCAGGACCGATACACAACAAGTCAATACAATTGACATATTTGTTCTGCAACAATGAAACAATGAACAAATCGAGCAAAATTTATTAAAAACTAAAAGTTAAAGTATGAAGTTTTTAAGGAGGGATTTCATGGAAATAAAAACACAATTCGAATAATGCATAAACTTGTGATGATATGTGTACATCAACCAATGTAGAAAACTTTTCAACAATTAAGGTCATTGAGAAAACGTAATCAAAATTCATATATTGACAAAGAAAAAACAAACTTCCAAATCATAGCTGAGAAAATCAATTAATTTACACTAACAAAAACAAAATAAGTATGACGGATTCAAATTCCTTGTATTTATGAATCGTTTTCCAGGATTCTAAGCAAAGATTATGCGGAAACAAAACCCAAAATTTTTGAATCAACAAGATCTCAATATATCAACAAAAACGCAATTAAAAGATCAAATTCACATCTCAAAACATTAAAGTGAGATGCAACATATGAGAATATTAATGATAGAGAAAATTTACCGATGAAAGAGTGATAGAAATAGAGAAGGAAAACGAGGATGACTCTAATTCGAATTTAGATTTACAATTTGAATGAGCATTCATTGGGAAAAATAACAAATGTCAAGGTGATCATGCTTCCTTTAACATATTTTTGCTATCTATTTAAAGTTTTGATTCTATAGATTGGAGAAGGTAGAAGAACGAGATTTTGGGATTTTGAAATCGATTGTGATTTTTATGTTTTCAAAACATCATTGTTTTGTATAGTTAATTATGTTTAACTTTATTAAACGAGAGTTTGTGTGGCAAAAAAAAAAAGCAAAGGTTGGGGTTTGAACTCGTCAACTATGGTGTAGATTGGCAAACTCACAAACCACTATTTTGACGTCTAAAGCGCTTGCTTCATGAGTTTTACCCCAGGGCCAGTCCTGCTTACATATATACTTCTTTTTAAGCGGGGAATTATGGAGCAACAAAATTGAACTTACTTTTAGTTCTCTTATATTCTCTTTCACAATATAAAACTCAAGATTTGCCTTTGGAACTGCAAAAGTGCTATATAAATATCAGTACACATATCAAGAAGTTTACAAACGTGTCTTGTGTTCGTAAGTAATCATAGCAAGGAAACAAAAAAAATAAAAAAAGTCATGCTCTATTTTCATGTTTCATTGCAGCCAACGCCTCCCTTTTTGTAGACACTTGCATATTTTACTGAGTGTCTAGTAATCGAACACGGTGGTTGCAGTGGGAGAGATGTATTGAATTGGCACGAGTAGTCTAGAATCGATCTGAAGAAGTATAAGGTATTGGATGGTGGTGAGGAGGTGGATTCCATGACGGAAGAAGGAGATTCAGAGACTGAAATTTCGTCTCGGAAGACTAAAATTTCTGCATCTGGTGTGGACACAACTACACAAGAGATTTGGGACATTATGGCTCATCTAGGGATTAAAAGCGCAATGGAAAAATCAATAATGAACGTCTGGCCCGCGAGAAAAAAAATGGGGTGGGGATTAAATGCAAGTTCGATATAAAGATTTACGTCTTTAAAAATTGTTTTGCTTGACAAGGAGGTAAGTTGTTGTATACAGTCTGACAAATCTGAAAAATGTTATATGTGTTTTATGTGTTATAGCTTGATTATCTTCGTCGCATGAAACTATTATTCAAGGTTATGTTCATCCATCTTTCCGGTGAATTTTTGATGATGATTTATTTGAAGGGGATATTATTGAGATATTCAATTTTAAAATTTGAACATCTAAGGGTGGTTATAAAATTCTGCTCATAAATTCGTCATGGTTTTAACAGAAAGATGTAGGGGTTGTTCCATTCAAAACATTCCAAAACAAATATATTTTGAAAATTTCATTTTATGAATTATGAAATCATGTATGGAATTGTTGAGGACAACACTAAATTATATGGTATGTACTTTATATTTTATTAAAATTATGTTTTGTAGGAACTTTTTTAATATGGTGGCATGTATGTATATGTTATTGGATATATCAAATACATTGACAAAAATGATGTGCATTTTCATAATCAACCAGTCATTAGAAATGTTATATTAACTATTGTGTTGGAAGGGTGAGTATGCTCTGTGTATATTATCGTTTATTTACATGTTACTGTATTTATGATTTCTCTTGTTGTAGTATTGAGTTTATTTTGATTAACTATTTTATCATGACGAGTGTAGTGAGATGGATTTGTGAGGTGTTGTTTCTTTGAAACACTCTATTTCCACCAAATTTTATTTAAATCCATATTTTTATTTTGTAAACATGTTTAAATCAATGTTGATATTATATGTATCATTGAGTCTAGTACTTTTTGATGTTCAATAATATTAATTTTTAACTATTTATTTAAAAATATAGGTTAATGTATGAAAAATGCTTGTTGCATTTTGAACGTTTAGTAGAAATTTACAATGTTAATATTCATAAATATTATGTGTGTATTGATTTGATAATGTCTGATCGTGCATGGGATGCATCATCCACGGTTTCGTCAGTATGTTCGTTTAAGAGAAAGACTAAGTCTATAAACACCTTGTTGGTTTGTTCTTTATCAAACAAAATGAGATATGATGATCATTCGTTCCGAATGCAAGTTTTTTTTAGTTTTATATCCTTTAGTTTGAAACAATTGTATTTTTTTTAATATTGGCTTAGCGGTTCATTTTCTTATTAAAGTATGTACTATTATACCATGGTCAACATTTATTTGTCTGTTCTAATTCAAGAGGTTTGTAAAATCACCCATTAACGAATTTTTACATGTTTTATAACATCTTATAATATATTAAACAAGTTATTATTCGCCTATGATTTTTCCGACCTTCAAAATCACCCATCAACAGATACAATCTCTACAATTTTTAATTGAATTGTTGTCAATTTCACTAACATTTCCTACCGAATGGTATAACTGTTAACTATGTTTATTTTTATGGTTTTAAACTCGATTTATTTTGTTTATTTATGTGTGCAGTCTTATACCCTAGGTGTCGCCTTCTCCTGCTATTGGCGTTGATTTGGTGCTTAGAGATGGTGGCTATGGAATGACCTTTGACTTCTTCTTCTGATGGTTGTATTTCAGATGTCGGTTTTGAGTTTTGTTTTCCGACAGAATGGCTCTTGATATTGGTCGTGTAATGTGGCTTTCTTTTCTGAACGGTTAAGGGTCTCGAGATTTGGTGTGACGAGTTATGGGTTTGTGAACATTAGTTTGAGTAATGTGTCTTGGAGCGCTTTGAGGTGCTCTCGGGTTACGGAGGTGCGGTGATGCTTTGCCCGGTTCTTAAATCGATTTTTTCCGAATGTATGCGATCCTCTTTGTCGCTCTTCTTGCATGCTCGGACATCTCGTTTTAGTCTGGTGGTGTTGGCTACGGGTCTCCCAAGCTGCTTGTTCCATGTATCATTTCCTTTGATCTCGTTGTTTGGGGCCTTTGTTTTGCGAATATTTTCCATGCTTTATTCTAGTTCATTGGTATTGATCCATTAAATGCGAGAATTGTGGTCTTAGTCATTGTATTATATGTTGAGTTTGCTTCAATTAGAGATCCTTTTGTTGTGTAGAATCTAAAACATTAGTCTCCTTTTTTTTTAACATTGTTTATTAATCTGATTTGGAACACATTACATCATAGAAGAAGTTCTCAAAATGAAGAACAATGAGAAGCTAATGGCCTTTCCACAAGGAAACCAATTGATAATGACACACTAGCAAGACCATGCCGATCTTTTTCCGAAACAAGATAGAAAATCAGGCGTTTCCAATCCTACGATAGCAGGCGGACTTCTACTTTTAATACCTTTGATAATTCTCATAATAATGATAGATTTTCTTCTTCAATTGGTTTGTCAAATCTTTCGGAGAGAGCTTATGTAAAACTACCGTTGAACAAACTTAAACATCAATAAACAAATCAGATTGATAATTAGGAATGACAAACTTCCAAAATCCAAGCTTGCGAAAGAGATAAAATGCGACCAGTGCCACAAAAACCAAGCGAATGATCTCTTGCAGGTGAACCGTTCCGGAGAGCAACAACACCACATCAAGAACAAAAGCCAAACAACAAAACTTAAAGAATCAAAACATGAAGACTGTGAAACCCAGTGGAGAACATGAGACAGTTGGCTCAACAAGTTACCAAACACCATCACCCACCAAGCACTATCAAAGAACCACCAGCAAAAGGAATGATGCGCCGACATCTAGTGAACCCGGAAGAGAAGAGAGAAAATAAGATTAAAATCAGAAGAGAGACGAAAACGAAGAAAAGAAAACAGAGAGACGGCGAGCCATCACACACTACACCGGCAGAGAAGCTCGGTGAAGGTGATGGCTCGCCGCAAACGATAGATCTCGGCTCTTGGTGGCTAAGGCAAAAAGTGAGAGCTCTAGGCGGCTATGGTTTTTGAAATATAGATCTAATTATGTTTCTGAATTATGTACTTTTTTAGTTCTCTAGTGTTTTTCTAACATTAGTCTCCTTATGTCACTTTTAAAGATGGGGATGCTTATATCTCAATTTGACATGTTAAGATTAAGAGTAGGTGTGAATGAGTTAGATTTGTGTTTCGTGCTTTTGTATGTTCTATTCGTAGTTTATGAGTTTAGAGTTTTCGAATTGCATTTGCTTTAGGTCTCCTTTTATTTTTGTAGCACTCGTTTTGGCTTTGTCTAGGAAGTGTTAATAATGTTGCGGCTTCTTTTCTGTTGTACTCTCCTGTTTTCTAGAGTGTCTTTATTGATGGTCTCATTTGAAAAGTGTGTGCCTCCGAAAAATTATTTCTCATCGGCAATAGTTTTCCTCAAAACGTTAGGACTGTGATTATATGTTTAAGTTTTCGAACTTAGTTTTATTTTATCTTTATGTATCTTGTAGATAGTCGAAATTAGTATTACATGTTTGAAAATAGCCAATAATGAGAAATTCGAGAAACCCAATACATTATTAAGAGTTTTTATATAAAGTAAGAAAATTTAGAAAATCCTATAATGAGAAACCGAAAATAATATATATATATATATATTATAAAATGTATTTTGTAACAGATAGAAATATAAATAAAAGTAAGAATGAAGAAATTATGACAAATAAATTTTTATTTAAAAAATGGAAAAAAAGATTGTGGGAGATATTAATGTGGAATGGAAAATAAAAGTAAGAAAAATTGGCAAACCTATAAATGTGAAATCTAAAAAATTAAAAATATATTAATGTAAATAAAAGAGATTTTGTAGCGAAAAAATAAAAATAAAAATAAAAAATTTCACAAATAATTTTCTTTTTACAAAAATGGAAAAGAAAAGAAGGTGGCCAGCATTATAAATTGTGAATCACAATTGGAAAGGAATAATTAATGTGCAATTAGCAATATCTGAGTTGTTGCGTTAGCAAGATCAGCTGGATCCGCTGATTCTTAATTCTCTGTGAACTTCTAATTTAACCAAAATAACTAATTTTAACAAGTTGTTTCAACAGAAGAGAACAACTAGAAAATCAGTTGTCCCATGGCGTCTTAGATTCACATTCTTCTTCTTCTTAAATTTTTTTTTTTGGGTTTTGGGAAGAGCGTGCATAAGATTTCTATTTAAGTATAATTTACAATTCTCTTACAAACCAAATCTATTACACGGATAGTTTCCAGTTCTGATTTAGGGTATAAATACAGTTGAACATTGTCATCTTCCAAACACACAAACTTCTCTCGATTTCCAAGAACGTCGCAAACTTAAAAGAGGTACCTTTCAAATTCGTATATTCTATTTAAAAAAATAGTTTCGTCGTTTGTTTCTTTTCGTCGTAATCGTTTTTGTTTGTTTGTAATCGCAATGTAAGTCTGGAATCGAGATTACATTTAATCGTCTGGCGTGAGAATGAATGAATAGTTAATGTGGATTTAAATGGTAACGTCTATGAGGAGAGGGTTTTGAGGTTTCATACGTTAATTTTTCCGGATAAATCAGAGGAACAAATCTAATTAATTTAGCCCATTTGCATACCCGGAGAGAGGGTCTATCCGTGGGCTGCACCTCCCCTTGGGGATTAGTCTGGGCCCCTCCATAGGCCCGGGATACCCCCAGGTTAATCAAAAAAAAAAAAAAAAAACAAATCTAATTAAAAAAACTTCAAGGACCGCCGATTCTTCGCTCAACCATCGATTCTGATTCTAATTTTTGGAGTACAAATCTGCTTGATATTTTCTGTCTGGGTTTTCTATATTTGTCTCTTCTGCCATTGATTTAGGCACTGCAAAATTTTAATTTTTTTTTTTTGGGGTAATCATTAAAGTAATCAGCTAATCTTTGCTGTTTATCTTTCTAGTTTAGCATAGAAAATAAGATTTAATTGTAGTCAATTTGAATATTTGACCATGTTCATAATCTGTTTGTTCGTCTCCAGGTGCCAAAATATTTCTTGGAATCTTCTTCCCCAAAGCTCTTCTCTGAGAGTTTTGATCTTTCAGGCTGATTCATCTTACTTATATATAAACAATTATATATAAGCTAAGATGGATCAGATGTCACCTGATAACGTCAATGGACTCATTTTAGCAGTCTCTTCAAGTATATTCATCGGCTCTAGCTTCATCATCAAGAAAAAGGGTCTCAAGAAGGCCGGTGCAAGTGGAGTACGAGCAGGTCTTTTTCTGTAATCATTGAGCTCCTTCATGTTCTTGAATCATAACTGTTAATGCTTCTTGTTAATTGTCTGCCATCAGGTGAAGGAGGACATGGATACTTATATGAACCATGGTGGTGGGCTGGAATGATTACAAGTAAGCCTTCTTTATCAAATGCAAGATTCTGTTAACGAAAGATTTGATTGACTAAACGTGTGTTTCGGTTCTCTTGATGTTAGTGATTGTTGGGGAAATAGCTAATTTTGCAGCCTATGCATTTGCACCGGCTATTCTAGTAACACCTTTGGGAGCTCTAAGTATTATATTCAGGTATTCTTAACCTTCATAATAAACTACTAAGATTACATATAAACTAAAACGAAAACACACTTGTTTTATGCAGCGCAGTGCTCGCTCATTTCATTTTGAAAGAGAAATTACACATATTCGGAGTGCTTGGTTGCGTTCTCTGTGTTGTTGGCTCTACAACGATAGTCTTACACGCCCCGCACGAGAAGGAAATTGAATCAGTCAAGCAAGTATGGAAGCTTGCTATAGAACCAGGTACATATATATATATATATATATATGATTTATTCTTACATTTGATTCTTGTAAAGACTGATATGAAAAGTTTTGATCAGGCTTCCTTGTGTACTCTGCTGCGATCTTGATTGTGGTGCTTATACTAATCTTCTACTGTGAACCGCGCTATGGGAAGACTCATTTGATAGTATATGTTGGAATCTGCTCTTTAATGGGTTCTCTTACGGTAAGTTGTTCATCTTTTCTTTCGATATCTCACTATATCTCTGTAAAGTAACCTTGTCTTGTTGTGGTATTAGGTTATGAGTGTCAAAGCTGTAGCCATTGCGATAAAGCTGACATTTTCAGGGATGAATCAGTTCAAATACTTCCATGCTTGGATTTTCATTCTAGTAGTCACGAGTTGTTGCATTTTGCAACTCAATTACTTGAACAAGGTAAACAAAAGCTTCTAACTACTTTGCCTTAGTATTCATTCATTTTCTCTCACTCTTCTTTTGTATTGGCAAAAAGGCATTGGATACATTCAACACAGCGGTCATTTCTCCGGTTTACTATGTCATGTTCACAACTTTCACCATTATAGCTAGTATGATCATGTTCAAGGTCATTCCTTTTCTTCTCTCCCAAGTAAACTCCACCACACATTTTAAGCTCTCTCAACATTTCCTCTTTGTGTGATTTAACAGGATTGGGCCTCTCAGAGTGGATTGCAGATTGCAACAGAACTGTGCGGTTTTGTGACTATTTTGTCGGGAACGTTTCTGCTTCATAAGACGAAAGATATGGGACGCTGTGGAAGTGTAAGTGGTCGTGGAGCTGTCTCTATGCCTATAGACAGTCCTGTCTTCACCAATTCAGGATCCGGTCGGAGCTCCATCTCGGAAAAAGTATCATCCAATGGTTTAATCTAACGAACGGTCCAGATTCTTCCCAACACGAGCAAGAAAGAAAGAAAGGAAAAAAAAAGCCTCAAAGCACTAAGGATATGGTTGTTGGTATGGTGATGATTTTGTTAGGAATATTTGATTGATTACTTTCTTTTTTATGTTGTTTCCAAATGAGAATATAATTTTACAGAGAAAACAAAATTCCAAATTTAAACAAATTTTTGTATAGACCAATCTTATAAGGTCAAAATATCATTTGGAGAAACCAATGTCTTGGCATAAACTTTGGCGTCGCGACAACCACTTAAGCTGTCTACAACTGGGTATTGAAACTTTCCATTGACACAGTTATAGAGTGCTAAACCGGATCTAAACTCCAACAAAACCACCAAACCGCTTGAAATCCAAAGCGGTCTAACAAACTCAGTCAAACCGGGAATGGTCAAGAGTTTAGACCAAGATTCTCCTTCCCCAAACTCCTTCATCACCCAAACATCTGCATTTGCTCCTTTGCAATAACAAACCATCGAAAGACATCCTCTCAAATCTCCAAGCGTCAATGTAAAACATCCTCTTTTGCAACAACCTGGTCCAAGAAGCTCCTTGAATGCATCTCGTGTCATATCATATGATATGATGGTCGAAACTGATGATGATGAGTCAGAGTGAGTGGCTGCCCAGTTTAGTGTTCCATTGATGTAGATGCCGGATCTTGATTTATCAGCAACAACAACTCCAGATGGAAAACCAGTGTTGCTGCTTCTTCTCCATAGCTTTTGTCTCGTTGAGTAAATCATTGCCTCTGTCTTCAATTGGTGTCTTTGTTGCAACAATGCAACTACTTTATAGTCATCTTCAGATTCATCATAACCAAATCCATACGTTACAACAACGTCATCTCTCGTTTCAAGATCCGAACCAGGAAGTCTTTGTTGAAGCTTTATTGTCGGATTCCAAACGTAGAAGCTTTTGTTGTAATCAACATGGAAACAGATCAATCCATTACAAGTCCCCACGACTTGGTAGTAATCTCTGCCTAAAAGCTCACCATCATGCTCTAAAACGTTGACCGTTGAATCATTGTATAGAGAGTGGACGCAGCACGACTTGAGATGGTACCGAGACGTTGTGATGACTCCGTATGGACTCTTCTTGCAAGTGGTTGCCTTGGAAGCCTCCAACATCAAAGCGTGTTTCAGAGTAAACAGAGGCTCTGAGATCAAAGATCTCCACGAGATGCAAACGCATTTGAACCGAGTCAGTGACTTTACGGGTAGTCTTAAGAGAATCTCTTCCATCATTTCAAGAGGAAGATTAGGTGGAGAGAAGAAGCTCTCTGTGATGGTTTGCCCCATGGGCTTGAGGCAGAGGAACCTAGAGCTTCTTGGCTTCAACCAATAGTACTGCAGTGTATTAAATATATAAGAAAAGAATGTGGAGATGATTTCTTTAGTTATATGCACAAGTGGGTGTGGGAAAAGAGGAGATGCATGTATGAGGATAATGTAAAATATGAATTATAATGTCATACATCATACACATACATTATGATAAGATAATGTGGTAAAGATGTTGACATACGAAGGCAACTTGAGGACAATAAGCAATTGGGTAGGACCAGAAGAAGTTGTAGGACAATAAAGTTTGGCCTTTTATGTCAAATCTATTATAACATTTTGTTCTGTCATCAGCATAAAGCAACGAGCTAATAGTTGCAGATAACAAAACGTTATGGAGATCTAAACCGAAGACAAACCGCACAAACTACTCAAGAAACGTGGAGCGAGGAGGTTCTTGGTACTTCACTTTTGGGAGGTTCCATTGGAATGGAGTTCCTCACGACTTTGCTGTACAAGTATTTTTTCAATAGCATCCATGAAATTTGATAAGTTTTGCCGGGTCTGTAGATCCAAGGAATTCGCTAGTTCCTGACAAATATTACATCAACATGCTCCAAGTCAATTGAGAACTTTTTTTATTTACTTTACTGTAAACCAACGAAGATAAATAGTCTTACTTCAACTTTGCAGATTAGGCTCAGCGAAATTCCATTGGTCTGATTGTCAGAGTTCTTGATAGATGCAAGCTTCAACGGAGTATCCAGCAGCGGCCAACCAGCAGAGACTTTTAAAAATGCATCAATACCTCCAGCCATATGAGCCACAATTGTTTCATCTTTGTCGTCATATTCGAATGTGTGCCTGTCATAAGATCATAGATCATGCTGTGCTTTCCTAGGAAATATATTCACAAGCTAGTGAAAAGGAAAGGCCTACCTGACTGTTTTCGAACTTTTCACCATATATTTTCTTAAAGTGGTCGAAATAATTCTTTCTTGCACCTTGGAGACAAGCCATTGGAGCAAAGATCTTGTGTCTAGCAATGCAGAGTGTAACCTTATTTGCCTGCAGTTTTAAGATATGTTATGGCACACTCCTTAAGATTCAAATATATATCTTTGGTAACTGATGCTGATGTGAATCAGCAATCAGCATTAACAGATACCATTTTTTGCATAGACATTAATTCAAATTATAGAAAAACTAAAATCAGATCTAGATCTTGGATGCAGATACATATCTTGCGGCTTCTTAGGTAGCTATGTTCGCCAGAAGAAAGTTAGTATTTACAGAGATTAGAAAAATTCAGATGCAGTAAATGAGCCACAGAGCCAAAAAGTTCATACCAAATCACAAGACCTAGATGATAGGGAACAGTCATCCCAGGCTTTTCGTGCCATGTGGAATGCAAAAACTAGATTAGGCTGAAAAGGTACATACAACTGGGAACATTCAAACCAGAGGCTGAGTAACATTTGAAAACCAACCAACGTTATCAAATAGAAGGCTTTGGTAGCAAGAATAAATAGAATGATATATGATTCCTTATTAGTCTAATAACTTAAGCAGCCATACTATTCGAGATTGATAAGTAATACACATTGCAGGATAGCACAAAGAGGCTAGAGCACAAACCTGAAAGAATCAGCAGCGTCAATGATGTCTCCTATGTATGCATCATTTGGAACCATCTGAAGAAAAAAGTGGATTTCGATGTCAGTCACAGAAAGGAACGGGAAGCAACAAACATTACACATATATTTAGATTCATGCAAAATTAGAAAATAAACAAGCTATCAGTGAAACTCGGAGGCGTGTTCTTACCTCAACTTTTGTTATCTCTGTAGTTTTATCCTTAAGATGAATTAGCAATTCATGGATCATTTCAGTTGGTTCAGTAGTGTGTACATGTTTGTGCTGTCCAATCAAGCCATCTAGTTTTGGAATATATGTTCGCAGTTGGAGCCTAATGAAGTTTCCATCGAACTCAAGCACGTTCAAGCCTGTCAATGCGTCCACAACCTGTTCTGGAGCATCTATCCTGAAGGTAGAAGAAGTGAACAATCCAAATAAAGACAGAGTAAGGATGTAAATCAGAAATCATGTTTAAGTTACCTTTTACATACGGAATCCAGATCTTCCAATGACTTGAGAATCATCCTTTTCTCCTCAATCTGATTCTCACGTTCAAACATCTGAAAAAAGATGTGAAAAGAGTGTATAGAAAGTTATAAACTAAGCACAGAAGTGGTAGAGCTCTTATCTTTTCTTAGTAAAACCAGAAATGAACTCATTTCTGCACAACATGAAGACAAACAGAGAAAGCAAGCACCAAGAAAAAAACTTCTGGAGATTTTAGGGTGCAATAGATGTCATTTTGATGCTAAGTAGTAAACACTACGAAATTATTCACGGAAGGGGAAGCTAGAACTGAAAGGATCGTATAAGTTGTTTTAAGTTTGCGTGCTTGGGATAAGTAGTTTAATACTTTCTGCCACATCAGGTCTAATCAATCAGACTAAGCAAGAGTTGGAAAAAGTGGACGATTATATGTAGAAAGATGAAACTTTGTTGAGATATCTATATGTTCACAGACACGCACCTTAAATTTTTCGTCATTATGGGCATCACATATTTCCATAGAGCTGCTAGATGGTGAGTTCTCTTTTGACTTGTCCACATCCTAAATGAAAATCACAGAACCCTCAAACTAATTCATTTGATTCCAGCAAAAAAAAACTTCTACTTTACGAAGGAAATTAGGTATTCACCGCAGTAAATTCTTGTCAAAGTAGTGTGCAAATGGCAATGAACAGTAAGTAACCTGAGATGTCAGAAAATCCAGCGACAATAGAAGACCTTCAAGGTCCGACTCCAGCCTAGTAGAATCTAACATATTGATCAAATAACTCATATTATAAAGAAAGATAATAGGACTTGGATGGCATACTAATATGAAATCAGTAAACAAAAAAACTAATATCAAACCTTCCGCATAAGACCTAGAAAGACGTTCAATTTCTTCAGAAACCTTGGCACTTTCAGCCTCCGCGGAATGAAGCTCCTTTCTCAAGTACTCCAAGTAAACATCTGTGAGATTCACATCTTTTTGCATCTGTTAGTTTCATTTTCATATCATTCATCTAAAGATTACACACAAAAAAACATACCTGAATCTTCCACATCCATTAAATCAACATCGCAATAATCTTCAACAATATCTTTCACCTTTGTCTACGCAAATTCCATAGCATGGAGAAGAAACCCAAAACATAAAATTAGCCATCTATGGCTACCATGTCTATAGAAATTAAACAAATGTGAAAGAGTTGCCAAACTCGCAATTACCTCAAGCTGAAGAGCAAAATCTTGGGCCAAAATTTTGGAATCGGAAGGATTCGATTCTACAGGTTCATCTCTGCAATTCCAGTGAAGGTACTCTAGCTCTTTCACGCGGCTGAGAATGGCGGACAAATAGATGAACAAGCAGCACATGAATAACAGACGAGAGAGAGAGAGAGAGAATAATAAAACCTGCGAATCTCTTGAAGATCGAAAGATCTGTCATGTGGATCTTCCATGGTAAGAAGCTTCTGCTTGGGGATTAAATTTTCGCGCTGAGAAGTGAAGTTGAAACCTGGGAGAAGGATGATTTCGATTTTCAATTTTCAAATGGGAAAGGCCAGAGAGATGCAAGACCTTGAAAAAAAAGATCAAATTCTCTAGGGCTTTTGACTCAAAGTCAAAGTCCCATATACTTCTCTCTCATTAATTTATTATTATTATTTTTTTAATTCGTGAAAAAGGGTAAAAGACAAAAAAAATCTGGGTTTTATAACTTATTTACAACCCAACCTAGGTTGACCCAAAGAGTTTGGTCGATCCATTTGAGTCGGGTTGGATCTACTCTTTAAATCCTAAAAATGACAAGGTAAAAATCAGGAAAAATCAAAAAATCCTTTTTTCTCTTCGGTATATTCAACCGTTCGTCTTCGACTTCATCCGACACAAAAAAATTCAATCCTCCATTTCCAGAAGGAAACAGGAAACATGCGGAGTTATGGGAGAAAGAAATTACGAACCCAGTCGAAGAGAGTAGAGGATAAATCGATTCCTCCAAACGAATCCCCAACCGAGAGAGACCCGAGAGAAGAGGCGAATCGCCAAGCCGAAGTTGTGTGGAAACAAATTGATGAAGAAGAAGAAACGACAGACTTGGAAAAAGAATCCGAGAATGCGGAGGAAGAGGAAGACGACGAAGAGATTGAGAACGAGGAAGAGGAGGAGGAAGCCGGAGAGATAAACGAGGAGGAGAAAGCCGTAGACGATGAGGAGAAAGCCGTAGTCGAGGAGGATGAAGTTGAAGATTCCCGCGTTCCGGGACTAGGGTTTCACGAAGAAGAAGAAGAAGAAGGGGTTGTTCGAACCAGTGAAATCCGCTCTTTAACCTACCACAGTGATCAACTAGAGGAAGGAACAGTACGTATTTCCATTTATGGGGCCTTGCATGTCTAATTTTTGTCGCTTTCAGATATGTAAAACTTTGTAGGAATTAGTGAAACTTTGATTTGGAAAAGACAGAAACTTGGTATAACTTAGTGAAACTTGTCTGTAAAACATGGTAGGAATTAGCAAAACTGTGTGCGTAATTTGGTAAAACTTTGTAAAACTTGGTAAATCATAGTAAAACTTCGTAAAACTTGGTAAAACTTGGTAAAACTTGGTAAAACTTAGTATAGTTAGAGTAAAACTTGGTAAAACTTAGTATAAATTCGTATAAAACTTTGTAACACTTGGTAAAACTTAGTATAACTGGGTAATACTTGGTCAAACTTTTTGTGTGTGCAGAATTCAGAAGACGAAACCGAACCAATGCAGCCCCTCAAGATGTGTTTCCCTCCCACAGAATATGTGAAGACGATAAAGCTCTCTTCTAAGTGCTACATCGCCAAAGCCGTGAAGACTGTAGACGACATTCTCGAGGATGATGAGCTTGATTGGTTTCATGAGCATCCACAATTCAAGCACTTCTTCCACATGGGTCAGAAGACAAGCTCAAAATGGATGGGACTGTGGATGATTCTTGTTAGGGTCACAGCTGTGGATAAGAAGATGGAGCTATGGTTTATTGTCAACGGCGTTCCAATCCGCTATTCCATTAGGGAGCATGCACTCATTTCGGGGTTGTTCTGTCACTCCTATCCAAACCACTACGAATCCCTTGGTGGTGGCTCAGGTTTTATTGCTAAGTACTTTGGTGAAAAGAAGGTTACACATGAAGAAGTTGTGAAGCAGATCCTAGCTATGAAAACGAAAAAAAATGTTGGCAAGAGAAAGTATGGCGATGATCGTTTGAAGATGGCTGTCCAGTACTTCTTGTCATCCGTGATCATTGGGAAGAAGAAGACAGGCAAAAGAGCTACTTCCGTTGAGAGTTTCTTCCTCAGAGCCATTGATGATCTCGAGATGTGCAAGACTTTTCCGTGGGGGCGTTTGTCATTCGAGGAGAACGTCAAAGACATATTGCACTTCATTGACCATACCAGAGGAGTGACACCCACTTCATGGGTATTTCCTGAATGCATTGTTCCTCTGGAGGTACAAACTTTATTTCGAGCAATTTGAATTGTATTTTTTAGTTGTTTTCAGTTGTCTGGCTTGTAACGAATTTGTGTTGTAGGTCCTTGCATTTGAGGCCATCCCAGTTCCGAAGAACCATTTCCGAGAAAGGGTTCAGGGTGCGGATGAGGCTTGCCCGCGAATGTGCAAGATGAGGTATAAAACCGTGGGGTCAAGGTTTTTCCGTATCTCAGAGATAAATGAGAAGCTTGGAACTACCAAGGTTAATATCTCATATCATACTACTAATCCTAGTATCTCATATCATACTTTGAGGTTGATATTAAATTGTTTCTTCTTATATTTCCAGGATATCAAAGCATCTTGGAGGCATCTTCCATGGAAATGACGCTTCTAGAGAATACCATGGATGCTGATTCTGGCTGGAATGATGTGGATGACCCAATAGTCGATGGTTGGAACAGGCTGCTCAAGAAGAAGAATACAATCTGGTTTGAAGAACTTTTCAACCAAGATGTATCTGCTCGTGCGTCTCAGGCTCAAGAGCAACCTCGTGCGATTCATGAGGCGTCTGAGAGTGATGCTGGGAATGAGGCTGCGAAGTATCCGGAAGGGGCTCCTACTCCTATTGTTTTAAGTCTTGCGGATGTGGAGGAATTAATCAAGAAGAGAAATGAGGAAACAGAGTCTCGAATGAAGATGTATTACGACGCTCAGTTCAGGGAGTTGACTGAGACGTTTAACGGTAGATTAACCGATATGATATCGGTTGTGAATGCACTAAGAGGGGGTGTTAAGGAGACATTACCAAGAGAGTCTGAGGCAATTGCCAATGATAGTGTTTTTGAAGGAATCGTTTGTGAGCCTAATGTTGTTAAAGTGCAAGAGGAAAGAAAGGGAAGAAAGGGAAGAAAGAAGAATGCGAAGAAAAGCAGTAAGAAGGGAGAAAAAGAGCGAGAGAAGGAAGAAGATAAGGGAGAAAAAGAACAAGAGAAGGAAGAAACCGTGGAAGACAAGGGGGAAACAGAGCAAGCAAAGGAAGTAACAGAGGCTGAGAAGGTAGTACCTGAGGCCGAGAAGAACGAGGACATAAAAGGTAAGAAGAGAACTGTTGAACCCGTTGAGAACGTTCCAACAAAAAAGATAAAGATTAGGAGTCCCGTAATGACTATGGGGAAGAAAATGGAGAATCAAGTTGCTGAGGGAACCACCAAACCGTGATCTTCTTTGTTTTTAGTACTTTTGAATTTGAATTATCTATGTTTGAGTGCTTTGGATATTTTGGTTTGAATTATCTATGTTTAACATAATAGTTTAAATTATGTTTGGATTATATTACATTGTCTAACCAAGTTTGACATAGTAGTTTTACCAAGTTTTCCCTAGTTAAGTTTGACATAGTAGTTTTACCAAGTTTTCCAAAGTAGTTTTACCTAGTTATGCCAAGTTATCCAGAATACATCCATTCAAACTTAAACACTAGCAATAAGCATTCAAAATCCCATAGAAACAAACACAGAATTCAAACATAGATATCCAGACATAGTAGATCTTAAACAACATCAGCTTTGCATCCCTTCGATTGTCTCCTTTAACTTGGCAATCTCTCTTTGGTTGCTCTGAATCTCCAGATGCATGCCTGCGATTTTGACCTCTTGCATTTCAATCTTGTGCAGCAACTTCTCAAATTTTTGTTCAACACCATGCAACCATGGTTGACGAAAATGGAGTCCATCGGCCTACAAAAATATCAAAAAATTGGAGTTACACCAAATACATGAAAAATGGGGTCCATCGTCAAAACACCAAATTCAGAGTTCCATTTACCCTCCATTTTTGACAAGTAAAGAAGGTACGGCCCGGTGTAGTATCCACATGCATAACCAAATCGACCTCGCGTACGATACCGCCACCACATGGGCATTTCTTTGGGATGTCGTATTCCGCATCGGCGACTGTGTAAAGACGATCGGAGTATTCCTTGTGCCTCCTTTCCTCTTCATAGGGATCGGGCATGAAATTCTCTGTACTCATTGGAGATAGATCCGATTTGAAAGGGAATTTGATCCAAAGGGGAGAGAGAGAAGAGAGATTCGGGTTAGAGAGAGAGAGGGAGAATAACGAAAAATGAGAGAAAATAGATAGATACTAGGTTTTCCAAAAAAATGGGAGAAATTTTTATTTTTGGAATTTGGGGGGGGGGGGAGTTTCAAAAAATTTAGGCGGGAATCAAAGTTTTACCAAGTTTTCAGTTTTACCAAAAACTGTCAAGTTTTACTTCTGCCAAAATTCAGTTTTAATGGTTATACTCTATCTTTAATAAAACAAAATTGGTTATACTCATGATCTATGGCTATTTATATACATTACAAATTAATTCATGCAATAATATTTGAAAATACATATATTATCTGACTTTTTGAAGATTAAGATGATTCACGTAGATAAATAAATGTTAAGGTTCTACAAATCTTGGTTTTACCAAGTTTTTCAAAGTTACACAACAAATGAAAACTGTAGAAATACAAATACAACTAAATTCCTTCTTGGCTCACATCAGTTTGGCTCCCATTACTGCAATTAAACCAGCTCTCTAAATTCTTTCTTGACTTTCTCTTGCTCCTTCTCCGTCCGTGCTCCCCAATTGACGTATATCTTCATAGTTTGGAGGAAAAGCGTACAACTTTTCTGTTGGATCTCCTAGGATCTAGGGTTTGTTATATTGAAAATACCAACCTCGTTCTTACCTTGAACTGGCAGCGGAATGATTGGTGAACGAGATCTAGCGACTCAGATGCTTCGCCTCTACCAGATACACACGCACACAAACCTGGAAACCGGGATGCTAGTGCCGGATCTTTGGGATCTCTGAGTTTTTGGTGTTTCTGCTTCTTCTGTCAAGAAAATGACGACGGCTATTCATCTAGGTCGAAACTCTAAGTTTCTTTTAAGACCTAGAATCACTCTTAACGGGCCAGACTCGTTTGAGTCATAAAATCAAGATTAGTGTCATCCTTATTAAGCCAACTTCGTGTTTATCGAACTCCTGATCTTACACTGAACAATACAAACAACTGAACTACAATTCGTTTGAGTGCGGCCAAACATTTTCTCAGCATAAAATCTTCGATAGGCCCTGCGATATTTGTCTCCCGTTATACAGGAGGGACAAATTCCATCTCGTTCCATCCCTATTTCAACGCACATTTCATGATACACCTGAACAATGCCGTTATAGCCGCCAGTTACGGGTCGACGTTTGACAAGGTCAAAGTGTACCAATTCATATGCAAGAAAACATGATGAACTCAGGTCTAAGGACTATACTCTATAGTCGTAATGAGAACCTCTCATGACACATATATAACTATCCTGGAGACTTCTCATTAGCGGGTCATGTCCGATCATATGTTCACCAACATATATCTATGTGACTGACTGTGATACTCATATCATTGACTCCATGAAACTTAGTCAACAGTCACCTCACAAGCTAGTCTCTCGCAGTTGTCAGTGTCCCATTTTGACAACCTCGACCAGGGACAAAACATAATTTATGTCATATATAACTTATAGGGTTTCATGATCAAGTCCTCAACTTGATGACCTATAATATAACATAAACTTATTCTAGGACCATTATTTAGATCACAATAAATAATGCTGAAATCAAATTTCATTAAACATTTCCAAAAGTATGTTTACAAGAGCATCTTATCATAACTAAAATAAAACTAAAACTCCCACTAGAATCAAGATTACATCATAAGATCTCTAATGCCTACAGCAGTCGTATGACTTTCATGCTTAGGCCTTGGGAGTGGCTTAGTCAGAGGATCAACGACATTCTCGTCCGTCGGAACTCGGCTGATCATCACATCACCTCTATTGACGATATCACGAATCATGTGATATCTCCTCTCTACGTGTTTGGACTTCTGGTGTGACCTGGGTTCTTTCGCCTGAGCTATGGCTCCATTGTTATCACAAAACAAAGCCACTGGCTCCAAGACACTAGGAACCACACCAAGTTCAGTCATGAACTTCGTGATCCAAACAGCTTCCTTTGCCGCTTTTGAAGCAGCAACATATTCAGCTTCCGTCGTGGAATCAGCTACGGTATTCTGCTTAGAGCTCTTCCAGCTCACTGCACCGCCATTTAAACAGAAGACATATCCAGACTGTGATCGGAAATCGTCTCTGTCCGTCTGAAAACTCGCATCAGTGAATCCATTCACTACAAGCTCTTCACTTCCTCCATACACCAGGAACTTATCCTTGGTATGTCTCAAATACTTGAGAATGTTCTTGAAAGTTGTCCAGTGATCTTCACCTGGATCAGATTGGTATCTACTCGTCATGCTTAACGCGTAAGCTACATCTGGACGAGTGCAGAGCATGGCATACATGATAGATCCTATTTCAGAAGCATAAGGAATCCTATTCATGCGCTCTCGCTCAGCATGTGTTGCCGGACACTGCTTCTTGCTGAGACTAATGCCATGAGTCATCGATATGATGCCCTTCTTGGAATCATGCATCTTGAATCTGTGCAACACCTTATCAATATAAGTGTCCTGGCACAATCCAATCAGCATGTTCACTCTATCTCTGTAGATTCTGATTCCAAGGATGTACGCGGCTTCTCCCATGTCTTTCATGGAAAAACAACTTCCGAGCCAAGTCTTAACAGACTGAAGCAACGGAACGTCATTACCGAGAAGGAGTATGTCATCGACATACAGTACAAGAAACGCAATTCCGCTCCCACTAGTCTTCTTGTATACACATGGTTCCTCTTCGTTCTTGATGAAACCAAATAGTTTTACTGCTTCATCAAAACGAAGATTCCAACTCAGTGATGCTTGCTTCAATCCATAAATGGATTTATGAAGCTTGCATACCTTCCCAGCATTCTTAGGATCAACAAAACCTTCAGGCTGTGTCATATACACATTCTCTTCCAGAATGCCATTCAGGAAAGCGGTTTTGACACCCATCTGCCAAATCTCATAGTCATAATGAGCTGCAGTTGCTAGAAGAATCCGAATGGATTTAAGCATAGCGACTGGGGAATAGGTTTCATCATAGTCAATACCATGAATTTGCTTGAAACCTTTAGCCACCAACCTAGCTTTATAAATTTGTACATTGCCATCCACGTCAATCTTCTTCTTGAAGATCCATTTACACCCAATGGCCTTTGCACCATTAGGTAAATCGACCAAGGTGAAGGAATGTTTAGATGAATCCTGATTCAATTCTCAGATTCAGATTAACCTAAACATGCTGATCTAGGTTCTCTTGAATAGAAACAATGATAGATCTCACCTTATACCTGTTTGCAGCGGAAAGAGATGGTATGTCAGAGATCAGAGAGCCACCGAGAGATAACTCCTCCAGAGGTTCACACACGCACACCGAGCAGGAAGAGGCTGCTAGACCAGGAGGAAATCGGCGCAGAGAGAGAGAGGAGACTCGCGGCTAGGGCTTATCTCGACCTGAACTCGTCTTAAGTTTATATAAAACTCGTTCAGTTCGTTTTGGGCCATTTGGCCCAAATGCCAATTTACTCCGAGGCGTTCGCGCACTGTGTCGATCGACACGCCTTGTGCATCGATCGACACACAGTGCCTAAACTGTTTTATTCTCTCTAAGTACAGTAAATGCCTAGCACTTTTACCGTACTTCTGCTAAACCATTCCTACACGTTTTCCTGTTAGCTTAGGCGTGTGACCCATATGGGATCATATAATAAAGGCAATAAGTCCAAGACTTATAGATCATGAGCGGACTCTAGCAAGCCATCATGACCCCCAGTATTATATGACTTATGTCTGATCATTGACATACTCTTACTTTCTAGAGACAGTACCGAGATTACTGGACACAATTCCAACAATCTCCCACTTGTACTGGAATCTCTGTATTCATAATCCTTTTGTCTCAATATCTCGATTAGTCATAAGGCAAGATTAGTGTCATCCTTATAAAGCCTAATCTTGTTCATCGGACTCTGATTTGATACTGACAATCCAAACGACTCGGGACAGTCCGTTTGAGCATGGCCATGCATTTTCCAGTATTCAAATCTCCGATTGGCCTAGAGATATTCACTCCATTTATATTGGAGGGACAAATCCCGTCTTGTTCCATCACTGTAAACTACTCATTTCATAATACACCCAAACAAGGTCCTTATAACTATCGCAGAACGATAGCGTTAGACAATGATCAAAGTGCATCAGTCCATGTGCAGTCACATGCATGCGAACTCAGGTCTAAGGACTATACTCTATAGTCGTAGTAAGAATCTCTTATGACACAGATATAAATATCCTGAAGAGTTCTTATAAGCGGGTCTTGTCCGGTCGTATGTTTCCCAACATACACCTATGTACTGACTTTGATGCCGAGCATCTATGACACACTGAGACTTTGTCATAAGTCACGTACCAATCCAGTCTCACACGGTTGTTGGTGTTCCAATTTCAACAACCTTCGACTAGGGACAGGATGATATAAGCCATCTATCAAATATAGGGTCTCATGATCAAGCTAAATGACTTCGATGACTCAAGATCAAGTCATTTACTTCGATGACCTATAAAATGGTTCATATCATTTTGGAACGATTATTTCATCACAGTTAAAATAATCTTGAAATAATAATTTCATTATTAAACATCTCAAATGTTTTACAAGAACATATCAATAACTAAATAAAGCCCTTTACTAACTCCCACTGAAATTAAGACTATATCTTAACTTCACTTATCCTACAGCTACAGTCCGTGACTCGTGCTTAGGGCTAAGGAGTGGCTTCGTTAATAGATTAGCAACGTTCTCATTTGTTGAAACTTGCTGATCTACTTAACATCTCTGTCATTTATCTCAAGGTGTTTGGACCTCTGATGTGCAGCTAGTCTCATCTATGCTGGGAATCACATCAAGTTCAGTGATGAACTCTTCTTTCAAAACAACCTCTTTCGCCGCTTCCCAAGCTGCGAAAGATTCAGCTTAAGTCATGGAGTCAGCAACAGTGCCGTGCACCGCCAGACAAACACAAGATATAACCGGACTGTGACCGGAAATCATCTTTGTCTGTTGGAAACTTGCCTTTCAGACTCTATCGACTTATAGCACCTCACTTTCTTCGTAAATCAAGAACTTATCCTTAGTATTCCTCAAATACTTTAGGACATACTTTAGGAAACTTGATTCTTTGCTGGATTTGACTGGTCTTTATTTGTCTTGCTTAACATTAAAGCAACATCAAACAAGTATGTTTCATGGCATACATGATAGATCCAATTGCCGACGCATATGGAATCTCATCCATGCACTTAAGCTCAGCAGTTATCGTAGGATACTGTATCTTGCTTAACTTAATGCCATGTGACATTGGCATAAAACCCTTCTTGGATTGCTCAAAACGTGTAGGACTTTGTCAATTTAAGAATCCTGACTTTGTCCTACCAGCTCTTTTGGATCTCTATCTTTAGATCCAAAATCCAAGAACTACGTGGCTTTACCCATGTCAATCATTAAACCAACTCCCAAGCTAGTCCTTTACCGACTACAGCGTTGGGACGTTATATCCGAGAATCAGTATGTCATCGACATACACTTTTGAGAAATGCAATATTGCTCCCACTTATCTATTAGTAAACGCACAGTTCCATTTCGTTCCTGCTTAAGTCAAAACCTTGACTACTTCAACAGAACGAAGATTCCAACTCCGATATGTTTGCTTCCATCCATGAATGGATCGATGAAGCTAACTTACATAAAATGTAATTTTTCGGAGTCTGGGCTCACTTTCGCTTCCTTGAATTTCGCAGATTCGTCGCTTTCAATGATCATCAGATCATGCGAACATTCAATGATCATCAGGCTGAACTAATGACGAGAATTCACTCTCGGATTAGTGACTGATTCTTTCATATCTGCGAACTTCAGGCTCCACAGGTGTAGATTCTACAGAAATCTGTAAATCCTTCCGCTGCTCTCCCTCAATAGGTTAAGCAGCCTCCTGTATTTCTCGAATTTCTTCGAGTTGTACTTTTACTCCCACTGTTCTTCTTGGAAAGTAACTTCCCTTCTTAGAAAACAGAATGGTCGTAAAAGTACCGAGCCTTGGTCTCCCTAAGAAAACTTCGAGTTATACTTTTACTCCCACTGTTCTTCTTGGAAAATAACTTCCCTTCTTAGAAAACAGAATGGACGTAAAAGTAATAAGCCTTGGTTTCCCTGGGACAACCAGTGAAGTAGCTCAACTACTAATACTCAGTAATGACGAATTTGGATCGATTCCAATCCACATTTACGTGGTGTCTTTTAACTGATGTTGGTGGAACTATTTCAGCGTAAACTTAGATATTTTAGAGCGTTATTCTTCAATAATATCATGGAAGATTCGTGTGACTCATCTTTAATCATTTCTAATAAGATCTGATTCTTTCTCACAGAAAACACCTACAGGTTTTTCAGGAGAAATGAGCTGTGAAACGATTTCACACTCATTCAGATGATCACACAATCAATGACTTAAGTATTCTCACTCGTGATTTTAATCCAGAGTCTTAATACTTTTGTCATTCAGATCCTATACTTCATTCTGGAACTATTTCGACCATGTCAAAGAATTCCGACTTGTGTCTCATCAAATGAACACAGTCACACTCACTGAAGTAATCAATAGAGACAATGAAGTACATGAGATTTTTCTCTGGCATTTCTGCTCATTGGGCCACATACATGAGTATGTTCCAGGTCCAATAAGCCTTTGGGCTTTTCTCTAGCTCGGCTAAGATAGGCCCTTTACCTTTTGGTCTAGTAAACAGAATTCAAGTCTCATAAGATATTTTATCAAATGAGCCCAACAGTCCATGACTATGGGATTTCTGAATCCGACTTACTCTATGTGACCAAGACTTTATGCCAAGAAAAATCAGGTTTAATTCATCAGATTTAAACCAATTCGGTATTTATGTTACATTTAGGCACTCTTTGGTTTAAAATATAAAACCCATTCCATGAATAGGGTGCTACAATTAATATTTCATTAAGATCAAAAGAACAAAACTTGTCTTTTATCAAAATGAAAAACATTCAAATTCTTACAAGAAAATGAAAAACAACTCTGCTTAAAGCAGGTACATTGTAGCAATTACTTAATACAAAACCAAGCCTCAAAGGGATCTATAAGTGAAAAACCCTACGGCTGAGGCAGCATCCCAAGCTCCTTCCAGACATGTAGTTTCACCTGCCCTTCCTTCAACGTTCTACTGTTGCTTAGGCTCTGCATATTATCACAAATATCAGTGCCACAACCAGTATCCAATACCTTTAAGGACGTTCTACTGTTGCTTAGGCTCTGCATATTATCACAAATATCAGTGCCACAACCAGTATCCAATACCTTTAAGGTAGAACTTGAAGTAATAACATGAATACCTGAGGAAGTAGTCTCATACATCGACTTTAATTCCTCATCATCTTCCATGAATTTAATGCAATCTCTCTTCCAATGCCCTGTCTCCTTACAGTAGCAGCACTTACCAACGTAAGAGGTATCTGACTCGGGCTCAGAAGACACACGCTTGCCATGATTCAAAATCTGGACAACTTTGTCTTCACCCTTGTCAGCATTAGGTTTAGTAAACCTACCCTTCTCATTCATGAGATTGTACAGGGTACTCTTCACGTTTGGCTCAACTGTCTTGAGCATATCATGCAGTTCAGTCAGCGTCTTCGTTAAGCCTTTCTTGATATAGTTCTTTCTGAACTTATCATAGCTTGACGGCAGTGACTGCAGAATGATTTCAGTTGCCAACTCTTGGCTAACTGGATAATCCAGTTTCCTCAGGTTATCAATGTAACCCATCATTTTACTGACATGAGGACTCACTGGATGATCATTTGGTAGCTTGCAGCTAGTGAGAGATTTAACTAACTGGTATCTCTCCACTCTTATCTGCACCTGAAACTTCAATTTCAGGCTGCTGATCATCTCTATTGGCGACTCCATGTTCTCATATTGCTTCTGCAAGTCTGAGTCCATGGTAGCCAATATCAGACCACGCACATCTACCGCATCATTATAATGCTTATTCCAAGCATCATATACTGCATGGGAGGCATTGGACCCGATCCTCACGGGGAGAGCTCTCTCAAGAACATAGTCCTTTCTCTCCTGTCTGAGGACTAGCCTCAGGTTCCGCGACCAAGTCAAGAAATTTGATCCGTTCAGCTTGTCCATCTTAAGGACAGACCGGATCGAGAAAGTGTTTTGATTGTTTGTGCTAGTCATAACTTAAAATTAAGATAAAAGGATTTTAGTTAATATGTTCAATATGATTAATCTTGTATTAAATTTAATATGATTAATCATGCATTATATTCAATAACATCAGTTACCCTCAATAGAATATAATGATTCCAAGATCCACATATAACTAAGATTAAAGTGGGCCACTGGCCGTCACCCAACCTTAGCTTATATCGGTAAGCCCTATGTCGGCTAATTATATCCGTGATATAACTCTTGGTTGTGAATCTGGGCCCGAGGCCCAATCCACTCTGATGTCTCAAGGCCCGGGACTCCCGATGGCCTAGTCAAGAAAACCAGACTATACAGTCATGTAATCATTAATGTCTGGGACTCCCAATGACATTTATGAATCACAAACCGTCTTACCCACGCAAAAGCAGACACCCTCACACTGTAAGGCCATGAATACAATTGAATGGGCTTCGACAGCTGACATAGCCTGGACAAGACATCCAACGCTTGATATTATTTGAGGTTCGTAGGTTTATTTTAAAATCTTATTCCCAAAATAGAAGATTACTATTTCGGGAAACTTTCTATTTTAGAAAACCTACTATTTTTTGGAAACTTTCTAAAATTGGAAACTTTCTAACTTTAGAAATTTCTTAAAATCCGAATCATGCAAATCTAGAAACTTCTATAAATTAAGAAACTTTCTAATTTCAAAATATCGGAAACTTTAATTTAAAATCGACTTTATAATTTTATAAAATAAATTTTAAATTAATCTGAAGAAAGACTCAAATAATTGGCCCAATCGTTTTAACTTCTTGGCCCGAGGCCGAAGAATTGGTCTATGTCCGAGACATAACCCGATCGTCCAATTAGATGACATAACCGGTCTGGTTCATTAAAATTGGTCTAACCAAAATTAATTACTACGACGACCACAATTGTCAACCGGTTATTTACTAAACCGGATTTTCTCAATTTATTTGGTCCAACCAAATCAAATTAGAAAATCCTGGTTTAGGCACTAAATCCAATAATTCTTTCGACATTGGATTTCTTGTCCCGGTTTAACCAGACTTAATAAAATTATTAAATCTGTTTATTAAACCAGGACGAATTAATTTTAATCAAAATATTAAACCGAGCCTTAAACCAACCATGTCGATCGATGAACCAACCGTGTCGATCGATCCATCAACCGCATCGGTCGATGCTCTCAGCATCGATCCTGCATCGATCGTGCATCGATCCTGTATCGATCGATGCTCTCACGCATGCACGGAACCGAGCCAAAACCCTAACCGTGTCGATCGATGCACCAACCGCATCGGTCGATGCACCAACATCGAACCTGCATCGATCCTGCATCGATCGATGCTTTCACGCGTTAACAGGGTTAGCCGATAGACTGTATCGACCGATCCATGCGATCGTATCGATCGATCCATGCGATCGCAGTCGATACTGACTTTTGAAAATCGCATTCTACCAAATCAATATAGCTTGGTTTCTGCGATTTTAAGTGTGTTTAGGTTTCAATTTCTTGTTGCTTAAGTGATTTCTCTTATCAGTAGTTGATTCAAAACACTTTTAAACAAGAAAAACAATCCTAAACTTGAATCTAAACAAGAAAAACCAGAACCAATAGCTCTGATACCACTGGAGGAATGTTTAGATGAATCCTGATTCAATTCTCAGATTCAGATTAACCTAAACATGCTGATCTAGGTTCTCTTGAATAGAAACAATGATAGATCTCACCTTATACCTGTTTGCAGCGGAAAGAGATGGTATGTCAGAGATCAGAGAGCCACCGAGAGATAACTCCTCCAGAGGTTCACACACGCACACCGAGCAGGAAGAGGCTGCTAGACCAGGAGGAAATCGGCGCAGAGAGAGAGAGGAGACTCGCGGCTAGGGCTTATCTCGACCTGAACTCGTCTTAAGTTTATATAAAACTCGTTCAGTTCGTTTTGGGCCATTTGGCCCAAATGCCAATTTACTCCGAGGCGTTCGCGCACTGTGTCGATCGACACGCCTTGTGCATCGATCGACACACAGTGCCTAAACTGTTTTATTCTCTCTAAGTACAGTAAATGCCTAGCACTTTTACCGTACTTCTGCTAAACCATTCCTACACGTTTTCCTGTTAGCTTAGGCGTGTGACCCATATGGGATCATATAATAAAGGCAATAAGTCCAAGACTTATAGATCATGAGCGGACTCTAGCAAGCCATCATGACCCCCAGTATTATATGACTTATGTCTGATCATTGACATACTCTTACTTTCTAGAGACAGTACCGAGATTACTGGACACAATTCCAACACAAGGACCATACTTGGTTTTCTGACATGGATCCCATTTCGGATTTAGAGGCTCCAAGCCACTTTTCTGAGTCCGGGTCCATCATTGCTTCCGCGAAGGTCGCCGGTTCGTCACTTTCAACGATCATCAGATCATTGCAATTGGTCACGAGAAATCCATAGTATCTCTCGGGTTCGTGACGGATCCTTCCGGATCTGCGAACTTCAGGCTCCATAGGCGCGGGTTCCACAGAACTTTGTGGATCTAACTGCTGCTCTTCCTCAGCAGGTTGAGCAGTTTCATGTGCATCTTGAATTTCTTCGAGATGTACTTTACTCCCACTGTTTTTCTTAGAAAGAAATTCTCTCTCAAGAAAAGAACAGTCCCGAGCAACAAAAACTTTGTTCTCAGATCGGTTGTAAAAGTAGTATGCCTTGGTATCCCTAGGATAACCAACGAAGTAGCATTTATCTGATTTGGGTGCGAGTTTGTCAGAGATTAAACGTTTGACATAAGCCTCACAACCCCAAATCTCCAGGAAAGACAGACTTGGAATATTCCCAGTCCACAATTCATGTGGTGTCTTTTCCACTGATTTAGATGGTACCCTATTTAGTGTAAACGCAGACGTTTCTAAGGCGTATCCCCAAAAGGATAATGGAAGATCTGAATGACTCATCATAGACCGAACCATATCCAATAAGGTTCGATTCCTCCTCTCTGACACTCCATTCCATTGGGGTGTTCCAGGAGGAGTGAGTTGTGAAACAATTCCACACTCGCTCAGATAGTCGCTGAACTCCTGACTCAAGTATTCTCCTCCGCGAATCCGACCGCAGAACTTTGATACTTTTGCCAAGTTGGTTCTGTACTTCATTTTTGAACTCCTTGAATCTATCAAAGGATTCTGACTTGTGTCTCATCAAATAGACATAACCATACCTACTGAAGTCATCAGTGAAGGTAATGAAGTACTTGTAATTTCCTCTGGCAACAATGCTCATTGGCCCACATACATCAGTATGAATAAGGCCCAATAAATCACTGGCCCTTTCATTTGGTTTGTTGAAAGGGGCCCTAGCCATTTTGCCCATCAAGCAAGATTCGCATTTCTCACATGATTCAAAATAAAATGAGCCCAGAAGCCCATTTCGATGGAGTCTCTGAATGCGTTTCTCATTGATATGACCCAAACGACAATGCCATAAGAAAGTCGGGTTTTTGTCATTTGACTTAAACCGCTTTGTATTTATGTTAAAGACAGACATTTCTTGGTTTAAGACATATAACCCATTATCTAATGGGGCGCTACCATGAAACGTACCATCACGATTAAAAGAACAAACTTTATTCTTAACAGCAAAATCAAAACCTTCCAAATCCAAAACGGAAACTGAAATTATGTTTATGCTAATCGCATGTACAAAGTAGCAATTATTCAAAGCTAAAACCATGCCCGAAGGTAAAGACAAATCGTAAGTGCCTACGGCCAGTGCAGCAACCTTAGCTCCATTCCCGACCCGTAGCTCCACTTGTCCTTTCTTCAGCGTTCTACTGTTTCTTAGTGCCTGCACATCAGTACAAATATGAGCACCGCAGCCGGTATCCAATACCCACGAAGTAGAACTAGAAGACATAACATTAAGTTCGATAACATAAATACCTGAGTCAGACGCATCATACGTCTTCCTCAGCTTCTTGTAATCTTCCATGAACTTCTTGCAGTCTCTCTTCCAATGCCCTAACTGCTTGCAGTAGTTGCATTTGTCCTCAGGAGAAGGCCCGGATTTGGGCTTTGGCTTGGGCTTGTCCTGACTCTCAGTCTGGACAACTTGGGCCTTTCCCTTATCCTTCTTAGGTACTGATATATCATGGTTTTTACCCATTTTATGCCATGATATAGATGTGTTTTTAGTGTCTTTGTGTTCTTTTTAGTATGTTTACAGGTCTAGACACGTTTGGAGCGGAATTGGAGTTATTGGAGCATTCTGGAGCATTTTGGAGATTTAACCCGAGAGATGGACTTCACTGTCGAATTCTCAGACCTGTGTCGATCGACACAGAAGGTGCATCGATCGACACAAGGTCGACGCAGACAAAAACTCGGCGTTTAAAGAAGAGTTTGGATATTGCAACTTTGCCCAGAAGTTCTTCATAATTACAAAGAAGTCCCAGCCGACTTTAGACCATTATATAAGAATTTTTAAGCTATTGTTTAGGCTACGCTTTTCTTAAGTCTTATTTTATTTTAGAGAGAGTTAGGGGCTGATCGTGCTCTCGAAAGAGAGAGGATTCTGAACCCCATATCTTTAATTTGTTTAATGATATTTGGTTTTCTACTTAAGATGTTTTCTGTTTCGATGAACATGTCTGAGTAGTGTAACTGTTAGGTTGAAGGATTCTCATTAGGGATTTCATGGAACTATAGTTTAAATCAATCTTTAGGGATTCATATCTGCTAGTTCTTTGTTTAGGTTGTTCTTAATGCTTAATCTAAAGTAGCTAATCAGAATTATGATGTTAGGTTGATTGATATAACGAGAGTTGGTTAATTAGCTAGAAAGAACCTAGATGAGCAATTTGATCTACTCGCAAAGAGATTTGGTTTAGGGGAATTGTGAACACATCAAACCTGATCATTAATGCTAGTTTAATCTGTTAGTAATTGCAAAGAGATTTGGATTGCTGCACTTAGACTTAGAGAATTCTCGCAACGAGAGTTGGTGAATTCTATATCCGTGTTTGAGTTCTAGAACAGTTATTGATTAGATCCTGATTGACTGATTGCTTGTGTTCCTGATCTCTTGAGAACTCCTGAAACCTAACGCTTCGCTTCCCTGCTCACAAACTCGCTTGCTACTGATTACTTTTCTGCTTGCTTTAGTTTCTCATTGCTTTCACCTAGTTTAATCTTAATAGTTCTAAATCTATCGTTGACCGGAGTCCCTGTGGATTCGATACCCTAAGTACTACAACTACATCACTGTGCACTTGCAGTTAGAATAGGGATTAAAACTCGACCTATCAGTTTCTTAAACCTTTTACCCCCTTGTACCATCAGTACACTGGGAGTTTCCTTCTTGAGATTCGGATCTGCTGTCTTCAGCATGCCGTGCAACTCAGTCAATGTCTTAGTCATGTTTTGCATGTTGTAGTTCATGATGAACTGATCAAAACACGACGGCAAAGACTGCATAATCATGTCAGTGGCTAGCTCCTGGCTAATGGCACAGTCTAGTTTCCCCAAGTTATCAATGTAACCCATCATTTTAAGGACATGAGGACTTACTGGACTGTCCTTAGCCAGCTTGCAATCCATGAGAGATTTAACCGTCTGGTATCTCTCTGTGCGAGCTTGCTCCTGAAACAAAGCTTTCAGGCTGTTAATCATCTCAATGGGTGACATCACACTCTCATATTGCTTCTGCAGCTCAGAGTTCATAGTCACTAGCATTAGACAATTAACGTCTTTGACATCAGCTGAATGCTTATCCCAAGCATTCTTTTCTGTCTGCGGGGCATTGGAACGTGGCCTCTCGGGGAGAACTCTTGTAAGGACATATTCCTTGTTCTCCTGCCTGAGAACTATTCTCAGGTTCCGATACCATTCCAAGAAATTTGATCCATTAAGCTTGTCCTTCTCAAGGACGGATCTTAGTGAGAAAGTGTTGATGTGAGTTGAGACAGACATAACTGTAATTAAAAGAGGTAGAGGTTTTAGATATTAAGTTAATTTAAAACATTCAGTTTTATTAAGTTTAGGTTCATCTAGAACTTTAGGATTATGATGCTCAAGAAATGAGAATTCTTATCTAATAAGAAAACTCGCATTGTATTCAAAAAACTATGTTTCCTCAGATGAATACAATGAACCAAGATCCTCAAATCACCAAAATTCGAGTGGGCGACTCGCCATCACTCAAACTTTAGTTATCTAGGTAAGCAAATCATTGCTAATTGTACTCAGTACAATTCTTGGTCGCAGATAAGACAATCCATGTCTCATCCACTCTAATGTCTCTGGGCCCAGAACTTCTGATGGCCCAGTCAAGTAAACCAATCTCTTCAGTCTTGTGATCATTGACAGTCGCACTGCAAGTCTATCAATGACCACCTGCCTTACTCATGTCGCTGTGGATACCAAGGACTCCAAGGCTATCCAACAACAAAACGAGTCTTGACAGTAGACAAGATCGGGCAAGACATCAAGATCACTAGAACTATTTAATCTTGATGTATATCCAAGAGTGGAACTATTTAATCTTGATGTATATCCAATATACATCCAAGAAGTTATTAAGTTAATTTAAAACATTCAGTTTTATTAAGTTTAGGTTCATCTAGAACTTTATGATTAAATTTGGTCTGGTATTTACAAATTTGAGGTCCAACCTACAAGTTTGCGATTGGTGTGTCGATCGATGCCAACCATTGGCATCGGTCGACACAACCCAATTTAAATCGGTCTTCGATAACCGGTCAAACCGGATCGAATTTCCTTAACCGATTCAATCTAATTGAACCGGTCCGGTTTAATGGTCCATATCGATCATCACATAACTCTGTGTCGATCGACATTACCCAACCAGAACCAAATTGCTTAACAAACTTAACCAAGCGAGATAAACGATTCAATCCAATTGAACCGATCTATCGATTCGAATAGTCTGTGTCGACCGACACACCCAGTGTATCGACCGACACAGAACGATCTCCAAGACCGAGTGAGCGTTTTCGCGGTGTGTCGACCGACACAAGATTAGTGTCGATCGACACTATGCAACAGACCTCAAAATCTTTTACGAGTTTTCGCGGTGTGTCGACCGACGCAAGATTAGTGTCGATCGACATCATGCGACAAACCCTAAAATTTTATTATACGTTTTGCGGCGTGTCAACCGACACAAGCTTAGTGTCGATCGACACCGTGCGACAACAGCAGTTCGTCGTTTTTAACAGAAACTTTAATCCGAGATTAACTTCTATAAAACACGATTTGGCAGGCAATTAACTAATCAAATTCATCAATATTCGATTTAAAAGCCTCAGATTCAATAGACTAAACCCTAACACGCTCTGATACCACTGTTGGATCTCCTAGGATCTAGGGTTTGTTATATTGAAAATACCAACCTCGTTCTTACCTTGAACTGGCAGCGGGATGATTGGTGAACGAGATCTAGCGACTCAGATGCTTCGCCTCTACCAGATACACACGCACACAAACCTGGAAAACAGGATGCTAGTGCCGGATCTTTGGGATCTCTAAGTTTTTGGTGTTTCTGCTTCTTCTGTCAAGAAAAAGACGACGGCTATTCATCTAGGTCGAAACTCTAAGTTTCTTTTAAGACCTAGAATCACTCTTAACGTGCCAGACTCGTTTGAGTCATAAAATCGAAAAGCCTATTTTGAAACCCGAACTGTGTCGACCGACACACATACTGTGTCGATCGACACACCACCATATACTCGATATTAATGTGTATCCAATACACATTAACATGATCATTACAATAATGATCATTCCCATATTTTAGTTTCCAGTTTGCTTAGGTGTGTGACCCTATAGGATCATATAATACTGACAGTAAGTATACAACTTACAGATTGCAAGAGGCTTCTAGCAAAACATTGCAACCGCCCAGTATTATACGAATGTCTGATCTCGACACATAACTATCATCAGGAGTGAGTACAAGTATGATTTCAGGACACCATCCCAACATTTTCTACCTCTTCTGGAATAATCCAATCAGACATATGCGGAACTGGAAAAATTGTCCTCGTATAAGCCAAAGACCATAATTCTATCATGTAATAACGCGAACACAGACCATACAAATCCTTCAATTTCGTCGGCCTAATGTCTTGCTTCAAGAATTTAGTAGTAGCAGCTATTGCATGGACACATGGGTACCTGTCAATATCAAAGAGTCTGCAGCTGCACTTGTTATGTCTCAAATCCACCACATAAGTAATTCCGTCGTCTCCAACAACACCATATTCAAGCTCGAATGCATTAAGTTCAAATGTCGTAAGTTTGGCCGCTTTCACAATTCTAGCGTGCAACGCAAGTTCCACTACCGGCACCAATTTTCGCGCGCTCGATCCAGAAACGAAATTTTTCCTATGACTGTTAAACCACTCAGCAAATTTTCCAATAAGTGCATCGATCATAGGTAGTAGATGATACCTTCTGGCCTTCTTAAAAACTTGCATTCATAGACTCCACACAATTAGAGGTGTCTATGTTGTACCTTGCACCGGGAGAATAACACCTTGCCCATTTCTTCACTTCTACACTTTTGTCAAGATATTCAGCTGCTTGAGGATATATGTTCCTATAATCGCCATATTGCCTTAGGATATCAGACTCAGAGTATATCCGAGCAATTTCCCTGAATTTTTTTTCCAACTTCATCCTTGTTCTCGTAGGAAACTGCTCCTCTCACATTCTGTGACAGGTGGTAGATGCAATAACCATGATCCGAGAGAGGGTACACTAGAGCTATTGCCTTGATAAGACTTGTATTTCTGTCACTAATAAAAACTAACTCACGACTATCCGGTATAACGGTTTTCAGCATATTGAAAAACCACATCCAACTTTCTTCCTTTTCACCATCAACTAGAGCAAAAGCAATGGGATAGTGGTGATGATTCGGATCCTGCGCAGTGGCGAATATTAAACAACCTCCATATAAATTCTTAATGAAAGTTGCGTCAACGATGATCACTTTCCTCATGTCTACAAACCCTTCGATGGAAATCAGAAACATCTAGGTTTTTCCCTCTAAAAGCCGTAGAATACGACACTTCCACACCGGCTCTTCTTTGGACAATCTGCACAATAGTTTTAGGACATGGAGTATCGAAGTTACCGGGATAGTCTTCGTTTAAGACGCTTGCAACTAACCGTGGTGTACCTTTCTTCTTGTTGCTTATACCACTAGTACTTGTCCGAGAGCATAAATGCATATTAGTGTATGTTCTAACCAAGAACATGGTTGAATTCTTAATCTTTGCAGCTCTCAACTGCCATTTACAACCTTGCTTCGCTTCACGGCATTTCACCACGTATCGACTCTTATCTGAATTGCCTATTAAGATCCCATAACAGTTCAGATTTGCGGCTTTATCAACCAAATACTGCACATCTTCTTTACATTTAAATTCTTGACCTATTTCAAAACCCAAGTGATAACTAGGATTTTGCAATCCTTTGAGGTACCAATTCCTCAAGCTTATCGATGTAGCCTTGAGGTATCGAACCTTTTTGGGACGGATAAAACCAATAAGCAAACACTAAACCTTCAGAGTCAAATCAAACAATTTGGTTTTAGTTTTAACAATCCTAACGAAAGCAAATCAAACCGAAATAAACAAAAGCAAATAAACAAACGATTCAATCAATGACAAGAATAAGGCCCAAGGGTTAAGGTCAACATATAGGTGACTCGGGATGATTAAGGAATCCTAATTTAAACTTCTAAAAGCTAATCTCCTAGCAAGGAACACACCAAGTAAATCAGTTTAATCTCTTAATACCAATTCTTCACTTAATCTTAACTCAAGAACAAATCATCATTTGTCTATTAAAATCAAACGAGCATTCAAACAGGTTCCAATTAGCAAACAATCACTCTAGACATACATTTTCATGTGCTAGAATGTGAAAGTCCTAACAAAGCTAGATACTGGAATTTCATCGAACATGTTGTGAACAAGAAATTCTAAACATCCTAATCAATGTGATCAAGATTAATTAGGCATTAAGCACACTTTGCTAGATGAGATTTTAAACAATTAACCACTAGAAATCTATTGATCACCCCTAATCAACCTAATCCTACCTAACCCATAAGCCTATGGAGAACTACTCACTAATCATAACTAGATCAACAAAACTCATAGAAATAGAGTTGATCATGGAGATTGGTGAGGGATTGAGAGATTTGTTGAAGGAATAACAAAGGAAATACTAGATTAATCCAAAGAATCCAATTTGTTCTTATAAAAGAGTTTAGAACATCAAAAACAGCTTAAGGAACAAAAAAGAAATAGGTTTTTGGCTTAAATAGTCTATAGGGTGCGAGCCGGGTCAACCCGGAACAAACCGGGTGTTGACCCGGATCCGGAACATCTTCTGGGACGCGTATCGGCCCGGCCAGCCGATACGAGGGCCGATATCATGTCTCGGATTTCTCTTGGCACAAAACGTATCGGTTGGCTAACCCGATATGCCAACCGATATTCTTCCAACAAATTTAATCCGAGAGTTTCATATCGGTTGAGCCAACCGATATTGAACCCGATATGGACTCTCGGATTTTTGCCCGAACAAATGTATCGGCTCATGCAGCCGATATCCCGGCCGATATGGCTTCTTCCGATTTAAACCGAGAGTGTGTATCGGCCTGCGAGCCGATATCCTGGCCGATATGCACGCCTGCTGCCTCTTTCTTGGTCCTTTTAGCTCCAAACTCCTCATCCAACTCCAAATCATCTGCAAAATCACAAGGAAACACTCCAAATGCAAGCCTAAAGTGCCTACTCCTAGTCCTAGACAACTCTAAACTCTAGATGCGACAATGACTCGATAAAATGGTAAGAATGATGGAGAAAAGAAGTCAAAACAAGAACTATGTACAATCCTAAATGCATGAAAATGTATGAATATCAATTCCCCCAAACTTGAATCTTGCTTGTCCACAAGCAAGCTTAACACAATCACAAAAAGTTGGGGAAAATGTTTGAAGGCGGGAGCTCATATCCAAAGACAAAACTGAGATCAACAAGTTCCAATTCGAGTCAACGTCACCAAGATGCAACCAAGTTAGGCTTACTCCAAAAATTTAGCCATGCTCATCAAGACAAAACTCTTAGCTCAATTCTCAACCTAGACAAGAATTCCTATCAACTAGCTCTTTAACATTCATTAGGTTTTCAAGTGGATCTTACTCAATACAAGGTGACCAAACTCATTTGGAAAAGGGACAAGGTTTTTGAGATTAAAGTGATCTCAATCAAAAGAGGGGTTTATTCCAAAATCATGAAGGTTTTCTCATAAAGAAGTGAATGGGCTATAGTAAAATGCTAAGAGTTAGAGGCAATTGGTGAAGGATGTTTTGGTGTTAATCCAGATTCAATTCTCAGATTCAACAGTTCCTAAACATGCGGATCTAGGTTCTCTTGAATAGAAACATTATGGATCTCACCTTATACCTGTTTATGCAGCGGAAAGAGAAGGTATGGTCTGAGATCAGAGAGCCACCAAGTGATAACTCCTCCAGAGGTTCACACACGCACACCGTCAGGAAGAGAGGCTGCTAGACCAAGCTGTGGGAGGCGCAGAGAGAGAGAGGAAAATCGCAGGGGGGCTAGGGTTGGGAAAAATCAGACTTAAGTTTTAATTATAAAACTTGTCTATTTCCTTTTGGGCTTTTGGGCCCAAATACCAATCTGATTAAATCCCTTGGATTTAATCAGACCCATTAATCTCTCTCTAAGTACGACAAATGCCTGACACTTTTACCGTACTTCTGTTAAGCCGTTCCTACACATTTTCCTGTTAGCTTAGGCGTGTGACCCATATGGGATCATATAATAAAGGCAATAAGTCCAAGACTTATAGATCATGAGCGGACTCTAGCAAGCCATCATGACCCCCAGTATTATATGACTTATGTCTGATCATTGACATACTCTTACTTTCTAGAGACAGTACCGAGATTACTGGACACAATTCCAACAATCTCCCACTTGTACTGGAATCTCTGTATTCATAATCCTTTTGTCTCAATATCTCGATTAGTCATAAGGCAAGATTAGTGTCATCCTTATAAAGCCTAATCTTGTTCATCGGACTCTGATTTGATACTGACAATCCAAACGACTCGGGACAGTCCATTTGAGCATGGCCATGCATTTATCAAATATAGGGTCTCACGATCAAGCTAAATGACTTTGATGACTCAAGATCAAGTCACTTACTTCGATGACCTATAAAATGGTTCATATCATTTTGGAACGATTATTTCATCACAGTTAAAATAATCTTGAAATAATAATTTCATTAAACATAAGAAAAATGTTTTACAAGAACATATCAAATAACTAAATAAAAGCCCTCAAACTCCCACTCAAATTTAGATTACATTTCAATGTCTCTAATGCCTACAGCTTCAGTCAGAAACTCGAGCTTAGGCCTTGGGAGTGGCTTTGTCAACGGATCAGCGACATTATCATCTGTCTGAACTCGGCTGATCTTGACTTCCTTTATATTAATGATGTCACGTATCAAGTGAAATCTTCTTAGAACATGCTTGGATTTCTGGTGTGATCTCGGTTCCTTTGCCTGAGCTATAGCACCATTGTTATCACAAAACAGTGCTAGAGGCTCAGCCGCATCTGGTATCACACCTAGTTCAACAATGAACTTTCGTATCCAAACAGCTTCCTTCGCAGCTTCTGAGGCGGCGATATATTCAGCTTCTGTAGTGGAATCAGCAACGGTGTCTTGCTTGGAGCTTCTCCAACTGATTGCACCGCCATTCAGACAAAAGATATAACCGGACTGTGACCGGAAATCATCTTGGTCTGTCTGGAAACTTGCGTCCGTGAATCCACTGACTTTAAGCACATCACTTCCACCGTACACTAAGAACTTATCCTTAGTATGTCTTAGATACTTCAAGATATTCTTTACGGCAATCCAATGGTTTTCACCTGGATTTGACTGGTATCTACTCGTCATGCTCAATGCATAAGCAACATCAGGACGAGTACAGATCATGGCATACATAACAGATCCTATTGCAGATGCATAAGGAATATTCTTCATGCGCTCAAGCTCAGCAGCCGTCGTAGGGCTCTGCTTCTTGCTTAGTGTTGTGCCATGTACCATTGGCGTGAAGCCCTTCTTGGAATCTTTCATGCTGAATCTTTGTAGGACTTTGTCAATGTATGAATCTTGACACAAGCCTATTAGCCTTCTAGATCTATCCCGGTAGATCCTGATTCCAAGAACGTATGCGGCTTCACCCATGTCTTTCATGGAAAAACAACTTCCAAGCCAGTCTTTTACCGACTTCAGCATTGGAATGTCGTTTCCGAGAAGCAGTATGTCATCGACATACAGAATAAGAAATACTATCTTGCTCCCACTAGTTTTCTTATACACGCATTGTTCTTCTTCGTTTCTGATGAAGTCAAATTGCTTGATCGCTTCATCAAAACGAAGATTCCAGCTCCTCGATGCTTGCTTCAATCCATAAATGGATTTATGAAGCTTGCATACTTTCCCAGCATTCTTTGGATCTATGTAACCGTCAGGTTGCGTCATATACACATCCTCTTCCAGAATACCATTCAGGAAGGCGGTTTTCACGTCCATCTGCCAAATTTCATAATCATGAAAAGCTGCAGTTGCTAGTAGAATCCGAATAGATTTCATCATAGCCACTGGTGAATAGGTTTCATCGTAATCCACACCGTGAACTTGTCTGAAACCTTTTGCCACCAACCTGGCTTTATAAATCTGGACATTTCCATCCACGTCAATCTTCTTCTTGAAGATCCATTTGCACTCGATGGCTTTTACACCAGCGGGTAAGTCAACCAACGAAAACACTTGGTTGACCGACATGGAGTCCATTTCGGAATCAGTGGCCTTGCGCCACTTCGAGGAATCTGGGCCCATCATGGCTTGATTGAAGTTCGATGGTTCATCACCATCAATGATCAGAAGATCATGACAGTTAGTCACGAGGAATCCTTGATATCTCTCGGGTTCGTGACGGATCCTCCCGGATCTTCGAACTTCAGGTACTACAGGTTCAGGCTCTACAATTTCTTGTAGGTCCTCCTGCTACTCTTCCTCATTAGGTTGAGCAGTATCCTGTTCATCTTGAATTTCTTCAAGCAGTACCTTACTCCCACTGTTTTTCTTAGAGAGAAACTCCCTCTCAAGAAAGTTACAATCCCGGGCAACAAAGATCTTGTTCTCGGAACGTAGATAGAAGTAATAAGCCTTGGTTTCCTTCGGATAACCAATGAAGTAGCATTTATCAGACTTTGGTGTAAGCTTATTTGAGATTAATCTCTTGACATAGGCTTCACAACCCCAAATTCTTAGATAAGACAGCACTGGAGCCACTCCAGTCCATAATTCATATGGTGTCTTTGCTACTGCTTTTGATGGCGCTCTATTTAGAGTGAACACTGCTGTTAGCAGAGCATATCCCCAAAGGGATATTGGAAGGTCTGTGTGACTCATCATAGATCGAACCATATCCAATAAGGTCCGATTTCTCCTCTCAGACACACCATTCCATTGAGGTGTTCCGGGAGGAGTGAGTTGGGATACGATCCCACACTCTCTTAGATGATCACTGAATTCTTGGCTTAAGTATTCTCCTCCTCGGTCGGACCGAAGAGCCTTAATGCTTTTGCCAAGTTGATTCTGTACTTCATTTTGGAATTCTCTGAACTTCTCAAAAGATTCAGACTTATGTTTCATTAAATAAACATATCCATACCTACTGAAATCATCAGTGAAGGTAATGAAGTACTGATAGTTTCCTCTTGCATTTGTGGACATTGGGCCACACACATCAGTGTGTATCAGGCCCAACAAGTCACTGGCCCTCTCGTTAGGTTTATTAAAGGGGGCCAGTGTCATTTTGCCCATCATGCAGGATTCGCATTTCTCACATGACTCAAAGTCAAATGAGCCAAGAAGTCCATTCGAATGGAGCCTCTTGATGCGTTTCTCGCTGATGTGCCCTAAACGACAATGCCATAGAAACGTTCGGTTCTCCTCATTAGGTTTGAACCGTTTGGTATTAATGTTATAAATTGGCGCGGATTGATCGAGTATGTAAAGCCCATTCGTAAGAGGGGCAGAACCATAGAACAAATTGTTGCGATTGAAGGAACATAATTTATTCTTAACTGAAAAATCATAACCTTCCAAATCCAACAAAGAAATTGAAATAATATTTCTGCTTATAGCAGGTACAAAATAACAATTATTGAGTTCTAAAATCAATCCCGAAGGTAAAGACAACAAGTATGTGCCTACAGCTAGTGCTGGAACTTTCGCTCCATTCCCAACTCGTAGCTCCACTTGTCCTTGCTTCAGCCTTCTACTGTTGCTGAGTGCCTGCATATTAGTACAAATATGAGCCCCACAACCAGTATCCATAACCCATGAGGTATTATCAGAAGTAGTTGTATTAACTTCTATAACAAAAATACCTGTCGAAGAAGTCTCGAGAGTCTTCTTCTTCAATTCCTTTAGACCTTCTTGGAATTTCTTACATTCTCTCCTCCAATGCCCTGGTTCTTTACAGAACCTGCATATGTCAGTTGGCCCAGCCTTGGACTTGGGCTTGGGCTTTGGCGTGTCCTTGTCCGCGACTTGGACAGCCTTGGCCTTTCCCTTATCCTTAGCAGAGGATTTCTTAAACCCCTTGCCCTTTTGCACCATAAGCACATTGGGGTCCTTGGCGGTTTTCCTCAAGTTGGGCTCTGCAGTCTTGAGCATTCCGTGAAGCTCAGGCAATGTCTTACTCAAGCCATGCATGTTAAAGTTCAGAATGAACTGATCATAGCTTGCAGGTAATGACTGCAGAATGATGTCGCAAGCTAGTTCCTGGCTGATAGGGCAGTCGAGTTTCTGAAGATGATCGAGATAACCCATCATCTTCAAGACATGAGGACTCACTGCCGCATTTGCAGCCAACTTACAATCTAAGAGGTTCTTAACAGTCTGAAACCTCTCAGTCCTTGCTTGCTCCTGAAAAAGCGATTTCAGGCTTGCCATTATCTCAATTGGTGACAACACACTCTCGAACTGCATTTGCAGCTCAGCAGTCATTGTCGCCAACATAAGGCAATACACATCATTTTCATCTGACGAATGCTTTTCCCAAGCATTATGCAGAGTCCTGGCGGCATTGTTAGCAGGCCTCTCGGGGAGAGGATCACGAAGGACATAATCCTTCTTCTCCTGCTTGAGGACCAGCCTCAAGTTCCTTGACCACGTCAGGAAGTTCGTTCCAGTCAGCTTCTCCTTCTCGAGAACAGACCGGATTGAGAATGTGTTTTGTGTGCTTGTAGTAGTCATAGCTGAAATATATAAGATAAAAGGTTATTAGTTAATATGTTCAATATGATTAATCTTATATTATACTTAATATGATCAATCATGCATTATATTCAATAACCTAAGTTACTCTCAATAGAATATAATGATTCCAAGATCCACATATAACTAAGATCAAAGTGGGCCACTGGCCGTCACCCAACCTTAGCTTATATCGGTAAGCCCTATGTCGGCTAATTATATCCGTGATATAACTCTTGGTTGTGAATCTGGGCCCGAGGCCCAATTCACTCTGATGTCTCAAGGCCCGGGACTCCCGATGGCCTAGTCAAGAAAACCAGACTATACAGTCATGTAATCATTAATGTCTGGGACTCCCAATGACATTTATGAATCACAAACCGTCTTATCCACGCAAAAGTAGACACCCTCACACTGTAAGGCCATGAATACAATTGAATGGGCTTCGACAGCTGACATAGCCTGGACAAGACATCCAACGCTTGATATTATTTGAGGTTCGTAGGTTTATTAAAATTTCATTCCCAAAATAGAAGATTACTATTTCGGGAAACTTTCTATTTTTGGAAACCTACTATTTTTGGAAACTTTCTAAAATTGGAAACTTTCTAAAACCGGAAACTTTCTAACTTTAGAAATTTCTTTAAATCCAAAACATGCAAATCTAGAAACTTCTATTTTAAGAAAATTTCTAATTTCAAAATTTCGGAAACTTTAATTTAAAATCGATTTATATAACTTTATAAAATAAATTTTAAATTAATCTGAAGAAAGACTCAAATAATTGGCCCAATTGTTTTAACTTCTTGGCCCGAGGCCCAAGAATTGGTCCATGTCCAAGACATGACCCAATTGTCCAATTAAATGACATAACCGGTCTGGTTCATTAAAATTGGTCTAACCAAATTTTAATTACTACGATGACCACAATTGTCAACCGGTTATTTACTAAACCGGATTTTCTCAATTTATTTGGTCCAACCAAATCAAATTAGAAAATCCTGGTTTAGGCACAAAATCCAATATTTCGACTTTGGATTTCTTATCCCGGTTTAACCAGAACTTAATAAAATTATTAAATCTGTTTATTAAACCGAGACGTTTTGATTTTAATCATGTTTTTAAACCGAACCGAACCGAAATTGTTACGAACCAATTATGGTTGTGGCCTAGCTCCACGATCACCATGCCCAGCCGCAAGCCGCACACGACGATCCGAGATCGAGACGGCTTCGGACAATGGCCGGACGAGTGATCGGGACGCGAGGCAACGATCGGGACGCGAGGTTGGGCCGAGATCCATGCGATCCATGCGGATCCATGCGATCGGGACGGGAGAAGCCGACGATCGTGGTCGATCTCGCGATCGGATCCATCGCACCTCTCGGTCGTGCGATCCAACCGGCCAAGCCGATCGGTTCAACACTCGGCCGATCGCAATCCAAGTCATATAGCTTGGTTTTTGCGATTTCAAATATGTTTAGGTTTCAATTCCTTGTTGCTTAAGTGATTTCTCTTATCAGTAGTTGATTCAAAACACTTCTTAAACAAGAAAAACAATCCTAAACGAGATTCTAAACAAGAAAAACCAGAACCAATAGCTCTGGTACCACTGAAAGATGTTTTGGTGTTAATCCAGATTCAATTCTCAGATTCAACGTTCCTAAACATGCGGATCTAGGTTCTCTTGAATAGAAACATTATGGATCTCACCTTATACCTGTTTATGCAGCGGAAAGAGAAGGTATGGTCTACGATCAGAGAGCCACCAAGTGATAACTCCTCCAGAGGTTCACACACGCACACCGTCAGGAAGAGAGGCTGCTAGACCAAGCTGTGGGAGGCGCAGAGAGAGAGAGGAAAATCGCAGGGGGGCTAGGGTTGGGAAAAATCAGACTTAAGTTTTAATTATAAAACTTGTCTATTACCTTTTGGGCTTTTGGGCCCAAATACCAATCTGATTAAATCCCTTGGATTTAATCAGACCCATTAATCTCTCTCTAAGTACGACAAATGCCTGGCACTTTTACCGTACTTCTGTTAAGCCGTTCCTACACATTTTCCTGTTAGCTTAGGCGTGTGACCCATATGGGATCATATAATAAAGGCAATAAGTCCAAGACTTATAGATCATGAGCGGACTCTAGCAAGCCATCATGACCCCCAGTATTATATGACTTATGTCTGATCATTGACATACTCTTACTTTCTAGAGACAGTACCGAGATTACTGGACACAATTCCAACAATTGGTGCATACTAGGTTGATTTCCATCTACCCATGCCCCAATTACTTCTTCTCCTAATCTAGCCCACCTAAATGGATACTACCCCTGACCAAGGCTATTTTTGCCTCATCCCCCTTTCTCAATCAGACACTTTCCAATTAAACTCCCCAAGGATCAATAAAGACTTTTCAAAACAGTAGCAAATCTTTTCTTTTTAACTAAGCTCAAATCTTTCTTTAGCAATGATCTCTTTTCTTTCTTGAAGGTGAGCCTTTGACTTCTTTTCATTTCAAAATAGGAGACACTTTTCTTTTCTTTAAACATATGAGAGCTTTTCTTCTTTTAAAAAAACTTTGCCAACAAACATAAGATCCCAACCAAAATCCCTTTCACTCTTCCTTTTCTTTTTCTCTCTCTCCTTTCCCAACTCTTCCGCCAAACTTTGATCCTAGCCTATTGCAAAGCCAAAGATGTTGAGCTTGCATATATATGGAAATTTCTCCTAGTTGCCTCATACTCAACACTTTTTACCTAGCTCATTCCAAATAGGCCTACCACTCAAGATAGTGTTTGTGGCTTGAAAGAAGGGTGGTGAAAGATATGGAAATCTATTTGAGCAAGTTGAGAGGGGTGGAAAGGATAAGAATGCTCAAATATTTTCAGAGTATCCATGAGTTTAGCACACAAAGCAAGAGTAAGATAATTAGATGTCATCATTAAAGTTCTCACTTGGGTAGAGTTAGCGTCAATTCAAAGCCTATTTCAGTTTCAAACCAAGTTTCAAAGCAAGCAATCCGAGCATGGTTCGTCTTACCTTTCTAGCCCTTCTTGAATTACAATCTTATGACAATCAACTAGCTCAAACAACTAGCATAAAGAACAAGTCATCACTCAATCAATCTTACAAGGAAATTCAATCATTGCTCTCTATGCATGCGTCCTATATGATGCAACTAGACTCAATCCTATTATGCTATTGCAACTACATGCTTTTCTTTTTGAAATTTTTTGAAATTTTTCAATTTTTTTTGGATTTTCTATGCCTTAGATGAATGCATGAGACTCAAGTGATAAAATCGAAAATAAGAAACAAAACAAACAGAATTAGCAACTGGTCTCTCCCCCAAACTTAAATCACACGGTCCCTTGTGTGATCTAGGCAAGGAGGAAAGACCGAAAACAAACAAAAAGCAAACGAAAGAAAGAAGAAAAACTATGTACAAAGGTGGAGTGTAACCTGGCTAGAAGTGGAGGTATGGAGGTGATGAGTCTCCCATGGAGTAAGTCGGGTTTGAGGAAGAGCAGGACGGTGTCCTCATGGCTCTCCTCTTTCTCCTTCTATCCTCGCGAGTGGAGTGGCGGTGAGGATCCTCATAATAGGAGTCGTGAGCCATGCGCGCAGATCCTCCAGTCTCGTGTCCAGCAACCGAGTACCTTCCCTACTCTAATTCAGTCTGCTCAACCAGAACATCGGCTTCAGCTATCACCTCCTCAGTCGCTGCCCGAATCTCCTCATCTGCACCAGCCTGAGTCTCTCGGGATGTGGAGGTCTTCCCCGTAGCGCCACTCTTGTCTTTCTTCCCCCACAATCATCTTAAGAACCTTGGTCACTTTCTTCAAGCAGGTAGCCATCTTCTTGATGTTCCTCCCGTGCCATTTGCTCTGCCTCTGGAGGTCCCGGTTCTGGTTCGCGATAGGATCATCTAGAGGCTCGATAAGGTATCTGTGCAGCCCATACACCCCAGCAGGTGCGTCGGAAGGATCAGACTCTGCTGCAGTTGCTCTCTGCGACCCATGAGGTCCAAACAGATGCTCCTCCCCCGGTAAAAATCTGATATAAACTCTGTTGGCAAAGCTTGTAATGTCGGGGTTTGGGAGGAGATACCCTTCTTCGTGGGAAGTACCCGAGCACATCCGGTAGAGATGGCGCTCTGGAGGCGGCTTGGAGGTGAGGTAGTGAGTTCGGATAAGTTGCGGAACATCCAGCCATGCTACTAGTGTAGACGCCCCAAATGTCTTCTCATCTAGAATTCCTTCCAGTTTTACCTTCTTTTTCACAAGCAACGGCGTGATCAAACCACCCATGCTGAACTTCGGACTAGAGTCCCTCACTGACATTGCCCAATCTCGGTGGACAGCAAACTGCTCTATCAAAATGGAAGTGTAGCTTGGGAGGAGCTCAACTGGTGGTATTGGCTGACCGTTGGGATATGTGAGCAGGAGAGGCTGCAACCCAATGTAGAGAAGCTTCATCTCCATCTCTGTGACCTGCCCCATCTCCTTCCTAGCAAACAGAGTATGTGCTAATGCCTTGTGCACATAGCGAATGGCTGGGTGTCTGATCCTTGCATTCTTCATAGCCCCCAGCTTAAAGGGCCCATCAGCTATCATCTGCCAAACACCCTCGAGGTCGTCCTTCTCAATGGGGATAAAAGTTCCCAGCTGAGCACCATTCTCCGGAAAATCAAAAACTGCAGCTATGTCTTCATACGTCATGCTGAGCTTCTTCCTACCCATTTGGAAATCAATCTTCCCTCGACTCACTTCCCCTGCCAAAGCTGCTCTTCTCATGTTGACTGTTGCTTTCATGGATGAGAGGAATTGGCATGCTGAGCTCTGGTAGGAGTCACTGGCAAGGTTGAAGAACTCCTTAAGGCCCATGTTCTCTACAATCTCGTTGTAGTCATCCAGTAGCCCAAGTGCAGTAAGTGTCGGGGTGTGAGGGTATCGGGTTGGCCAAAACGGTATCCCCTCCAGCTTGTCATATATCTCAGAGGCGGAGTACTTATGTGGCACCTGAATCACCTTTCCTGGGGCCTCGGGTACCTCTTCCTCAACTGCTATCCCTTTTCCTTTTGATGAAGTCCCCTCATCTTGTACCGGCTCTTGTGCCTTTGATTGTGGTTTCGGGTTGGTGCATTTTCTACCCATTGTCCTGCAGAAGACAACTTAAAAAGTGAATTAGCACAAAGCACAATCCAACCGCACAATGAATAATAGCTTGAGACATCCATGGTCAAAAATTGTGGGAGCTTAACAATTGCATACTTTCTCAGTTTCAATGGAGCAAACAAGCCTAAGCATCTTAACCAAACTCAATCCTAGCTCAGCATAAGCACAATGTACCAACAAGTTAATCACATTCACAAGCAACTCACATTCTTATCAAACAAAAGCTCTCAACATGCATTTTGAAAATTTTTGTGAACCAAAACTCATCCAAATCAAGTAGTATCACAAAATTAAGCTTTTAACAATCCAATGCATCATTAGAAACCATCCAATTAGAAAACCCCCAAAAAATTTCGGATTCCAAATTTCTCAAGAACCCTAATTCACCAAAAATCAAATTCATTCACTCCTAGGGCGAAATTGGCAATGTGCATTCATTCAAACACATATTGGGGACAGTTTCAAGTAGTGTAAATCATCCACAACCAAAAAAATTCAAGTTCAAAATTTCCGGTTTTTTCAATCCGAAAATCTTGAGAGAATTGAGATCATTACCTTGGTTTGTGATGAAGGATGGTGATGGAGAGTGAAAACAAGTGATATAGCTAACAAAATCGTGAACTTAGAGCTTTGAATCACTGAAAACCGAGTTGAATTGAGAGAGGAAGAGAGTTTGGAAACTTGTGAGAATTTTGTTCAGAAAATCGCCAAAGTGGAGAGAAAGAGAGATGAAATCGGGATTTGGAGGAGAAAACAAGGGGGAAATCGGTTCAAACCGGTTCATTAAATCAATTTTTGGTCAAAATCTGGGTTGAAAACGGTTTAGGTTCGAGAAAACTTACCTGGGCGAAGGTGCGTATCGGCCTGGCCAACCGATACACCAGCCGATATCCACTCTCGGATTAATTTGTTGCATCCCGTATCGGCCTGGCCAACCGATACGGTGCCCGATATTCGTTCACTCCGAGGATCCGTATCGGCTTGGCCAACCGATACGGAGACCGATATTGGCTCTCGGTTTTAATTGTTGCATCCCGTATCGGCCTGGCCAACCATTACGGTGCCCGATATCGATCTTTCTGGGAAATCCGTATCGGCCTGGCCAGCCGATACGGTGCCCGATATTGAGCCTCAGATTATTTTTACCAGAACCGTATCGGCCTGGCCAGCCGATACGGAACCCGATATTGGCTCCTGTATCATTTTTCTTCATTCCTGCGGCCTTTGCTCAACACCAACTGGTCTACAACCTCATCCTTAAACCAAAACCTGATAAATCTCAAAGCAAAACATCAAAAATAACAAGCCAAAGACGTATGTACAAGGATAAACATGGGAATGTCTCCCAAGTGCGCTTTTGTTTAAAGTCGTTAAGCTCGACTTTGCAAACCGTGATCTCAAGCTGAGGGAGGGCTAGAGAGTGGAATCGAAGTCCCTTCCTCTATAGCTTCTGAGACGGAGTAATGCTTGAGTCTTTGGCCATTGACCGTGAACTCTTCATCAGATTTTCCCAAAAGTACCACCGCTCCATATGGTCTCGCCTCCTTCACTCTAAACGGTCCCGACCATCTAGACTTGAGCTTCCCGGGAAAGAGTTCCAACCGGGAGTTAAAAAGCAACACAAGATCTCCTTCTCTGAACTCCTTCTTCTGAATCAGCTTATAATGAAAAAGCTTGGTCCTCTCCTTATAGATCTTTGAGCTCTCGAAAGCCTCAAGCCGTATCTCGTCAAGTTCGTTCATCTGAATCAATCTCCTCTCAGTCGCGGTTTTGATGTCAAAGTTCAGCAACTTGACAGCCCACATGGCCTTGTATTCCACCTCCACCAGTAAGTGACATGACTTACCATACATCATGGTGAATGGTGTAGTGCCCAATGGAGTCTTGAAAGCAGTCCTATACGCCCACAGTGCGTCATCAAGTTTCCTAGCCCAATCTTTCCTTGAGGCTCCAACAGTCTTCTCTAGGATAGCCTTGATTTGCCTATTGGACACTTCAACTTGCCCGCTTGTATGAGGATGATATGGTGTTGCAACCTTATGCTTCACTCCATACTTCTTCAAGAGACTCTCAAATAGCTTGTTGATGAAGTGTGAGCCTCCATCACTGATCACAATCCTCGGGATTCCAAATCTTGGGAAGATGATGCTCTTGAATAGCTTTATCACAACCTTGGCGTCATTCATTGGACTCGCCACTGCTTCTACCCATTTGGAAACATAATCCACAGCTACTAAGATGTAGCTATTCCCGTAAGAGGATGGGAAGGGTCCCATGAAATCAATGCCCCACACATCAAATACTTCAACTTCAAGGATGGGGTTTTGAGGCATCTCATTCCTTCTACTGATGTTCCCCTTTCTTTGACAAGGATCACAGTTAGTAATGAACTCTTGGGCATCTTTGAACATTGTAGGCCACCAAAACCCAGCTTGTAGAGCCTTTTGAACTGTCTTGAAGGTAGCAAAGTGGCCACCATAATCTGACCCATGGCAATGTAGGAGAATGCCTCCCACTTCTTCATCAGCTATGCACCTTCTATAGAGTTGATCCTTGCACAAAGTGTAGAGGTAAGACTCGTCCCAATAGTACCTGTTGACATCTCTAAAGAACTTTTTTCTTTGATAGCTATCGAGGCTTGGTGGTTCTTTCCCAACAGCTAGGAAATTGACTATATCAGCATACCACGGTTCCTTGTCTTCAATAGAATTAACCTCCTCAATCCTCATTCTTGTATCATGAGCATCTTTGACAACCTTGCAAGCCATTAGTTGTTCCTCAGGGAGAGAGTCATCTAGAGGAACACCATCCTCAATTCTCAGCCTTGACAAGTGATCTGCTACTCCATTCTCAATGCTTTTCTTGTCCTTGATCTCCAAATCAAATTCTTGTAGCAGCAGTATCCACCTCAGAAGCCTTGGCTTGGCATCTTTCTTGGCAAGGAGATACCTCAACGCAGCATGATCCGTGTACACCACAACCTTAGATCTAACCAAGTATGATATGAACTTCTCAAAGGCAAACACCATAGCTAGAAGCTCTTTCTCAGTTGTTGCATATCTCACTTGAGCATCATCCAATGTCCTACTAGCATAGTATATAACATGGAGTTTCTTGTCTTTCCTCTGTCCAAGGACTGCTCCTACTGCGTAGTCACTTGCATCACACATGATCTCAAAAGGCAACTCCCAGTCGGGAGCTTGGACTATCGGGGCACTAATCAAGGCTTCCTTAATCATGTGGAACGCTGCCAAACACTCATCATCAAACACAAAATCTGTCTCCTTACACAGCATACGTGTAAGTGGTCTAGCGATCTTGGAGAAGTCCTTAATAAACCGTGTGTAAAACCCTGCATGACCCAAAAAGCTTCGGATTCTTTTCACTGAGTTAGGTGGCTGAAGACATGTCATCACCTCTATCTTAGCTTTATCCACTTCAATACCATTATCTGAGATCTTGTGACCCAACACAATCCCCTCTGTTACCATGAAGTGGCATTTCTCCCAATTGAGCATGAGGTTCGTCTCTTCACATCTTCTTAAGACCCTGCACAAATTCAGCAAACAGGAAGAGAAAGAAGAACCATATACAGAGAAATCATCCATGAAAACTTCTACGATATCCTCAATAAGATCTGAGAAAATGGACATCATGCACCGCTGAAAGGTAGCAGGTGCATTGCACAAGCCAAATAGCATCCTTCGATAAGCAAAGGTACCATAAGGACAAGTGAATGTCGTTTTCTCTTGATCATTAGGATGTATCGGGATCTGAAAGAAACCACTGTATCCATCAAGAAAGCAATAAAAAGGATGGTTAGCAAGGCGTTCTAGCATTTGATCAATGAACGGTAATGGAAAATGATCCTTCCTAGATGCGGCATTTAGCTTTCTATAATCAATACACATCCTATGCCCAGTGATAGTTCTAGTAGGAATCAATTCGTTATTGTCATTTTTAACCACAGTGCACGGGAGAAACCCAAGTGCTGTCCGAGATAGGGTAGATTATCCCTGCATCAAGCAATTTTAGAATCTCTTTCTTGACTACTTCCTTTAGATTAGGATTCAATCTTCTTTGATGCTCAATAGAAGACATGGATTCATTTTCAAGGTGGATCCTATGAGTACACAAGCTAGGTGACAATCCTTTTATATCATCGAGTGAATATCCTATTGCTTTTCTAAACTTTTTCAATTCAGTGGTCAAAGCAATCAATTCATCATCATTCAACAACTCATTCACAATGACAGGATAGGTAGAGTTAGGGCCAAGAAATGCATACCGAAGCCCCCGTGGAAGGGGCTTTAACTCAACCTTTGGAGCCTTAAGCTCGCTCCAATCATCAGCTACAAGCTGCTCCTTACACGGTTCTACTCCCTTGGCGCCATCAGCACTTATGTCCACAGCAAACACCTCCAACTCCTTACCCACTGAATCTGATCCCAGCTCAATGAATTCAACCTCTCCTAACAAAGGCTTGTGCGAATCAAGCGCTCTCATATAAGCCCAGCTTTCCTCTTGAAGATACCCATACTCCCCACATTCCTTGGTCAAGGTAATCTCTAACGGATCATCCATGTTCAATTCCTCAAGGAGTTCATCAGCTAGCTCATCCATAGTCTCAAAATAAAACATTTGACCTTGTATGGTTGGCTTCTTCATCACCTTGTTGATGTCAAATTTGAGCACTATGTCTTTACCAAGGTTGAGGTCTATCTTCCCTTTCCTGACATCTATGATCGCACCAGCTGTGGCAAGGAAAGGTCTCCCAAGGATTAGAGGATCCTTTGGCTCTTCATCCATCTCCAATACAATAAAATATGTTGGTACTTCAAATCCTCCTACTTTCACCGGAAGATCTTCTAGGAGACCTATTGGGTATCTCACCGATCTGTCTGCTAGAACCAAAGAGATTCTACATGCCTTGTAGGTAGAGAAACCTCGCCTTTTGGCTACTGAGAAGGGCATCAAACTTGCACTTGCTCCAAGATCACATAAACAACCCTCAAACCGATATGGACCGATATCACATGGAAGAGTAAAACTGCCCGGATCTTCAAGTTTCCTTGGAACAATATTCCTTTGGATGATCGCACTACACTCATGAGACAACACAACCATTCCTTGCACTTCCTTGGTTCTCTCCTTGATTGCATCCTTGAGAAACTTGCTATACTGAGGAACTAGCAAGAAGGCATCAATCAAAGGCATGGTCAACTCAACATTCTTTATCTGTTTCTCAAAAAGAGCTTTATACTTCTCTAGGAGTTGCTTCTTGAATCTACCCGGAAAGGGTAACTTGGGCTCATAAGGTAGTGGCACAAACACACCATCCTTCTTCTTGAGTGCATCATTGACTACTTCTTCAACCACAGCCTTTCCTTTCCTCTTGGCCATGTCACTATCACTCTCTTTGTTGAGAGCAGAATTTTCAGAATTCTCCTCCCCTTCTTGAACTTCAATGTCCTCATTGAGTGAAGGTACTGGCTTAGGTGTTGGCACTTGACGTTGTTGCAGCTCTTTACCACTTCTCAAGGTTATGGCGCAGATGTATTCCTTTGGGTTTTGCTCAGATTTTCCGGGTAGAGTACCTTGAGTGCGAGATGTAGAAGCAGTCTTGTTTTCCATGTTTGTGACCCTTGAAGTCAAATTCTGCAGCTCATTCTTAAGATCCCGTACTTCCATAGCTCCTGAGGCTTGCCCTTTCTGCATCATACTTTTCAGCTCATTCTCAACTCCCGAGGAAGAAGAAGTTTGTTGTTGTTGATGACCAAAACCGGGTGGGTATTGTTGCTTGGGAGCATAGCCTTGTTGACCTTGAAACTGAGGCTTATTTCCAAACCCTTGTTGGTTGGTGTAAGGGACAAATGGCTTTTGCTGTTGAGGTTGTTGAAAGCCTTGTTGCCCTTGTTGTTGAGCTTGTCCTTGAGATGGAGCTTGAGGATAGACTTGGTGTTGAGGATTGGCGACACTGGGGTTGCGGTATGAGAAGTTTGGGTGGTTCCTATAGTTTTGGTTGAAGCCTTTGTTGAAACCACCTTGTCCCGCAATGAAGTTAATCTCCTCTTGTGTCATATCCTCATCCAAACTGTAGGGGAATGGCTGAGAATCCTCATAGTTGCTTACAAAGCTGATGTTCTTTTGGCTAGAGGAAATCATCTTGTCCATCTTCTCATTCAAAGCTTTTATCTCTTTCTCATACTTCTCATCTGAAGATGATGATCCTCTATTAGTCCTCTCATAATCCTCATTGTAATTGCCATCGCTGGTGGCAAGGTTTTCAATCAACTCCATATCTGCATCTACTCCCTTGCCTAGGAAGTGTCCATTGCTAGAAGAGTCTAGCATTGCCCTCATTCTTGGGAGCACACCGCGATAGAGGTTGCTGAGTAATGTCTCCTTAGTGAAACCATGATGGGGGCATTGAAGGGTGAGCTTATTAAACCGCTCCCAAGCTTCAGCAAAGCTCTCATTGTTGCGTTGTACAAACCCGAAAAGCTCACTGCGAAAGCGGGCAGTCCTAGTAGCTGAGAAGAACTTCTTCAAGAAAGCCTTCTTGAGGTCTCCCCAAGTGGTGAGGGTTCCTGGAGGAATGGTGCTTTCCCAATCCTTAGCTCTGTCTGCCAGTGAGAAGAAGAATAGACGCATCTTCAAACCGTCGTCTGTCACACCATTGAGCCTTGTAGTGGCACAAATCTTGTCAAATGTGTCCAAGTGCTGCAATGGATCCTCAGATGCAAGCCCATGGAATTGGTTGTTTTTCACCATGTTCATCACCATAGCCCGGATCTCAAAGTTGTTATTGTTGACCGCTGGTGGAATGATTCCTTGCCGGTTTGCATTTGTGTCCGGTGCATCTCCATCGCCAATGGCCCTAGCTGGCCTTTGCTGCTGCTGTTGATCCTCGTGGTTATCCATAACTGTTTGCTCAACACTCTCAAAGGTTTGTATATCTTCAACAGTTGGTTCCAGCCCAAGTCTCTCAACGTTAACAGCTCGTTCTTGTGCTCGTCGTTCCCTTGCTAATCTCCTCTCGTGTGCTTTGATGTCGTAAACTCTTGCAACTAAGTTTGTAGTCCCTTTGCTGCGCAGGCTCATACACCTAGCATCAAAAAGAGAGAAAGTAGCAAATTAGTAACAATAACTTGAACTAAAAAGGAATAGAAAACGAATTGATATATCCAGAATCCCAAAATGGAAATGGCGCCAAATTGATAACTAGGATTTTGCAATCCTTTGAGGTACCAATTCCTCAAGCTTATCGATGTAGCCTTGAGGTATCGAACCTTTTTGGGACGGATAAAACCAATAAGCAAACACTAAACCTTCAGAGTCAAATCAAACAATTTGGTTTTAGTTTCTAACAATCCTAACAAAAGCAAATCAAACCGAAATAAACAAAAGCAAATAAACAAACGATTCAATCAATGACAAGAATAAGGCCCAAGGGTTAAGGTCAACAGATAGGTGACTCGGGATGATCAAGGAATCCTAATTTAAACTTCTAAAAGCTAATCTCCTAGCAAGGAACACACCAAGTAAATCAGTTTAATCTCTTAATACCAATTCTTCACTTAATCTTAACTCAAGAACAAATCATCATTTGTGAATTAAAATCATACGAGCATTCAAACAGGTTCCAATTAGCAAACAATCACTCTAGACATACATTTTCATGTGCTAGAATGTGAAAGTCCTAACAAAGCTAGATACTGGAATTTCATCGAACATGTTGTGAACAAGAAATTCTAAACATCCTAATCAATGTGATCAAGATTAATTAGGCATTAAGCACACTTTGCTAGATGAGATTTTAAACAATTAACCACTAGAAATCTATTGATCACCCCTAATCAACATAATCCTACCTAACCCATAATCCTATGGAGAACTACTTACTAATCATAACTAGATCAACAAAACTCATAGAAATAGAGTTGATCATGGAGATTGGTGAGGGACTGAGAGATTTGTTGAAGGAATAACAAAGGAGATACTAGATTAATCCAAAGAATCCAATTTGTTCTTACAAAAGAGTTTAGAACATCAAAAACAGCTTAAGGAACAAAAAGAAATAGGTTTTTGGCTTAAATAGTCTATAGAGTGCGAGCCGGGTCAACCCGGAACAAACCGGGTGTTGACCCGGATCCGGAACATCTTCTGGGACGCGTATCGGCCCGGCCAGCCGATACGCGGGCCGATATCAAGTCTCGGATTTCTCTTGGCACAAAACGTATCGGTTGGCTAACCCGATATGCCAAACGATATTCTTCCAACGAATTTAATCCAAGAGTTTCATATCGGTTGAGCCAACCGATATTGAACCCGATATGGACTCTCGGATTTTTGCCCGAACAAACGTATCGGCTCATGCAGCCGATATCCCGGCCGATATGGCTTCTTCCGATTTAAACCGAGAGTGTGTATCGGCCTGCGAGCCGATATCCTGGCCGATATGCACGCCTGCTGCCTCTTTCTTGGTCCTTTTAGCTCCAAACTCCTCATCTAACTCCAAATCATCTGCAAAATCACAAGGAAACACTCCAAATGCAAGCCTAAAGTGCCTACTCCTAGTCCTAGACAACTCTAAACTCTAGATGCGACAATGACTCGACAAAATGGTAAGAATGATGGAGAAAAGAAGTCAAAACAAGAACTATGTACAATCCTAAATGCATGAAAATGTATGAATATCACCAAGCCATCTTCCCATTCATCTAAACGCATCGTCTCTTCCACAACCAAGAGAAGCTCAACTGATTCAACCATATCCATATCATGCATATTATCATGTTGTACAATATCACCATCTCCAATAGCAACATTCTCCAACGGCTCAATCGGCTCAGTATGCTCATGAGGTTGTTCTGCTGATTCCTCGCCAGTAACATGAGTAGGATCACCATCATTAATTACCCCAATATTATCCCGGGCACTACGAATAAGCTCACCATAACTCCCACCATCTCGTTTCCCCCTCTCTACTCTTGAAAGTTGCTCGGTGATCGGAAATATTTCCAAATCTGTGACAACCTCTACATGCAAAACACTTCTCCGTTGCTCTTTATCCACAGAGATTATATACACATAAACATCCTCGTCATCAAAAATATACGATTGCCTTTGAGGTTTCACTACCAATGGAATATAACTCAAATTCAGCCTCTTTGTAGAATCATCTATTGAAATCTTTATGCGTATCCTATTCACTAACAACGAATATGTTATCTCCTCCATAGATGATGTCTTAAACGATATACCATAAAACCGAGCTTCTCTAGGAATCCATTCATAGCCATCTCCGGTCTTTGAATAATGCCCTTCAAAATCAAAATGTATGTTTGTGATAGGAGAACTCATCCTCTTCTGAAAATGACATAAAAATATCAATTAGCACTCAGATTTCAACAGTAATATCAAGTTATACCAGTTCTACCACAGTAGTTTTACCAAGTTTTACTAAGTTGTACCAGTTACACCATAATAGTTTTACCAGGCTATACCAAGTTGTACCAGTTCCACCATAGTAGTTTTACCAGGTTGTACCGGTTCTTACGAATATATTATTACCAAGTTTTACTAAGTTGAGCAACTTTATCTTCAGATACAAAATATCCCCAAAATCCCCAAATCGACAAATGCGATAACAACAATAGAATTCAGTACGCTTAAACCACAAATTTCGATTTATTATCAATTCAGTTATCTAATTCACATCAGAAACATGGATTCCAACACAATGTTCTAAAGTTACCAACCATAAATTAAAATCGACCTCCAATCGAGCACAAGCAATAAAAGAGAAAAAAGAGAGAAGCGACGACAAGAAAGGGGAGGAACTAACCTGGGTTGACCGGAATCCCGAATAGAAGTGGCTTGGATGGTTGAATTGTGATAGATTGGCGCATTCAAAATCTGGTTTTTGGACCTGAAATCTCCCCTGAAATCGAACTGGAGAGAGAGAGAGCGTCGTATGGGGAGGAGAGAGAGAGCTATTTTCTGATTGGTTGATTAATTAAATTATTTTAGATTTTTTAATTAGTTCATTAAGGGTAGAATGGGGATAACATTATAAAGGGAGGAGTAGGGGAGTATCGTAGATTATGCAAGAGTATGAGAGAAATTGACTTTGAGTCAAGGAGCTCCTCAGAATTTGACCCCTTGAAAAATCAGTGCTTTGGTTATGCTTCTTTTAACACTAAACCTCCCAAGTTATATTTTTGAGTCATTCAGACCCTTAAGATTGGAGTTATTGCTTTTCCAGTTCAGTTTATTGCCAATTGCAGTTCCGGTTCAGTTCATTGCAATTTGAAATTTCGGTTCAGTTTATTTCCAATTGAAAACCCAGTTCAGTTAAAATGGATCATAATCTCGCGTGGCCAAAATTCTAAAAAGCCTTCAATTTTTGATTAATTTTTTAAGTAAAAATCATGGTAAATTTCTGATTTTAACTAAAATTTGGATTATTTATAACTCAACCTAACTAAACTCATCTGGATCCAACTCAAAATCTTATCTAATCCTTAAATCGTGTTTCATCGAGACATGATCGGTTATACCTCTAAATTTTAAAATATAATATTTTATACTCCAAAAAATCTACCTATCCTTCTACAGTTTAATGAATTAGTGATTGATAAAAGTACCCCTGACCCATACCCATATTAAGACCCATGAATTCCATTTATTTTTCAAAATATGTTTTATTAAAAAAAAATCGCAAATCGAGCTCCTCCGACTAGCTGCTTTGACCTTGACCTCGAGCTCCGCGAGCTGGTTCTCCTCCGGCGAGCATCCGACGAACAAAATCGAGGTTTGTTATTCATTTCGTTTACCTTAGAGTGTTTATATCTTGATTTTGGCTTCAATTTAAGCTGCATTTTGCTAAACATTTTTTTTTATTGAATCCGACAAATGGAATGCACATTGTGTTGTGGTGTTTTAAATTGCTAGAGTATGGGTTTCGTGGTTGAATTAGAGTGTTGTTAAATCTGATTAGAACCCAATCTTCTCCCATTTGAAGGAATTCACGATCGAAATTCATAATCACTACAAGAAACTGGCCATATAGCTGCGGCATATTTCGTGGCTATCGGCCAAAATTCGTAGCTAATTCGGACGTAGCCACGAATAGCCACGACCACAATCCGCGTCTATGGGCTCGTGGATACGACCTTTTCGCGGCTATCCGCAGCCATATAGCCACGACGATATTCGTGGCTACTAGCTATGAATAGCAAGGGTACATTTCGTAGAAATTATAGCGATGACTAGACGCGAATTATGATCGTAGCATTAGCTACGAATAGAGACGACCTTTGTCGTGTCTATGTATCTACGTATAGCCACAAAATATTTCGTGGATAATATATCCATGAATCAGTCGTTGCTTGTCGTGGCTATGTTAGTCGCGACTTGCCACAACCCTGATCGTAGAAATAGCTACGACTTTCTGCAGATGGCGTCGCGGCTATTGCTACGGATAGTCACGCCATATTTCGTAGTCAACTATCCACGAAAAGCCAGGAATTATTTCGTAGATACGTAGCCACAGACAACTGCGTAGCATGCCATAGCTATATAGTTTAATGTCGAAAAAAAAATCAGCTACTAATGCTACAAATATTGGTTATAAATATGATTAGAACCTGTTTTGTTATTGCTAATTAGAACTAAAAACCTGATCATTTGAAAGACATTTAACATGTTCTTTCATCACCAAAAACTAATTTATACACTTTTTACACGACATCCTAGCTAAGCTATCTCTCACTGACCAACTGCATTTTGGTTCTGGTCGGCTGGGAGTGTGTCCGAGATTGTGTTAGGCTGCTGACTTGCTTCAGAACGTGGACTTGGAGCAGAGGCTGCACTCTCATGAGCAACTGGCTGGTACGTGACGGGATCATATCCATTAAGCTTCAGCAACATCGCCATGCCAGCCTTCAAATCCTTGACACAGCTCTTCAACTGCTCCTTTTCCAGCCTCGCAGGAGTTCCTAAAAATTGCGGCTGCTGCAGTCTCATCTGGATGGATGCAGAGATACTAGATTGATCCAAGGCCATAAATCCGGACCTTGTTGTTAGTTACGGTCTACAAAATAGAACATACATATTAGGACTAAGCAGACATCAACACAAGCTATGAGCAAGATCTTAGCATCAGGAAGTAAGCAGACATACAACATCAATACAAGCAGAGATACAACTATCTATGCAAACTAAATAAGTAAGCAGACAATCTACCTCAATATATGCGGCAATGAGGTCGTGGTTGGAGGGTGTGGAGACTGTTGCTTCGGTGAGAGAGGAGCACTGCGATGATCGCTCAAGGGTGAGAGCCTCAGCAGCAGCGACAAGATCCCGTGCTCTTTTTCAATGCATGTCCCATCCTTGCGAGTGTGTGTCTTAATCACAACGGCTGTAGCAGCCGGTTTCTGTCCAGTCTCTTTCTCCTATCAAGAGAACAATAAACATTACTATATCATATATTAAACATAATCATAACCAAATATTAGATAAAAGACCTTACCATGTCATAAGCAATTCAGAGGTGGCCTCTTCTTCCTGAGGTATGACTGTGCGACCCTAAGCCATCTGGATTAGAAGCTGCATTCTCTGAATTTGTCTTGCAATGCTTCTGGTGTTCAGCCTCTTCCCATGTCTCTAGCATCGAACCCCAATCGGCCAAGCCTATGAAATCAGGCTTCTTCCCTGACCTCTTCCTCTTGCTCACAGTGTCGGAGATTGATTTTCTCAAAAGAGTTCTGTAACGCTCAACTACAACGTTGTGATACTTTTCTTCCCAATAATATTTTGCTACAAAGAAACAATAAAATTTAGCTTAGTCTCAATTAAAATTTCAAATATAAATTAAGTACTAATCACAAACAGAAGGCTTACCACGAAACTGATCCACCACTCGTCCTTCTTACTCTGGGGGACCATTGTGTAGTTCCACAATGGTCCCTTGAAGTTAGATTGATACCCAGCCACTATGTCCTTCCTTATACAGTCATCGATGCCAAACCTGCGAGAAGGAAAAATAGTTATTTTAGCTACAGACCAAACAACAACACAATTCAATATTAACTCACAAATATATGCAACTCAAAACAGATACCATTTAACTATTTAACTACTTAACAAGCAAACATGGTTAGTATACAATTCAGTTAACAGTCTGCCAACATGTACTATATAATCTCAGATATATGCAATTCACAACAGAGCTAGCTACTAGACAAGCAAATAAGTATACAAGCTCATTTTAACTATTAGAAATAAGCCTAAACAAGTATACAAGCTATCAGAAAAATGAAATTCAGAACAGAGCTAACTACTACACAAGCAAACAAGAATACAAGCTCAGTTTAATTACTAGGAAAAAGCAAACAAGTATACAAGCTCTCAGATAAATGAAATTCGGAACAGAGCTAACAACTACACAAGGAAACAAGTATACACTATTAGTCTAAACTCACCATAAACCTCCATTGAGCTTCTCTGGATGCAGATGAGGCATGTGAACCCGGTCTGGTGAACCCATCACAGCCGCTAAGATGGGGAGAGGATGTCGAGAAGCACTTGAGTTGGCTTGTCTTACTGATCCAGGAGGAATACGAGACTGAACTAAAGGCCTCCTGCCTGAAGTTCCTGATGAAGGAGTCCTTACCATATTCGTCTGCAAGCAGAGAAGAAACAAGAAGTCATAATAGAGAACTAAAAGAGATAACTAAAACAAAAAGAAGTAGTTTTCAGGTTTGTATAAGACAGACAACAAGCACAGATTATATTCCGATTCAACAAAGTGAAACCGATACAAGAACCTATAACCGAAGCAGTTTTCATGGTTGTATCAGACAGAAAACAATCGCTATAAAAACAAGAGATTCAACATCTTTAAACCGACACAAACCCTAGAATTGACAGACAAAGCATAAACCAAATCAGATTAAAGCCACAGAAACAAGTAGTTGATAGAAAATAAAACCCTAGAACCGTTTAAACAAATTAGAACAGACGCTATCAAAAACCAGAGATTCAACATCTTTAAACCGACACAAACCCTAGAATCGACACACAAAGCATTAACCAAATCAGATTAAAGCCACAGACAAACCCTAAAACCGATTAAACAAATCGAACAGACAAAATCAGAAACTAGAATGGACAGACACAAACCCTAGAATCGACAGACAAAGCATAAACGAAATAAGATTAAAGACACAGACAAACCCTAGAACCGATTAAACAAATCGAACAGACAAAATCAGAAACTAGAATGGACAGACACAAACCCTAGAATTGACAGACTATTTATGGACTAAAATTACAGAAACTAGTAGATTCATATAAAAACTAAACATGCAAGTCAAACAAAGACGAAACAAGAACCGATTAAACAAACAAAACCCTAATATCAAATCGGATACAATCGACCTTGAACAAGAGAGAGAGAGAGAGAGGAAACCGCTTACCAACATGGTGAGATCGCAGAGAGAGATGAAGGATCGATCGAAGAGAGGAGGAAGACGAGAGAGGTTTGGGAGAGTTCTAGAGATTTTTGAGAGAGTGAAATGACAAAAATTTCTAAGTGTCGAATATATAATCTAGGGAATTAGGGTTAGTCGGTTTATTTGGTTCAGAGTAAACCAGCTTCAATTTGTAGATAACCGGCAAAATCAAGAGCTAAACCAACAAACCAATCTAAAATCTTTGGGCGGTTAAACACGAATTCGAAAATTATTTTGCGGTTAAGCGCGATATCGATTTTGTTTGGCGGTTTACTGTGAAAACCAAAATTAATTTTACGGTTATTTTTTCGGTATAGCTACGGCAAAGATCGTAGCAAGCCGTAGCTGTATCGTTTTAATACTAACCCTAAGACGTGTACCCTATACCCTAAAAACTATTTCATACCCCAAACCCTAAATGTCAAACCCTAAACCCCAAACTATATAATTACTACATTAATCCAACAATAATATAGCTAATAATTATTAACCTTAAATCTATACCCTAAACCCTAAATTTCATACCCTAAACCCTAAATGTCTTACATTAATTATCCATAAACAATTAATAGATTAATCCAAATTTTAAGTGTTTGGTATATGATATAAATTTAAGAGTTGATTTTTAATTTATACATATTATAAATTGAAAATACCATAATATTTCATATTTATTTAATTAAACATCAAGATGATACAACGCAAATCATTAATGTGAATCCGATTCCTAATATTCTCTATAGTTATCTTCTAAATCATTTTCAGAAATATATTCGTCATCTGGATTAGCCATATGCATTGGTTCATAATCCGCAACATCTTGGACCGCATGTGCCTCGACTCGCACTACTCCGGTAGGTGGTATCACACGATCAACTATGTCGTTTTGAACTGCATTCTGAGAAACTTCTTGAGTCTCAGAAAATCCTCTCGGCATAAACTTTGTTGTTGCCCACCATTCTTCTCTGGTTGGTCGCAGTCTCGGATAAGGAATATAACATACTTGATCACACTGCTCTGGTAATATGAAAGGATCATACTTTTCATAATGCATCGTTGGGCATATATCAACAATACCAGATGGATGTGTTCGTATTCTTTGACCAGTGTTGAACCAATGACATTTAAAAATCATTGATTTTAGCTCCACTGCACCACAGTACTCTATCATGAATATTTCTTCAATCAATCCAAAATAATCCGTCTCCGCGGATCTCGCAACACAAATGCCATAATTCATTGTCTTCTTATTTTGTCCATGGCTTTCGGTATGATAATGGTATCCCCTCGAATAATACATATGCCATTAGGTGATTTGATGCTTCGGACCTTGTACAAATTCTAGCATCCACAATGGAAATTCAAATGATGCACTTGCGTCGTTGATCTGCACATGTATAATTAAAAAAACAAGAAGAACTATATACAAGATAAGTTATATATATATATATATATTTTAAACTTACATATTTTTTTACACCAAGTTGCAAATCTTTTATCTTTTAGTCTCGTCATTGCGTCTGCAGTAATATTTGGGTAATCTTGCGTCATTTGTTCATCAAACATCCTGTACAAATATTTACAGTGTTATCTCATTTAACCAATATATTTAGAAATAAAAATGTTAAATCATACCTTTCGTACAGTTCAAAACCTTCACAGTTGAGCAATAAAAATGTTTGAAGCACATTGTAATCCTCATCATTTAACCACGAGCCTGATGATTTTCCACTAACTCTTCCTACTTGGTGGAAGATACGCGGGACATCATGATAGTTGTAGGTGAAATGAATTTCCCTCACATCTTCTACGGAGTCTAACTCTTGTGGAGGAGTAATGAAGTTGGCTGACACGATGGAAATTTATTCGTTTACATATTGAGCTACTATCGATCCTCCGATTCGAGCCTTGTTTTTAACTTTCTTCTTCAGGTGAATCATGTACCGTTCAAAAGGATACATCCATCTGTATTGGACCGGACCGCCTAAAGCAGCTTCGTCTGGAAGATGCACTGGGAGATGTTCCATCACATCGAAAAAAGCCGGTGGGAAGATCTTTTCTAAATTGCAAAGTTTCATAGCAATGTTTTCCTTAAGTGTAGCAACATCTTCTGTCCGCAACATTTTGGTAGATATATCTCGGAAGAATAGTGTAATATCTACGTAAAAATTAATTGAAAACATTAAAGAACCTCACTTATATTAGTAAATAAAATATTAAAATTAGATTAATTAATCATTACCTGAAATTGCTGTATGAACTGCATTCAGAAGAAGTTCTGAAAAAGCAATTGGGAGAAGCCGTTGCATGATGACATGACAATCGTGACTTTTTAGGCCCGAGATCTTTCCCGTCTCCACGTTAACACAACGTGAAAACTTTGACACATACCCATCTGGAAACTTAATCTCCGTCTTCAACCATTCAGAAATTTTTCTTTACCTTCCTTCGACAAGCGAAAGATTGGAATAGGCACTCTTCCATCTGCGGTAACTTCCAAATCTGGTCTTCTGCAAAATGAAGGGAGATCCAATCTTGATTTTATGCTATCTTTTGTCTTTTCTGGTACATTTAGCACCGTGTTAATGAGATTATTGAAGAAATTTTTCTCGATATGCATAAAATCAAGATTGTGTCGGAGAAGTAGGTTCTCCCAGTATGGCAACTCCCAAAAGATACTCTTTTTCACCCAATTATGGTCGACACCGTACGCTTATATTGTTCGAGCAAGCTTGTCATGTCCATTTCCTCCGCAATCAACTGTTTTAAACAGGCCACGAATATTATTTATCCTCTCATGTAAAATTTCTTCCCCATTTAGCCATGGCGGAGGATCGTCTTGGACAGTTTTGTTCTTCAGGAAAGCTCTAACGTTTCGCCTATACGGATGTCCTTCAGGCAAAAACATTCTGTGACAATCGAACCAACTGTGCTTCCTTCCATGTGGCAGGCAAAAAGATTTTGTATCATCCATACAATACGGACAAGCCAACCTCCCATGTGTCATCCATCCCGATAGCATACCGTACGCGGGAAAATCGCTGATTGTCCACATCAAAGCAACTCGCATCGTCAACATTTCATTCTGTGAAATGTCGTAAGTCTCCCACCCTCGCTCCATAAATGCTTTTAACTCTTCAATCAACGGTTGTAGATAAATATCCAAGCTTTTCTTCGGATGGTTTGGCCGCGACACTAATATAGAGAAAAAGAAATATTCCCTCTTCATGCTCATCCCATGAGGTAAATTATATGGCGTCACTATGACAGGCCAAACAGAGTATGATTGCCTGTTCATACCAATTCGGTTAAATCCATCAGTTGATAAACCCAGATAAACATTGCGATTCTCTGAAGAAAATGTAGGATATACCTCCTTAAAATGTTTCCACTCTCTTCGGTCCGAGGGATGATGCATTTCTCCTTCGGGAGGCACATGTTCAGCATGCCATCTCATTTGTGATGCGGTAGTCTTTGATTGATATAGTCGCTTCAGCCGATCACCAAGAGGCAGATAAAACATCCTCTGCTTCGGTATCTTCTTGCCTGACCGACCCACCTTTGATTCATAGCGATCTTTTCCACAAAACCGACAATGTGACAATTCACGATCTTCTCCCTTCCAAAATAACATACAATTATCCTCGCAGACATCAATCTTGTGACATGGCAACCCAAGAGACCGTGTCAACTTCTTTGTCTCGTAATATGATGTTGGGGCTTTATTAGGCGATGGAAGAACATAATTAAAAGTTTGAGCGATATCGTCCAGGCATTCCTCCGGGATATTGAAATTGGTTTTCCTATTCATCACCTTCGACGTCAGGTACAATTGAGTTCTTCCATCAGCACACCCATCATATAAAGGTTGATTTGCGGCATCTAAAGCATGGTAACGGCATCATGGTTGATTCTTGGATATTTCCGGCACCGTTAGGTAGCATGTTGAAATATTCATTGGGATCACGAAACTCTTCTGTCGGAACTTGCATAGGATATTCAGTCCCTATTTCACCTCCGGCCAGGTTATGACTTGTGGAAGCTTCACCGTGATAATGACTTGTAGACGCTTCGCCGCCATAGTTACCTTGTTCTCCGTGGTGCGTCCACACATAATAGTTTTCCGTAAAGCCTTTTGACAGAATATGAGCCGCCACAGTATAAGCATCATATTGCTTTTGATTTTGCACCTTCTACACGGACAAAACAAGACTTGGTGTTCAAGATAATAATCTTGATTACACGCAAATGAAATAAAATAGTTTACTCCCTCCTCAAACTTCTCAGACACAGATTGAGTAGAACGTTTTATACGTTTATACATCCATTCTCTCGACAAATAGAAATCACTCATAGTGATAAAAGAAATTAAACGAAGGAATCACTAATTTTTTTTAACGAATTCTCTTTACTTTCTTTTTTTCACTCACAACCTCTCTTTCATCTATTGAATACCGAATATGTGTGTCAAAGAGGCTAAGTGCTCATGCATTATATAATGCAAACATAAGCTACGGATAGCCGTGACTTAGGTCGTAGCTAATTAGAATTTTTAAAATCAGAAAGTGGTTTCAATAGTTGGAAACATGTTTTTTTATATAGCTACGACTAGCCGCGAATTTGGCCATAGCTAAATCGAATATACTCTGCAAAAAGCTGGGAATTGATTGATATAACACCTGAATGACCATACATATTGACATCTCGTGAACTCAATAATTTATCTACATAGCTACGGATAACTGCGACACACGTCGTGGCTAAGGAGAAGGGGGGACGCGGATAGATGCAAAATGAGTCGCAGCAAAATAAGCCACGACATTATTCCCAGCTAGTTCAAGCTATGTATTTCCACGACGTGGTTGTTGCTATCCGTATATACATATCCACGAATTGTCACGACTGAGAGTTGTGGCTACATAGCTATGACCAAAAATGTGGCTATTCGCAGCTACAGTAACCACGACGGTTTTTGTAGCGATCCGCGTCTACGTTTCCACGACTAGCAGCCATTTCAGCTCGCCGCTATATAGCTACGACATTGTTCACGGCTATTCACGGATGATGATAGCTACAAAACCTTCGCGACTATCCGTCGCTACGTAGCTATGAATTGCTACGTTCGTTTACCGTGGCTACATAGCTACGAATAGAACATTTCACGGCGAGTCCGTGGCTATGAGACAAATTTCTTGTAGTGAATGTTCATAATTGCATTTTTGCGATAGAGGAAAGTGGTAAAACTAGTAATACTGTTCAACACTAATAGGACTGGATAGTTTCTGTAAAACTAGTAATACCAGTAAAACTAACATTACTGGATAATTTCTATAAAACTAGTAATACTATGTAAAACTAACATTACTGGATAATTTCTGTAAAACTAGTAATGCCAAAAAAACTTAAACAACTGAGAAAATCAGTAGAATTAGTAAAACTAGTAATACTAGTAGTACTGATTGTGTTTATTTGTATTGTTTTTGTAGGATACAATGAGCAACAACGTCAGCATACATTTTAAATGCCAAAGTCGGATGTATAATTTGCTGTTGAAGAAATCAGTGGAAGAGATAACTTTGGTGATGATAGAAGATATGATATACAAGAAGCTTAGGTTAGATGCAAGTAAGGAAGCTGTGATTGAGCTACATTCCATTGCTGGTTGGATGTGAGGAAGAGTTTACTATTTCTGATGATGAGGATCTTTGTGTTTAACTAACGTCTATGGAGAAAGATAATCATAGATGTTTTTTGTATGTCGAGGTCATTAATGTATCAGAACTGACCAAGCTAACGAGAGTGGACAAAAGTTTTATCGGAGCTAAAGCCATAACTCTGTTTGTGGAAAAGGAAAAAAGCAGTACAAGAACTACATGAGGCAATAAAGGATGAGGATGAGGATTAGGATGGGGATGATTTATCACGTGATGTAGATATGGATATATCGGATAAGTGTGATAGATATGTCGAGCCGGCACCTGTTGTAAAACCAAGTCAGTTTATAGAGGCATGGGAAGACTGTTTGGGTTTGAGTGTGTGTCAAGAATTTTCAAGTAAAGCGATCTTGCGTGATTTGGTGGATAGAGGCGCATTTAATGAGTATTTTGGTTATGTAGTAAGAAGTCAGACATGAAGCGGTTAGTTTTAAAATATCGTGTAGTAAGCTGCAAGTGGGGTCTACGAGCTGCAACGGTTGGAGAGACGCAAATTTTCTCGATTAAAACGTACACTAATATGCATTCATGTAGTCGAAGTAGTCAGAGTTGAAGCAACGCGAAGAGGAAAGGCACACCTCAGTTAGTTGCATCTCTTTTGCATTATGATTATCCGAGACAAATGGAAACTCCAACTCTTAGAGTTATCATGGATCTTGTTAAGACAAAACTTGGTGTTGACGTATCGTACTCCACATCGTTGAAAGGGAAAAATCAAGATGTTCGTGATTTGAGTGGTAGTTCGGAAGGAAGATATTAGATGATGTATTGTTATTTGTACATGTTAGAAAATGTCAATCCAGGTATAGTAACATGTGTGAAATTGGAAGAGCAGAAAAATGTCAAGTACCTATTCATATCATGGATGCAACTTTTCTCAAAAATGGATATGGGGGTTGCCTAGTTTTCGCTTCAGCTCAGGATCCTATTTATTACAATTATCCCAAAGCTTTTAGGATACTTGATGGTGAGAAAAATGAAAGTTGGACTTGGTTTTTTGAGATGTTGAAAATCGTGTTGCAGACTCTTATGAATTGGTGTTTGTGAGTGACAGAAATGCAAGCCTCATTGATGGCATAGCTAATGTGTATCCCCAAGCTCATCATGGGTATTGTGTATGGCATTTATTACAAAATGTGAAAGCCAATGCTTCTAATGTGAACAAAGACATAGTTGCCTCTAAATTCACAGAGATGAGTGCGCTTTACAAGGTGGTTGAATTCGACGCCGCTTATAGTTCTTATAAGACGAGATACCATTCGGCGGCCACTTATTTGGAAAAGAGTACTGTTAAAGAAAAATGGGAAAAGTGTTGTTTTCCTGGAGAAAGATACAACCTAAACACAAGCAACACTGTAGAGTCTTTGAGCAATACTTTTAAGGAGGCCATGAGGTACGCATTAATACCCTTGCTAGATACGATTTTAAAGAAAAATCCGAAGTGGTTTAACGAACATCGAAAGGAGACAGTGGCTGGAACGATTGATAACAAGTTAGTGCCTTTAGTGGAGAACCATAATCACGATCTTTGGAAAGAAGCTGAGCCATTAATGGTCATGTGTTAAATAGTTTCGAGCTTATGTACGATGTCACCGGTAGCAATGCAAAGCCTTATTTGAAGAACTTGATGTCAAAATCGTGCAGTTGCAGGTTCTCTGATATTGAAAGGTATCCTTGTGTGCATGCACTTGCCGCTTTCATTAAATTCAAAAAGGATCCTAGTAGAGCTAAGGATATGGAATTACATGAGTTGTCTTCTAAATATTATTGGATGGAGTTGTGGGCATTGGCGTATTACATAACAATTTATTTAGTGCCGGATATGTCAAAGTGGGATGTTCTGGATGACATCCGAAATTTGTAGATACTACGTCCTGACAAACTCCAAAAGAAAGGAAGGAAGAAAACTAACAGGTTTCCATCGGCAGGGGAAATAGGAAAGAGGAAGACGACTCAGAACAAGAGGCGGCTGAGACAATCAATTCAATGGTTGATGTTTGGATGATTGTAATTTTGTTTCTAATCTACCATTTTAATGTTACTTGCAAGACAGGCTCGATTGAAAACTAGTAACTATATGTCACATATTTTCTGTTGGTAAAACTGTGTAATACTAAATGATTATCGTAATTAGAATGAAAATTATTCGACAAAATAGTTAACATATAGATATATAAAATTTAAACTTATAAGATCACTTTTACTATAACAGTGGTCATACATTGCTATTACAACAAATTAGATTGAAAGTTTAATCGAAAAATCACTCAACAAAATAATTCCATCAACAATGTTCATATACTTTCAAGATCATTTTTGGAATAATAGACAAGTTAAGAGGATAAAGTTTAAAAAATTGAGGATTGTAACATATTAATACACATAAGTATTAGATTGATAATGACCTACACATTCAAAAACTATGGGTTCAAGGCCTCGAGGAAGAAGCTACTATGTTAATGAAGACGGTGGACTCTTAGGCAGAGAAGCTTCGAAGCCATGAATATCGTATTGAACATATGGAAATGGCGCTCGAGAACAAAGGCGATGAGATTAAAAAGCTGAAGGAGTTGGTGCCGAATGTTATGGGTCGGATCAAAGATTAAGACTTATTTATGAAAGACTTATTTATGTTCATTTCAGTTTGTAAGGCTAACTAGTTTTATTCTCCAGTTTGTAAAACTTATTTATGTTAAATCCAGTTTTAATGCTACATAGTTTTACTTAACTAGTTATACTCAGTTTTACCAGTTTTACTTAACTAGTTATACCCAATTTTTGCCAGTTTTACTTAATTAGTTATACACAGTTTTACCAGTTTTATTTAACTAGTTATACCCAGTTTTACCAGTTTTACTCTGAACAGTTCTAAACGTATGTTTAACTAGTTATACTCAGTTTTATTAGTTTTACTCAGGAACATTTCCAAACGTAAATACTTAAGCACATATCCAGTTGTACCTAATAGCACCATTTTTACAACAGTTAAAATGTTCAAAAGTGTAAAAACCCACTAAGTTCAACAAACAACTTAAAACCAGCATAGTACTAAAAGAACAAAAGTCCTAACATCCAACCAAGTACTAACCCCTCCTCGACCTTGTGTTAGGCCTCTCAAGTACAATATCCACCACCTTCCATTTACCAGCTGCCTTCTTTGCCCGTTTTCTTCTCTGCCGCAGTCTTCTGGAGCTCTTCGTCGACCTACAATCAAATACAATTAGAATACAGCTTCACCGAGTATTTCCATTAATTTTTGAGCCTATTTTTACCATTTATTCTTCAATTTCTTTTATATTCGCCATGTATTCTTCAATGGGTTTGGCTCTTTTATCCATCTCGTCAAACTTCCCATTCAACAGCTTAAAGCCATCTTCCATCGTTTTTTGCATCCCAATCACGATCGCAACAATATCATTATGATTATGATTCAAACCTCCAGATGTATCAATGGTAGCATGTCCCTTTTCCACAGGTTTTTGGAGCTCTCCCTCCTCCTTTGCCACTCGGGCAGACATCGGTTCGTCGTACATCTCCTGAAAAATACTTCTTCCCAGCCAAAAGATGCTTCATCCAACTCTGAACAACATGATCGTCGAGATAATGGACATATTTTTCTTCACAGATTCACTCAAGAAGAGCTTCTTTATCTCCATCTCGAGTTGGCATGATGCTATCAATGCCCTGATGACACTTAGTCTTAGAAGTTCTTCATTGATTTTTGAAAGAGGAAACCCTTTCATCTCACCCATCTTGAACTAAGCCTTGCACATCTTTGGACAATTACGGTCTGCCCCTGCAATTGGCTCGCTGAAACTACTCCTTAACTCTGGAATTTCCTCAAAGGCTAACAGCTGCACAACAACACACATATAGTATATTAGTTAGAGATTAGCACAAGAACAATTACTCAAACCACAATTTAATAGTACATACCTCCAAAGGGATAAAGAAACCGGGAATCGGCCAAAAAAATTTCTCCTTGACAACCCCTTTAAAATGGTCAATCGTGTGAGAGATCTCACCGACCATATGATCGTAGCACAATCTACCCCAAGGAAAAATCTTGCACAAGTCAAGATCATCGACAACTCTGAGAAAAAATCTACCACCGGAGTAGCAACTTCTCCACGCTTCTTCTGACCGATGATGACGTTGCAAAGGAATTAGAGTATGAGCATCTTCAGTCTATCTCGAGAAGCTCCCATCCCCTCGGGCTTCTCTTTCACATCTTGAGTTCTAACTATCGAGTTCCCAAAATATTTCCTCACAAAATTAAGGCCACCCAATTGCTTATAGTTAACCTGATAGTTTCGACAGTCTAATCCGGACGTAAGTGCATACTCCCTCAGTCCATAACGTATCGGAACGTCGTAAACCATGAACCACACTTCCATCTTCTTCTCGATGCAGGCGGTTCGCAGGAGTAGCATCCACATGCCCATACACATGTGGTTTCCATCCTTCGGCAGGTGAAAGATGTGTTTAAACTGCGGATGCTCTTAAAAACAGTTCCTCTCAATAGTCATTAGCTTAGGCTGCAAAGAATCAAGTGTCGACAGAAAATAAAAAACGTAGCACCGCGTCGATATCTTGATTTTTTCTTGTACTCCATTGAGGGGAAGTACATTCTCAGAGGTTGCATTGCTGTCATTTAATCACCGGATTCATGCAACAGTAAGTTGAACCAAGTTATTTCAGTAATACAATGTTTAGTTTTACCAAGTTATACCTAGTTTTACCAAGTTATACCTAGTTTTACTTAAGTAGTTTTACCAAGTTTTACCAGTAATACAGTGTTTAGTTTTACCAAGTTATACCTAGTTTTACTTAAATAGTTTTACAAAGTTTTACCATTAATACGGTGTTCAGTTGTACCAAGTTATACCTAGTTTTACTTAACTAATTTTACCAAGTTTACTAAGTTTTACTTAACTAGTTATAACCAGTTTTACTTAACAGACAACAAATTCAAATTATATCTTCATATCTAATCCAACTAAGACCATTTTTTCCCAAAAATCCCTAGTTCTACACAACTAAAAGGGTATAATACTTAACGAATGGGAATCAGAGCTGTCGTGGGATTCTTCCTCATCGTATTCTTCGGAAACATCCTTGTTTGGTACCACATTTGTCTCTGAGACTCTCGAGTTCGGTTGCTCGACCTTGTCTCCTTATTCTGTACTCTCTGTCACGTCATCATCATATTCTTCGTCACTCTCATCTCCTTCGCTCGAATTCTCGAGATCAACTTCTCCTTCTTCGTCAGCAGCAGTTTTGTTATCAACCGTCTGAGGAGCATTCGTGGTCGTGGCAGGAACAACAACATCGCTCGCCGGAGAGGCATTTGTGGTCGTGTCCGGAAAAACAACATCGCTCGCCAGAGGAGCATTCGTGACTGGAGAAACTACGTCACTCGCCGTTGTTGGTGCTTGCTCCGCATTCCCGACATCTGTTTTCTTGGCTCGAGTCTTCGGCGCCATCTATTTCGATTTACTCGGCTGATTTTTAAAGGAAAAAGGGAGATTCGTCGTTCTTCGTAGAGAAAGGGAAAGGAGAGAATATGAGGGATCTCGAATAGGAGTAACGTAACGGAAAAAGAAGTTAATGTCGAATTAGGGATTTAGATTCCTCATTCTGGGATTTTTTTTTGAATTATTCGGGTCTTACCCGATTGACTTGGGTGGGTGTTTGGATAAGAGGATATTGGTTGGTAGGATATGTAATTATATAGTCTTGTTCAGGTTTTAGGGTCATTTGATTTTTTCGTATTTAAAAAAAAAAATCAAAAAATTATTTTTTTTATAACGGGGGCAGATGGGATTAGCCGTTGAGGTTTAATGGCATACCATACAAAAATCATGTTTCATTGCTTTATCTCCCTAGATTCTCTTGTTCTTTTTCCAATTTTCACCACCCACGATTCTTAAATCCACATATCTTACATCTCTTCTTCGATTTATCAGTGGCACCGTGTACCAAAGATGTAAACTCACTTTGTTTTGATGCTCATCTTCTTCCTTCTTCGAGAAGCACCACAACATGAACCTACCCAATTATGATGACCTCGGCTAGATCCCTCTCTTCCTACTACCTCTAATCCTCTTTTCCGGCGCAACCATCCCGAGTATCGTTACCGCGTTATGCTGCAGACACTCCTCTAATCTGATCTCCGATTCGGCATCGTCTACTCTGAAGAAATATTTACTTTCATATTTATTTAATACATAAATATATATCTTGAAGTGAGAGAAGGATTTTTAAGGATATGGATTGTGTTTTGTATTTTAGACTTATGTTAGACTTATGAACATTGTATTTAAGATTTATTTTGGATAAGAACGTTGGTTTTATGTTTTTGACGAAATTTATGGTTATGTTTATTTTAGGTACAATTGACTTACGTAAGATTTTTGACATTTGATTTTATGTAGTTTAGGACTTATGGTGACATCTTCCAAACTTCCTCCCATCACAACGACAATTAGTGGACTTTATCTTCGTGTTTGAGTTCTAGAACATTGATTTGAATATTGATTGATTTATTTGCTTTCACTCCTAATTTTTTGAGATATCCCTGAGCCTCACGTTTTCTTTAATTGATTTACATCTTGTTTTATTTTGCACTGCTTTTACTGTATAAAACCATTCTGCTTAGCTTAATTCGATTACAATAATTATATTGTGTGAAACTAGAGTCTCTGTGGATTCGACCCCTATATACTACAATTGCATTAGGTGCACTTCCAGTGTAGCTAGGAAGTGAACTTTGAGCATATTAAGTTTTTGGAAGTTTTTAGCGCCGTTGTCGGGACTCTTTGAGTCCGCCGATAGATTTTAATAGTAGAATTTAAACTAAAATTTTAATTTCTTTGTTACTCACGTTTTTTCTTGTCTCATTTTATTTGGTTTTGTAGGAATTGTTCAGAAACACTTAGTGTCGATCGACACAAAAACGTCATCAACACCACTTGCGACCAAAAGTACCGGACGTTTAAACGACTAGCAAGATACGATGGATCATGTGATTCTAACTCACAGAGAAGATGGTGTTGTAACCAAGAGGGTCATGTACGCAACATGAGATGTCAAAGATTGTATGGGGAAGAAAATTCCATTGTGCCAAATGTTGTCGTGGGCGCGTAACTGGCACAACAACAACATCAACTGGTTGCAGGAAACAAAGTGAATGGTCGCGGCCGTACCCTTGCTGATTACAACATATCTGATCAGTTCTACGTGAACATGTCTGTGATTCGACTGCCAGCATTTCAGAGGCAAGAGTTTTAGCTGAAAATCGATTACTACACTATGGTTGGTCTGCATCAGTTTCACGGACTCCCTCATGAGCATCTTATGGACCAAATTGAGAGGTTCGAGGACTTGGTCACGAGCATGAAGTACGATGAAGTCTCCAATGCCTAACTATTCTTCAAGATCTTCCCACACTCTCTTGCTGAGGAAGCAACTTACTGGCTGAAGCAGCTACCACCAGGATCTCTGACAACCTGGGAACATACCAAGAATGCATTTCTCTGCAACTTTTATGATGATGTTAGGTCTGTGGAGCTAAGAAAAATGATTTCTACATTCAAGCAAGGTACACAAGAAGCCTTCAATTATGCTTGGATCAGATTCAAGGATTACTAAAGAGACTCTCCGCATCATGGATTCATTGAGGTTTTAACTGCTAGGAACCTTCTTCAGAGGAATTGATTGGAGATACCTGATGCATCTGGATTCTGCGAGCAATGTGAATTTCAACACAAAGTACCCCAAAGATGTTTATGTGTTCATTGAGAACTTGGCTTATAGCAATAGTACCAAAAATGCAGACTTAGAGAGACAGAGGCAAGCTTCAAGCATTGATAGCTGTGAGATTGTTACAAATAGTGATAAGTTGGACTCGATTCACAGTCATCCTTTGGGAAAGAAATCAGTCCATTTTGCTCCAGAGGTTGAAGTTATTGAAGAGAATGTGAATTACATCAATGGAGCTGGATTTCATCAGAACAGAGGTGCCTTCACAAGAAATCAAAACTCCTTTGGGTTCACTAATAAGCCAGATTGTTCAAAGCCTTTTAAGAGCGGTGGTTTCATCAAAGATTATTGTAACTCCTCTTACCACTCACCACCGGGACCAAACAATGGGATGAAATTGATGATAGAACAAATCATGAAACGAAAGAAAAAGATGACAGTGAACGTCAAAGGGAAAATATACTCCATGTATCAAGATCTTAGTGGGAAATTAGAGTCTCTCACAACTCGAGTTTACAGTATGGATGCAAGATTGACTAGAATAGAAGCAATTGCCAAAGGGATGATTTAGAATGCATATATCAATGTCATCTTGATTCAAACTGAAGAGGATCTAGATCATGAGCAAGAAATTGGAGCGAAGGCTCTGAAAATTGTGGAAAACCATCGTGAGTATGAAACATGCATAGCGAGTGTCGATCGACACCCACCCCAGTGTCGTTCGATACCACTTGATTTTCCCTAGTTATCGAGTTTTGACGGACTTGAGTGATCCAAGATCGACATGGAAATACTACTTTCAGCCCTCAAAATCGATCAACAGCCCCATAACATTGATCGACACACCACTCTTCCAACCGAAACTTTGAGTTTTCAGGGGTCGAAATCGACTTCGTCGACATACGGAGCTCGATAAGCCTCATCATTGATTGATGCTAATCTGGTGTCGGTCGACACTCACATATGCAAATGCCAGAGTCTCCTTCTTAGAAACCAACATCGACCGACAAACATCTGGTGTCGGTCGACGCCGGTCCCAAACGATCCAACAGGCCTACAACATCACCAAAGAGGGTCTACAACACGAAAATTATATTCCCTAAAGCTCTTATGAAGTCTAAATAGGAGATGGGTAAAGCAAGGTGTAAAACACTAATGGATAAGGAGCTGCTTGAGATTCCACTTGTTGATGCTTTGAGAAATCAGCCTTGTCTGAGAAGGTATACAAAGAAGATGATCCCCAAGATGGAGATATACAAAAAGGGGTGGTGATGGTCTCCAAACAAGCCAGTGATGTTCTGCATAACAAGATTCTAGAGAATCTTCCAGACCCATGAGTCTTTGTCCTAGACTGTTCCATCTTCAAGGACAGCTTTAATAACTCTCTGTGTGATCTGGGATCTGGTGTGAATCTTATGCCATACTCTGCGGCTGTAAGATTAGGACTGATGGATTTTCAGGCAACTAAGATCTCCTTGATTTTAGCTGATCGCTCGAAGAGAATTCCACAAGGTGTTCTTGAGGACATCCCTATAAGATTTGGAAACTACTTGATTCCAACATATTTTGTGGTGCAAAAGTATGATGCTGAACCAGATGACCCTCTGATAATTGGTAGATCCTTCTTGGCTACAACATGAGCAATGATTGATGTGCGGCATGGTCTGATTGATCTCTATCTAGGAGATAAGCCTATGCAGTTCAAGCTGGACAAGATGAGGAGATCCACCATTTTATGGTCAGACTTTCAGTGTTTAGGTGAAGACTGAGATTCCGATTGATGAAGACAAAGTGGTCGATAGCAGAGTAGCAGAGATGGTATTTCAAACTCCATTGACTAGGACATCTTCAGTACATGTAACTGTCCTAAGCAAAAAGATTAAAACATCACACTTCACACTGCCATAGTCAAGCTAATGACTTAAAACAAGCGCTTGGTGGGAGAAAACCCACTGGTAAGTTTGTTCTAACTCTTATTTTCGTTTTAGTTTTACTAAATTTTGTGTTTTCTTTGAGTCTTAAAAAAAAATAGGCAAGAATGGCGACCAGTGTTGGTCGACACCCATGACGCAGACATGGGCCCTAATCGAGCGTGATCGTCTCATTGGGTCGACAAGAATGCTATCGATCAACATACACTTTTTGTAAGTCGATACCCCAGGCGATCGAGGCACAATACTTTTTTCTCTATGTTTGGCCTTTGGTTCCTTTATGTTTTGTTTTTTCTTCGTCATGCTTGATACACTGAGGACAGTGTTGTTTAATTCTGGGGAGGCAGTTACTGACATTTTCTTCGTTTTTCTTAGAGTCAGTTGTATCGGTCCATTTTGAGTCAAACCCTTGTGCAGAAACAGTGATTTTTCGAGGAATAACAACATTTACAGGAACTTAAGTGACCACTGGAACGCGCTTGACAAAGATCTGAGACTAATGATAACCCCCACCACGGACCATCCTACCAATGTTACTATATCCTTTGGTTATCTGGAGGATCCACTACTGACTTCAACCATAACCTGACTTCAATTCTCTCATCTTGGGGTTTGGTATACACTCATTCAATCCTGAAAGACTTGTTTGTGTGAGTATGGTTTCCCTCTCTCTTCCCTTCAAAATAAAAAATGAGAAAAAGTCTGAGGATAAGCTAATAGCTTCGAAGTGAAAATGGGAGTGACAGTAATCATGTTATCTCTTGTGTTTCATAATCATGTTATCTATTTTGTTTCATGAAAACATGTCCAAAGAAACCTGGTAATAAAGGAAGAGCAGCCGATAGAAAAAATAAAATGATACCCAATGGGGAAAAATCGGTTGCTGAAGTGAAAAAGACAGAGGAAAGGAACCAGAAGTTTTGACAGTCTGTGTGATCAGGTTCCGATTGAGTAAGAGTCCACGTGTCCTTTAATCGTTATTCCCTCGATGAGACTGCTCTTAATCTAATAAGGGTCAGTATGGTGAATTTAAATTGCTCACTTGGATTGTGGAGTTGTTTAGGACAGTTGCTAAGTCTGGGAGAAGTACATAGTGGTATGGATTCTGTCAAATAAGTTTTTCATGTGGCTTACTATGGTGATTTTTGATGTTGTGTTCCTAAGACGAAATGAGTTTCTGAGTTTTCCTTTCATGTCTTTTTTTTGTTTGCTTAAGGGAAAACAAAAACTAATTCTAGGGGAGTTGATATATTTCGGTTTTTTATGGGTTTTTAACCATGATATAGATCTTTATTATTGAGTTTTAATGTGTTTTTCTTTTTAGAGACTTTACATGTATTTGCATTTTTGGAGTTTAATTAGAGATTTTGGAAGCATTTGGAGAAATTATGCATATCATAGAGATTTCACAGAGTTCACTAGCTACATTAAAAGGTTGCTCGATCGACGCAAGTTGTCCATCGGTCGATGCGAACCATATCCCAAAATTTTGCGTGTGCTTTTTAGAAGAATTAGAAATCTGCACTTTTACCCAATAGTTTTCCTTATTTGCAAAAGGCTCAAATCATGTTTACTGACTTTATATTAGGTCTTTTAACCATTGTTTACGCGACCCATTACTTTTATCCCATAGAGATTTGTAGCAAATATTTTGGGACTGTTCTTTAGAGAATTATAACCCCATTTATTCTTCTATTGATTTCTTTTGTGCTTTTTTATTCATTTATGATTTTTGTTTCATTGATTATGTCTAAGTAGTTTGCTAGTTAGGTTTAAGATTTTTTATTAGAGATTTCAGAGATTGTTAGATTGATTGATTAGTTAGGTGTAAAATCCGTCTCCTGATAAATAAAATATTATTTTCAAAAATAATATTTAAACCAATAGAATTATTTATTTTATTATATAATTTAAAAGATTATTTTTGAAGAATTATAACAATGTTGTAATATTTTTATAAAAATAAAATTTTCGAGAGCCGGAGATACGACACAAATCATGAGAGTTAGAACAACATCAAAAGAGAGTAAAATTTGATGAATTTTTGACCAAACCTCAAGAACGTGCTGGAGAACTAGTGATCAAGAGAAAGTTGAGGAATTTCAAACAGTAAAACAAATGGTGATTTACAAGTATATTGGAAGTTTAATTGAAATTTTTTAAAAAACTATTAAGGTGGTGTGGCACTAGGGGATTGGAAGACTTGTTTCCCAAGTTTCAATTAAATGGTATTATGGAAGAGAGGAGTCGTGGCATGGTGAAGGTGAAGAAGAAGTTCTTTGAATTTTTGGATTTGGCATATGATCATATATGTCATCATGGGAACTGAAACAATTCATTTATCTTTTTCTCGGGAGACCAACGTGGCCAGCCAAAAAGAAGAAGAAAGAAAATTCATGAATTTGACATTATGTATGTGACAATTAGGTGTCATAATTGGAGTGGTATAGAATGAGTTCGATGAACTCTCTATACCATGAGGTGAAGGAGGATAATACAATGAACAATGAACATTTCTTTGTTTTTGTTCCATCACATGGGAATTAAAGATAAAATGAATCTATCACTCTTCCTAGCACACTTGTGTAACACCCGTCCCCTCGATCCCAAGTCAACGACCCTTTTGACTCCACGAGTCATAGTCCACAATCGCGAACCAAGTCATAAACAGAGGACCAACACGCAAATAACTGAAAAAGTTTTACTTTATTAAAACAAAAGCCGAGTCTTACAAGGAAAACCGAACCAACTGAAATAGCTTAACGAAAACGGAAGAACCGCATAAGTCTCAACGCATAAAAAGAAACAGAAAGAAGAAAAAGAAGAGAAGGAAAATCCCGCTCCCAAAACGTGACACCACACCGTCCGTCTACCCCTGCAATGCTCCAGGGTTACCTGCAAAACAATCAACGAAGGAGGCCTGAGTAATTGATTTACACCAATACCCAGTGAGGGCGGATTCAAGGAATACCGCTATCTCTACTTTATACTAGCACAACATCAAGAAAGAGTCCAAGATTAATAACATCTTGCACCCACGCCCGAAGGCACAATCAATACTACACCCACTCGTGCATACACACTCATGAGCCCCTCTCTAGCCCGAAGGCTCACACAACCGGCCCACCCGGTAACTTCCACGTCGGCCCGAAGGCACGGTAAACTTGGGGAGGCTCGCCAAGACCTCCCTTCCGACGATACAAGGGTCGCGTACCAAAACTCGTTATACGCGAGCCGCCAAGAAACACCCTTTCGGGGGACCTAAACAGTTCTAGCAAGCATAGCCTTCATACACAAGCAACAGTTTCGGGTTAAGTGATAACCTATAACTAAGTTCCGTTTTCTGTTTAAGCGACATCCTAGGTTCTAGGTTTTCATCCATCACATCAACGCAAATCAACAACTAGATCTACTCTACCTACGAAGACACTATTAAGCGAGGATTCAAATCTAAATACTGCGACAGAATAAGGAAGAGATCACGTTCAGTCCTCACCTTAGTCTAGATCTGGCGAACGGGAAGTAGATCTGGGATTCCTGCACACAGATCTAGGTTTAGAAGACAGATCTAGAGAAAAGAAGAACAGATCTAGGGTTTTGTCCAACAGATCTGGATAAACGACGAAGATGCGGTTCAGATCTACCACTCCTATCCATCAAAAGCATAGATCTGACACAGATCTGAGGAAAATAGAGAGATACGGTCCAGATCTACAACTTCTATCCATCAGAAGCATAGATCTGGAGCAGATCTGAGCGAGAGAGAGACGGAATGGAAGATACGGTTCAGTTCTACGACTTCTACGGATCAGATCTGATCTAGAAGCATAGATCTGAAGCAGATCTGGGTTTAGAAGGGAAAAACGGTGCAGATCTGAGAATTCCGGAGATCTCACCTTAAAAACGAGTAGATCGGAGGGCTCTACACTCAAACGAATCAAGAAGACGGCGACTCGGGGTGCGGGATCGAAAACGGCGGCGTTCGGCGGTCTCCGGCGAAGATTCCGGCGACTCGCGGCGGCGGCGGTCGGCGGAGCGGCGGCGGTCGGCGGAGCGGCGGCGGTCGGGGCTCCGGCGGTCGGCGGCGGCGGTCGGCGGTCGTCGGCGGTCGGCGGTCGTCGGAGGTCGGCGGTCGTCGGCGGTCGTCGGCGGCTCCGGCTGGTCGGCGATCGTCGGCTGGCTCGGGATGCGGGCAGAGCTTCGTTGTCTCGAACTTTGTGCCAAATGAGAGGGGCTGCTGCTCCTTTTATAGGGGGTGGAGCTAGGGTTTTCCTTTCCCTCGGGTTGGGCCTTGGGCTTCTGGCCCACTCCTCTCTTTTCTTTGGGCTCAAGCAAAGCCTTAAGGCCCTTTTCCCCTTTTCCTTTGGGCTCAAGTAATTCCTCTTGGGCCTTTTCTTTGGGCCCAAGTTTAGGTATGTTACAATTCTCCCCCACCAATCTGGAATTCGTCCCCTTATTCGGCTCGGTGAACAACTCTGGATGGCTCACTTTAAACGGCTGCTCGGGTTCCCAGACATCGTCCTGGATTCCGTCTCTCTCCCAACGAACCAAAACCATCTTGGTTTTCTTCCCGTTGAATTCGGATTCCCGGCGATCCACCACTTGGACCGGCTTACTCGTCACTGACCAATTGCGGTTAACATCCGATGGCGGCTTAGGTAGGATTAGTTCCGGTTCACGAACAACCTTCCACAGAACAGACACATGGAACACGTTGTGAAAATCTGACAGCTCCTGAGGTAACTCTAATCTATACGCCACCGCGCCAACTCTCTCGACAATCACGAATGGTCCCATGTATCTAGGCCTCAACTTTTTCAGCTTGCGGTTGGGATCGTTGCCCCGGAACGTCCTCATCTTAAGGTACACCGCGTCCCCCACTGCGAACTCTAGATCCTTCCGACGCTTATCTGCATAACTCTTCTGACGGTCATGGGCCTGCTTTAACCTTTCCTTTAGCAATTCCACCTGCTCTACCGTTTCTTGAACCATCTCCGGCTCCAGGTCACGCCTCTCCCCCACCTCGGTCCAACATAGGGGGGTTCTGCAAGGTCGACCATATAAAGCCTCATATGGCGACATCCCGATACTCGCGTGGTGGCTGTTGTTGTAGGCGAACTCGACCAAAGGTAGGAACTTAACCCAGTTCCCTTCCCAATCCAACACACACGCCCGAAGCATATCTTCCAGTGTTTGGATGGTCCGCTCAGACTGTCCATCGGTCTGCGGGTGATAAGACGTACTGAGTAGCACCTTCGTGCCCATCGCTTTTTGAAAAGCCTGCCAGAATATAGAAGTAAACTTCGGATCCCTGTCTGACACAATACTGACTGGCGCACCGTGCTGCTTTACTATGCACTCCACGTATTTCTGGGCGAGTGTCTCAGTCCCGTCTGTCTTCTTAATCGCGAGGAAGTGTGCGGACTTGGTGAGTCGGTCCACGATCACCCAAATCGCATCCTTCTTCCCCGTCGTCCTCGGTAGTCCGGTAACGAAGTCCATGGTGACCATATCCCATTTCCATTCTGGTATGGGCAGCCCTTGCAGTATCCCGCTGGGGACCTTCCTTTCTGCCTTGACCTGCTGGCAGTTCTGGCACTGGGAGATCCACTTCTCCACATCCCTTTTCATACCGCCCCAATGGTAGTAACGCTTCAGAGTGTAGTACATCTTAATGGTTCCCGGATGAATCGAGAACTGAGACTGGTGCGCTTGCTTCAGGATCTCCTTCCTTAACTCTTCAACTTGAGGTACACAAATTCGGTTTTTGAACATGATCGTCCCGTTGCTCGCGGTGTGGTACCCGAATACTTGCTTCTCAATCATGGCACGCAAGGTTCCATCCTCGGGTTGTGCCTCCCTGATCCTTCCCAACAAATCGGCCTGTTCAAACGCTTCAAGCCGGGCGACGCCTTCTTCGACCGTGGTGGCGTACAGCCGTAGCTCTGCCAAGGCCGTGGACAACTCCTGCACTTCCTTATTTTCCGACACGATGATCTTCCTTCTACTGAGCGCATCAGCTACCTGGTTGGCCTTCCCAGGGTGGTACTCGATCTCAAGATCATAATCAGCTAGTAGCTCCATCCACCTACGCTGCCTCAGATTCAGCTCCCCTTGGGTGAAGATGTACTTCAAACTCTTATGGTCCGTGAATATCTGCACCTTCTCTCCGTACAGATAAGCACGCCATATCTTCAAGGCGAAGACCACTGCTGCTAGTTCCAAGTCATGGGTGGGGTAGTTAACCTCGTGCTTCCTCAACTGCCTTGATGCATAGGCGATCACCTTCCCCTCCTGCATCAAGACACACCCAAGTCCAACTCCAGATGCGTCCGTGTAGACTACATACGGTATTCCCGGCCGCGGTAGTACTAACACTGGAGTCTGAGTCAACCGTTCCTTTAGTTGCTCAAAGCTCCTGGCACACTTGTCCGTCCACTCGAACTTAACGTCCTTACCGGTCAGGATGGTCAGAGGTTTAGCGATGCTGGCGAACCCTTCCACGAACTTCTTGTAGTATCCTGCTAGTCCCAAGAAGCTGCGAATGTCGGTTGCATTCTTCGGCTTTGTCCACTCGGTGATGGAGGTGATCTTTTCCGGATCCACTGCTACACCGGATGCCGAGATCACGTGGCCAAGGAATCCAATCTCCCTTTGCCAGAAGCTACACTTACTCAGCTTAGCGAACAACTGCTATTTCCTGAGAGTATCCAGGACTATCCTGAGGTCCCACTCGTGTTGCTCCTCACTCCTCGAGTAGACCAGGATATTGTTGGGAATGTCCTGAAATCTACTGTACTATCTCTAGAAAGTATGATAAATGTCGAGATCAGACATAAGTCATAAATACTGGGTGATCATGATGGCTTGCTAGAGTCCGCTCTTGATCTATAAGTTTAGGACTTATTACCAGTATTGTATGATCCCAAAGGGTCACACACCATAGCTAACGGGAAAGTTAAGATGGAATTAATACGGTAAGATGCTAAGGCATTTACTGTATTTGTACAGAGAGTTGGGCAGACAACAAATGGGCTTTTGTCTGATTTGTGTCTTGGGCCCAAAAGACTAATGAGCCATTAGTTTAATTAATTAATTAAATTTGGGCCCATTAGTGAAATAAGATTGCAACAAGGGTTGAAAAACCCTAGCATTCTTTTTGGTCTGCGATTTTTGGAGCTTGTGGCCGCGGCTCTCTCTCCTCCCAATCGTCTCTCTCTCTGTCTTGATTCCATCCGGTCTAGCAGCCATCCCCTGCTTGTAAGAGTGTGGATACCAAGGAGGAACAGGTATTCATCTGTTCTAATCTGATCTTGTCATTACCACCAATCATTCCGCTGCAAAGGTAAAGATCAGGTTTGTTTTATGATTCGATTACAAGAACCTAGATCTGTTTAAGATTATGTGCTAGGTTGCAATCTGAGAATTGAACCATGGAAAAAACGCATAATCTATCAGTGGTATCAGAGCCAGGTTTCATTAGATTCTTGTAATTTGGATCAAATTATGGAGTTTATTGGTTTAAAGAATCGATTAAAAGATGAAAATTGATTAAAGCTAAATAAACCCTAATCGGCTACTTGCAATTGGTCTCGGATCATGCAATGAATTGTAGCCGATGATGGCTTGTATCACAAGCAAGTGAGTTGCCGTGTTTTGTTTGTGATCGAGAGCCGTAATGCATGATCGCTTATGGTCTCGGCCGTATTGCCCTAATTATGCCGATCGCTTGTGATCGCATGTGATCGTGTGATACGATCGGATTGTTGTCGCATTTGATGCGTAATGGGCCAAGTGATCGTGTGAGATCGATCATGGATTCAAGCCGAGCATGATCATGGCATGTGATGCATGAGATCGTGTGATCGATTGCCCTAAGCCGAGATCGATCAATCCGATCGTGAGGCAAGGGATCGAGCGATCGTGACCGTGATGATCACATGGGCCGTGATGCGTGATCGGTATGTGATGCATGTGCCGTGATGCCGAGAGCCGTGCGTGATCGTGTGTTGCGATGATCGATCGTTTGCGATCGTGAGCAACCGCAAGGTCTCGGATGGATCATGGGCCACAAATTGCGTTAATGGGCCGAGTTGGATCATGGATCCGATCGTTTGGCCCGTTAAATTTTACGTCCCGCGAATAGTCAATCGGTTAAACCGAGCTTCGCGGTTCGTTGCCCAAAACCACACCGATTAAACCGGTCCATTTAATTGGAGGTTAATTGTGTGTTTAAAACCTTAAACCGCAAGTTAGGTTAAAATTGGCTAAAACACTAGGTGTTTCTTCCCGGTTTTGGATTTAACTGAACCGATCCAATTTAATTGGTGGTTCAAGCGGTTAACCCAAATCGCGGTTTGCTGGAAATTATTTAATATATGGTATTATTTAATTTCTGGTTAAACCGGATTGAAATTCAAAATTGAATTTTAACCTAAACCGAAGGCTGGTCTAAGTTTGATTTGGTTGGACCAAATAATTTAGAGCTGGTCTGGTTTAGTAAATAACCGATGGTTTTGATAGTTAATTTGGTCTTGGACCAGAATTAATAAACCGACTCGGTTATGTCAAATTATTGGGCCAACTGGAATTCTATGGTCTTGGGCCAAGAATTGGGCCTATAATTTGTGACCCAACCCAAAATATTAATAAAATATTAAATTAGAAATTTCTACTTTTAGAATGTTTCTAAATTTAGAAAGTTTCTAAAACAAGTAAGTTTCCCAAAATAGTAATCTTCTATTTTTGGAAATAAAACTTAAAATCCTCAAAACCAATATCAAGCTTGGATGTCTTTCCAATCTTGTCAGCTACTTAACGCTTATTCGATTACAGATATGGCTTACAGTGTGAGGTGTCTGTTTTCGCGTAAGTAAAGTAGTATATAGTCACTAATTTCATTGGGAGTCCCAGACTTTAGTGATTATTTGGCTGTAAGAGATTGGTTTCCTTGACTGGGCCATCGGGAGTCCCGGGCCTTGAGACATCTGGTGTTTTGGGCCTTGGGCCCAATTCACAACCGAGAGTTATTGGTTATAACTAGCTGTGTGTATGCTTACCAAGTAAAGCTATTTCTGGGTGACGGCCAATGGCCCACTTTGGATTTAGCTGAACATGGGTCTCGGAATCATTGCATTCTTATGAGGTTAAACAAAGAAATTTTGAATGCAATGCGAGTTTTCTTATAAGTTATTAAGATTACTCTTTTATGAACTAAATAACTAAAACTCTATTTATCTCTAAATTTCAGCTATGTCGAGCACAAACAATCAAAACACTTTCTCGATCCGGTCTGTCCTTGAGATGGACAAACTGAACGGATCAAATTTCTTGACTTGGTCGCGGAACCTGAGGCTAGTCCTCAGGCAAAGAGAAAGGACTATGTCCTTGAGAAAGCTCTCCCCGAGAGGATCGGGTCCAAGGCCTCTCATGCAGTACGTAATGCTTGGAATAAGCATTATGATGATGCGGTAGATGTGCGTGGTCTGATATTGGCTACCATGGACTCAGACTTGCAGAAGCAATATGAGAACATGGAGTCGCCAATAGAGATGATCAGCAGCCTGAAATTGAAATTTCAGGAGCAGGTAAGAGTGGAGAGATACCAGTTGGTTAAATCTCTCACTAGCTGCAACCTACCAAATGATCATCCAGTAAGTCCTCATGTCAGTAAAATGATGGGTTACATTGATAACCTGAGGAAACTGGATTATCAAGTTAGCCAAGAATTGGCAACTGAGATCATTCTGCAGTCACTGCCGTCAAGCTATGATAAGTTCAGAAGGAACTATATCAACAAAGGCTTAACGAAGACGTTGACTGAACTGCATGATATGCTCAAAACAGTTGAGCCAAACGTGAAGAGTACCCTGTACAATCTCATGAAGGAGAAGGGTAGGTTTACAAAACCTAGTGCTGACAAGGGTGAAGACAAAGTTGTCCAGATTTTGAATCATGGCAAGCATGTGTCTTCTGAGCCCGAGTCAGATACCTCTTACGTTGGTAAGTGCTGCTACTGTAAAGAGATTGGGCATTGGAAGAGAAATTGCATTAAATTCATGGAAGATTATGAGGAGTTAAAGTCGATGTATGAGACTACTTCCTCAGGTATTCATGTTATTACTTCAAGTTATACCTTATAGGTATTGGATACTGGTTGTGGCACTGATATTTGTTATAATATGCAGAGCCTGAGCAACAGTAGAACGTTGAAGGAAGGACAAGTGGAACTGCGTGTCTGGAAGGAGCTATGGATGCTGCCTCAGCCGTAGGGTTTTCACTTGTAGATGCCTTTGAGGCTTGGTTTTGTATTAAGTAATTGCTACAATGTACCTGCTTTAAGCAGAGTTGTCTTTCATTTTCTTGTAAGAATTTGAATGTTTTTCATTTTGATAAAAGACAAGTTTTGTTCTTTTGATCTTAATGAAATATTAATTGTAGCACCCTATTCAAGGAATGGGTTTTATATCTTAAACCATAGAGTGCCTAAAATGTAACATAAATACCGCAATTGGTTTAAATCTGATGAATTAAACCTGATTTTTCTTGGCATAAATGTTTTGGTCACATAGAGTAAGTCAGATTCAGAAACCCCATAGTCATGGATTTTTGGGCTCATTTGATCGGATATCTTATGAGACTTGAATTCTGCTTACTGGACCAAAAGTCAAAGGGCCCATCTTAGCCGAGCTAGAGAAAGGCCCAAAGGCTTATTGGAGATTGAACATACTCATGTATATGGTCCGATGAGCAGTAATGCCAGAGAAAATTTCCTGTACTTCATTGTCTCTACTGATTACTTCAGTGAGTAAGACTGTGTTCATTTGATGAGACACAAGTCGGAATTCTTTGACATGGTCGAAAGAGTTCCAGAATGAGGTATAGAATCTGAGTGACGGAAGTATTAAGACTCTGGATTAGATCACGAGTGAGAATACTTGAGTCATTAATGGTGTGATCATCTGAATGAGTGTGAAGTCGTTTCACAGCTCAATTCTCCTGAAAACCTTGAGGTATTTCTGTGAGAAAGAATCAGATCTTATTAGAAATGATTAAAGATGAGTCACACGAATCTTCCATGATATTCTTTAAGAATAACGCTCTAGAAATATCTAAGTTTACGCTGAAATAGTTCCACCAATATCAGTTGAAAGACACCACGTAAATGTGGATTGGAATCGATCCAAATTCGTCTTTACTGAGTATTTGTAGTTATGCTACTTCACTGGTTGTCCTAGGGAAACCAAGGCTTGTTACTTTTACGTCCATTCTGTTTTCTAAGAAAGGAAGTTACTTTCCAAGAAGAACAGTGGGAGTAAAAGTATAACTCGAAGAAATTCGAGAAATACAGGAGGCTGCTCAACCTGTTGAGGGAGAGCAACAGATGGATTTACAGATTTCTGTAGAATCTACACCTGTAGAGCCTGAAGTTCGCAGATATGAATGAATCAGTCACTAATCCGAGAGTGATTTCTCGTCATTAGTTGAACCTGATGATCATTGAAAGTTCGCATGATCTGATGATCATTGAAAGCGACGAATCTGCGAAATTCAAAGAAGCGAAAGTGAGCCCGGACTCCGAAAAATTACATTTTGTGTAAGTTAGCTTCATCGATCCATTCATGGATGGAAGCAAACATATCGGAGTTGGAATCTTCGTTCTGTTGAAGTAGTCAAGGTTTTGACTTGAACAAGAACGAAATGGAACTGTGCGTTTACTAATAGATAAGTGGGAGCGATGTTGCATTTCTCATATTGTATGTCGATGACATACTGATTCTCGGAAATAACGTCCCAATGCTGCAGTCGGTAAAGGACTGGCTTGGGAGTTGGTTTTATGATTGACATGGGTAAAGCCACGTAGTTCTTGGATTTTGGATCTAAAGATAGAGATCCAAAAGAGCTGGTAGGATAAAGTCAGGATTCTTAAATTGACAAAGTCCTACACGTTTTCAGCATTCCAAGAAGGGTTTTATGCCAATGTCACATGACATTACGTTAAGCAAGATACAGTGTCCTACGATAACTGCTGAGCTTAAATGCATGGATGAGATTCCATGTGCATCGGCAATTGGATCTATCATGTATGCCATGAAACGTACTTGTTTGATGTTGTTTTAATGTTAAGCAAGACAAGTAAAGACCAGTCAAATCCAGCAAAGAATCACTGGATTGCCGTAAAGAATATCCTAAAGTATTTGAGGAATACTAAGGATAAATTCTTGATTTACGGAGAAAGTGAGGTGCTACAAGTCGATAGAGTCTGAAAGGCAAGTTTCCAATAGACAAAGATAATTCCCGGTCACAGTCCGGCTATATCTTGTGTCTGACTGGCGGTGCAAGGCACTGTTGCTGACTCCATGACTTAAGCTGAACATTTCGCAGCTTGAGAAGCGGCGAAAGAGGTTGTTTGGAAAGAAGAGTTCATCACTGAACTTGATGTGATTCCCAGCATAGATGAGACTAGCTGCACATCAGAGGTCCAAACACCTTGAGGGTAGGTATAACCTATTCCGTGAGATAAATGACAGAGGTGTTAAGTAGATAAGCAAGTTTCATCGAATGAGAACGTTGCTAATCTATTAACGAAGCCACTCCTTATGCCTAAGCACGAGTCGCGGACTGTAGCTGTAGGATGAGTGAAATTAAGATGTAGTCTTAATTTCAGTGGGAGTTTGTAAAGGGCTTTACTTAGTTGTTTTGAAAGGTTCATGTAAACATAATATTTTATGTTTATGAAATCTATGATTTCTGGATTATTTTAACTGTGATATAAATAATCGTTCCAAAATGATTCATGTCATTATATATGGGCCATCGAAGTACATGAGTAAGACTTGATCCTGAAACCCCATATTTAACGAAATGACATAAATCATAGTGTCCATAGTCGAAGGTTGTTGAAATTGGAACACCAACAACCACTTGAGACTAGATTGTGTTGAGACTTATGACCAAGTTTCGAGGGGTCATAGATGCGCGGCATCAAAGTCGACACATAGGTATATGTAGGGGAGCATATGACCGGACATGGCCCGCTGATGAGAACTCTACAAGATATTAATATCTGTGTCATAAGAGGTTCTCATATACGACTATAGAGTATAGTCCTTAGACCTGAGTTCGCATGCATGTGGCTGCACATGGATTGATGTACTTTGATCATTGTCTAACGCTGTTTCGTAACTGGGAGCTATAAGGACCTTGGTTGGGTGTATTATGAAGCGTGTAGTTCATAGTGATGGAACAAGATGGGATTTGTCCCTGCCGTTTAACGGAGGTAATATCTCTAGGCCAATCGGAGACTTGATAGCTGGTAAGAGAGTGGCCACTCCCAAACGGACTTGCCCAAGTCGTTTGCATTGTCAGTATCAAATCTGGTCCGATGAACATGGTCTGGCTATATAAGGATGACACGCATCTTGCCTTATGCCAGATCGAGATATTGAGACAAAAGGACTAGGGAATGTAGGATTCCAGTACAAGTGGGAGATTGTTGGGAATGTCCTGAAATCTACTGTACTATCTCTAGAAAGTATGATAAATGTCGAGATCAGACATAAGTCATAAATACTGGGTGATCATGATCGCTTGCTAGAGTCCGCTCTTGATCTATAAGTTTAGGACTTATTACCAGTATTGTATGATCCCAAAGGGTCACACACCATAGCTAACGGGAAAGTTAAGATGGAATTAATACGGTAAGATGCTAAGGCATTTACTGTATTTGTACAGAGAGTTGGGCAGACAACAAATGGGCTTTTGTCTGATTTGTGTCTTGGGCACAAAAAGACTAATGAGCCATTAGTTTAATTAATTAATTAAATTTGGGCCCATTAGTGAAATAAGATTGCAACAAAAGCATTCTTTTTGGTCTGCGATTTTTGGAGCTTGTGGCCGCGGCTCTCTCTCCTCCCAATCGTCTCTCTCTCTGTCTTGATTCCATCCGGTCTAGCAGCCATCCCCTGCTTGTAAGAGTGTGGATACCAAGGAGGAACAGGTATTCATCTGTTCTAATCTGATCTTGTCATTACCACCAATCATTCCGCTGCAAAGGTAAAGATCAGGTTTGTTTTATGATTCGATTACAAGAACCTAGATCTGTTTAAGATTATGTGCTAGGTTGCAATCTGAGAATTGAACCATGGAAAAAACGCATAATCTATCAGATATCGTCAATGAAGACAATAACGCTGTCCAAGTACTCTCGGAAGACGTCATTCATCATCTTCATGAAGGCTGCTGGCGCGTTGGTTAACCCAAACGGCATTACCACGAACTCGTAGTGTCCATAACGGGTCCGGAATGCCGTCTTCTTGATGTCCTCCTCTGCGATTCGGATTTGGTGGTACCCCGAGGCAAGATCGATCTTCGAGAACCAGGAGGCTCCCTGCAGTTGGTCCAACAACTCATCGATCCTTGGCAACGGGTACTTGTTCTTGATGGTCACCTTATTGAGGCTTCGGTAGTCGATACAACGTCTGAAACTCCCATCCTTCTTCTTGACAAACAGCACTGGCGCTCCCCACGGCGAACTGCTCGGTCGAAAAAATCCCTTCTCCACAAGATCCTCTAGTTGCTTCTTCGGCTCCGCCATTTCTGCAGGCGCTAAACGATATGGAGCCCTCGACACCGGTGCCGTCCCGGACTCTAACTCTATCGTGAAGGCCTCGTTCCGTTCCGGAGGTGGTCCCTTCAACGGCGCGAATACGTCCTCGTATTCCGCGGCCACCGGGATGGTCCCCAAACTTGGCGCTTCCCCTTCCTCAGTCATGGAGATGGTTGCCAGATATGCCTCGCTTCCTCTGCTGATCAGCTCTTCTGCTTGGATCATGGATATGACCGATATCCCTGTCCGCGTTTTCATTCCCCGGAAGACGATCTCTCCTTCTGCCCGGGGTAAGGTGATGGTCGCCTTGGCGCAATCCATTACCGCCTGGTGACGCACCAACCAGTCCATGCCCAGAATAACCTCGTAGTAGCCCAGCTCAAACCGTGCCATGTCTGTAGGTAGATCAACTCCGCCTATCGTCACTGGCACCTGCTCGAAGATTCCCGTGCCTGATACCTTCTCTGATCCGGCGGTCTCCACACTCATGATCCCGTCGATGAATCTGCCCTTAAAGGACCAAATTTTTGCGAACCGAGGACTCACGAAGCTATGGGTAGCTCCTGAGTCAAACAGGGTGTGGGCAGCCTTTCCCCCGACCACAACCGATCCTACACATTTACTAATCTAAGCTACTAGACTTTTGAGAACTACACTACCACAATTCACACATCGAGTAAGATTTACGTACCCGCGATCGGTTCCACTCCTCTAGGGGCGGCTGCATCATACACTCTGGTCCCCCCGCGGGTGGCGGTAGTAGTGGCTGCATCCCGGCTCCTCCCTGTCCTCCATGCGGTGGCGGTGGTAGCATCCTCACTTCCTCTTGCCCTCCTGCTCCCCTCCGATTAGTTGGATTGGTGCAATACCTTGCCATGTGCCCCACTTGGCCACAATTGTAACATTGTACCTGTGGGCAATCCCTCCTGAAATGGCCTGCTTGTCCGCACTGGAAGCATCCCCCAGGCGCTATTTGCCGCAATGGCTGCACTGGCAGCGGCTGTCCTTGCTGTGCTGGCGGTGCTAGCTGTGCAGGCTGTGCTTGGGCTGCTGGCGCCGCAACATAAGTTGTATCCCAGCTCCTCTTGACTCCCTTGTTGTTCCCGCTCTTCTGTTGCTTCTGCTCCTCTTCCCAGTCCGTCTCGGTGTCCGCTGCCTTCTCGATCAGGTCGTTGATGTCGTAGTAGTCCCTCTGCTTGCAACGGACCTTGAGCTCAATCTTCAACCCCGAGAGAAATTGACGAATCAACTCTCGCTCAGACAAATACCTCCCTGCAAACCTCCTCAAACGGTTGAACTCATCCCCGTACTGCCGTACGCTCCGGTTTCCCTGACGGAGGTTTCGGAACTCCCCCTCCAACCTGTCCATGGTCACTTCCGGGAAGTACTTCCGGTTGAACGCCTCGCGGAAATCCATCCATGTCAGCTGACGATCCTGAGCGCTCTCCTGCACTCCTTCCCACCAAACCAACGCATCATCCTTGAGATAGGAGGTTGCTATCTCCACACGGAACTCCATCGGGCACCTAGCAGTATCCAAACTCCGCTCCAACTTCCTTCTCCAGTTTTCTGCGGCAATGGCGCTGACACCTCCAGCAAAGTGGTCCATCTGCATCTCCCTCAGATGCTTCAACATGGTCCAGTAAGTCACTCCAGGCACCGCTCCTGGCGCCTGCGGTGGTGGTGGTGGCGGGTTCACCACTGGTTGCGGTTGAACGAATCCAAACCCCATTTGGGCGGCTTCTGCTCCTCCAGCAACAAAGCCGACTCCTCCTGGGGCGTTCACCGCTCCTCCCTGACCATTCTCAACTCCTCCCGGGGCTCCAGGCGCCCCGTTAGCATTCTCCGGTATCGCTCCGGGTGCTCCTGCTCCATTCCCTCCTGGCGCTCCTCCTGCCTCGGCGGCTATGGCAGCTTGTGCCTGCTGAAGCGCGAGCAGCTCTTGCAGAAGAGCGGCATCCACGGCTACCTGTCCAGCTACCAATACTGGTCCAGCTTGGTTTCCAACAACCGGTCCTTGGGGTCCGTGCACACTGGTGGCACTGTGCGTCGAAGAAGCCGGCACTGGTGCATCCTGGTTACGACGAGCTGGCGGGGTTCTTCTCTTTGGCGGCATCTGTTGCAAAAGAAGGACGATTTGAGTCAGTTAACGGCTGAATACTGAACTCACTTCCGGAGTGTATGTAAGGAGGAGATCGGAGTGGTGCCCCTAGTATCTAGCTTTTAGAAATCCCCAGTTGAGAAGAGTCAGAAAAATCTTGGAAACGGTTTTGAAAGGTGGTTTTGAAATCCGAATATAAATACCCCACCTAACCAGGGCAGGACTGGTTAGGTTTTAACCTGGCTCTGATACCAAATTGTAACACCCGTCCCCTCGATCCCAAGTAAACGACCCTTTTGACTCCACGAGTCATAGTCCACAATCGCGAACCAAGTCATAAACAGAGGACCAACACGCAAATAACTGAAAAGGTTTTACTTTATTAAAACAAAAGCCGAGTCTTACAAGGAAAACCGAACCAACTGAAATAGCTTAACGAAAACGGAAGAACCGCATAAGTCTCAACGCATAAAAAGAAACAGAAAGAAGAAAAAGAAGAGAAGGAAAATCCCGCTCCCAAAACGTGACACCACACCGTCCGTCTACCCCTGCAACGCTCCAGGGTTACCTGCAAAACAATCAACGAAGGAGGCCTGAGTAATTGGTTTACACCAATACCCAGTGAGGGCGGATTCAAGGAATACCGCTATCTCTACTTTATACTAGCACAACATCAAGAAAGAGTCCAAGATTAATAACATCTTGCACCCACGCCCGAAGGCACAATCAATACTACACCCACTCGTGCATACACACTCATGAGCCCCTCTCTAGCCTGAAGGCTCACACAACCGGCCCACCCGGTAACTTCCACGTCGGCCCGAAGGCACGGTAAACTTGGGGAGGCTTGCCAAGACCTCCCTTCCGACGATACAAGGGTCGCGTACCAAAACTCGTTATACGCGAGCCGCCAAGAAACACCCTTTCGAGGGACCTAAACAGTTCTAGCAAGCATAGCCTTCATACACAAGCAACAGTTTCGGGTTAAGTGATAACCTATAACTAAGTTCCGTTTTCGGTTTAAGCGACATCCTAGGTTCTAGGTTTTCATCCATCACATCAACGCAAATCAACAACTAGATCTACTCTACCTACGAAGACACTATTAAGCGAGGATTCGAATCTAAATACTGCGACAGAATAAGGAAGAGATCACGTTCAGTCCTCACCTTAGTCTAGATCTGGCGATTGGGAAGTAGATCTAGGATTCCTGCACACAGATCTAGGTTTAGAAGACAGATCTAGAGAAAAGAAGAACAGATCTAGGGTTTTGTCCAACAGATCTGGATAAACGACGAAGATGCGGTTCAGATCTACCACTCCTATCCATCAGAAGCATAGATCTGACACAGATCTGAGGAAAATAGAGAGATACGGTCCAGATCTACAACTTCTATCCATCAGAAGCATAGATTTGGAGCAGATCTGAGCGAGAGAGAGAGACGGAATGGAAGATACGGTTCAGATCTACGACTTCTACGGATCAGATCTGATCTAGAAGCATAGATCTGAAGCAGATCTGGGTTTAGAAGGAAAAAACAGTGCAGATCTGAGAATTCCAGATATCTCACCTTAAAAACGAGTAGATCGGAGGGCTCTACACTCAAACGAATCAAGAAGACGGCAACTCGGGGTGCGGGATCGAAAACGGCGGCGTTCGGCGGTCTCCGGCGAAGATTCCGGCGACTCGCGGCGGCGGCGGTCGGCGGAGCGGCTGCGGTCGGGGCTCCGGCGGTCGGCGGTCGGCGGCGGCGGTCGGCGGTCGTCGGCGGTCGGCGGTCGGCGGTCGTCGGCGGTCGTCGGCGGCTCCGGCTGGTCGGCGATCGTCGGCTGGCTCGGGATGCGGGCAGAGCTTCGTTGTCTCGAACTTTGTGCCAAATGAGAGGGGCTGCTGCTCCTTTTATAGGGGGTGGAGCTAGGGTTTTCCTTTCCCTCGGGTTGGGCCTTGGGCTTCTGGCCCACTCCTCTCTTTTCTTTGGGCTCAAGCAAAGCCTTAAGGCCCTTTTCCCCTTTTCCTTTGGGCTCAAGTAATTCCTCTTGGGCCTTTCCTTTGGGCCCAAGTTTAGGTATGTTACAACTTGTCTCCATAATATGAATCATATGTTAGTATAAATAAGATGTTTGCCTTCTTCCATTTTGATATCATCAACGAGAAGGAGAAAAAGAAGAAGAGAGAGAAGGAGAGAAGAAAGAAAGAAAAAGATAGAAAGAAAACTAAGAAAATAAAATAAAAGCATGAAGGGAAAGGAAATATGTTATGCTGATATATTCTCGAAAATATTCTTTGGAAAAGAGATTTATTTTCGATGTAATAACTTTTCCGATAAACCGTATTTTTTTGGTTTAAAAATCGGATAGTCGGAGTAAGGTTCATCGGTAGAAGCAAGGTTCGAGTTCGGGTTTGTGAAAGGAGTATCATGATTTAGGTTCGAGGTTCGGGTCGAAGTTTGGTCAAAAGTCGTTCCGGCCACATTCACCTTGCAGCCAAAATCACTATGAGTTAATGATGCTTTATTGATTGTTACATTATAATAGATATAGTCTGCATATAAATCTGATAACACATAAACCCCAAAGTCTATAGAAATATAACTTGAATTGAAAATGGACTTAAAGCGGATTAAGTTTAATAAATAATTGGATTAAATAAACCGGCTAGGAAAATTAATATGCATTGTATGTTTAAGTTCTGAAAATGGCATGTTGATTGCTTAGATAGAATTGATTGACTGCGTAGTTAGAATAAATGATTGATTGTTGATTGAGTAGTATAGTATATGCATATTAAGTCAATAAGAACTATAATTTATAAAGAACCAAGATAATAAGTTATAGGAGATAATAACAAAAATAAGATAAGAAGTAAATAAACTTAAGATAAATAACCGGACTAGGAATAAATAGAAATGACATGAACTAAATAAACCGGATTAGGGAATTAATAAATTAAATAAAGAAGTGAAATTGGATTTAAATGAGCTATGAAGTTAGTAAACTTACTAACTTCAATCTAGTGGATAATTAAAGAAATAATTGAGCGTAGATAATTAAAACTAATAAGAATTAAGTAAAGCTAAAAACTAAACTAAGTAAATTGTTGATTTGTTGAATTATCGATTGAATTGTTGAATTTGATTTGTTGTGGTTACCTATGACAGGTGGGCCGGATAGGTCGGGTTGAGTTAGTGGTGATATTGAGTATAGTGGTGTTGTGGTTTTAACTTTCGGGATAGCATCCAGATACTTGGGTCAAGTTGTTATTTGGTTGATTGACCTTATCGATCTTGTGTTCAATCGCAGAGTTTCAGTGAGTCTGGTTGCGTGTCATAGAATTTGTTATTTTGGTTAAGATTGCTTAGCGTGCGTTAGATCCCGTAAGTCTGGTGTGGCGTTCCGGTGCTTCCTTCCTAATTAGATCCTCGGGAGATTCTGGTCAGTACACATATCTTCGGATAGTGGTTCTGGCTAGGCGTTGACATATGCGGGTGATGCCAGTCGGTGTGCATAGAAACTTTGGGTATCGTGGGATAGTCCGAACAACCGCCTATTGATGGAAAGAGAACAGTGTTCTAGTCGGAGTACTTCGTGTTTACGTCTAGGACTCTGGGAGGTTATATTTGTATGCAGTTAGGTGTTCCTGAGGAAGATTACCGAGTTCGCGTTAGGGGCCCATGGTTTTGAGTAAGCGTTAGATTGGCGTTTAGTATTTAGATCGAGTCTAATCGAGAGTATGTGCCACAGTGTTCTCGATTTCATTCGTTTGTGGTGTGGGTTATGTTCAGTCGTTACGTGGTTGTAGCACGTAATCGGTTTGTATTTTTGTTTTCGTTGATTGTTATTTTGGGTTTGTCGGGTGGGGTTTAGCCTTTGCAGTTGGGAGCCAACTCATTGAGCGATCTTAGATTGCTCATAAAAACTTTTGTTTTGTAGGAAGCCTTAGCGGGATACGGGGTAGTTGGATTATAGGCCAAGCGGAGTAGATTTTTCATGCCTTTGTAAAGTGGTATTTTCTGAGTTTATTTAGTATTTCGGTTTTAATATTAAGTCGGTACCGCACTTGTGTTTTCATTATATTGTATCATACATTTATTTTCATGAAATAAATATTATGTTCTTTTGTATTGTAATGTGAATAACTCCGATATTAGACTAGTCCGGTCTAACACAACACGCTGACGCGGTACGGGTTGCAAAGCCTTTGGTCGTCGATGCGTGGAACACAAAATTCGATGCTAGAGATGGATCGGCTAGATTTTCTGACTCAGGCTAAACTCTCTCCGTCTTCGAACGTAACAACTTCTTTCTGTTTGAATTCACGAGTTTGAACGGTCATGTTCTTGTTTGATTGTTGGCGGCCAGCTCGTCGTCGGTCAGAAAAATTCGGGAAGGGGGTGTTACATTAGGGATTCATAACTTCTAATTCTTCATCTTAGGTTGTTCTTAATCCATGATATTAGGTTGGTTCTTGCAATGAAAGTTGGTTATTTAGCTAGAAAGAACTATAGTGAGCAAATTACCTATCCGCAAAGAGATTTGGTTTAGGGAATTTGTGAACAAATCAAACTTGTACTAATTGCATGTTTAGACTTGAGGATTCACAAAGAAATTTGGTTTCCTAAGTTATTAGACATAAATAGTTTCCGCAACGGCACTTGGTTGACTTTATCTTCGTGTTTGAGTTCTAGAACATTGATTTGAATCCTCATTTTATTCATAATTTCTTGAGATTTCCCTGAGCATGCCGTTTTCTTTAATTGATTTACATCTCGTTTTATTTCGCACTGTTTTTACTGTTTAAAACCATTATACTTAACTGAATTTGATTACAATAAGTTTATCATATGAAACTAGAGTCTTTGTGGATCCGACCTCTATATATTACAATTGTATTATGTGCACTTACAGTGTAGTTCTAGGAAAAGTAAACTTTGAGCATATCACCTGCAACTTTTATGAGAAGACCCTCTCTGATTCAAATCCACTGAGTAAACCCACTCAGCCTTTCAAGTGAGCTCCACCTTTCTTAGTGTTCTCTGACCCTAAGAAACTCCAATGCATTATTAAATTTGCCTACAAATAATACCTTGGTGAAGATGTCTGCAGGATTATGAGTTGTTGCAATTTTCACAACTTGAATAACTCCATCATTGATCAGATCTCTTATGTGAATAAAGCAAAGTGTGAACCGATCAAACTTGTACAAAAATTAATGCTTGACTATAAAACTAGCAAAAATGAGGTTCATATATAAAGTAGGCTGCGCAGGGAAAGTTGGTAATGTAAATTATTATGTTTGAGTTTGAGATTGCGCTTGAATTATACTTTGAATAATTGATTGATCCACGATTCTAGATTCCTACGAAACGCCTTCAACCCAACACCTTTTATAACTGTTTTACCTACCATTTTATTTCTATTAGGTTACAACCACAATCAAAACCATTTTTAATTGTCTTAACTTCTCTTTTATTTACAAGAATCTTAGTGCAACATTGGTCTTTTTGGATTCGACCCCTTTATATTACCTGTGATTTGATGTGCACTTGCAGTGTTCTATTTAGGAATTCAAACCTAGGTATCAAAATCCTTTTACACCTTCGCGATAGCCTCTAAAATCACCTTTATTGGCTCTCGACTCTAGTTTCCCTTCAATAGAGTGAACGTACACTATACATACAAACTGTTTCATACTTGTATAGTTTGGGACTGATGAAGTCCATATTTCCTCAGGTGTGTCAAAGTCTATAGCGGATGATGGAGATATATTGATTAGGTAGACTGAAGTAGAGGCTGACTCAGCCCAAACTTTCTGACCCAAACCACTTTCACTGATCATACTTATGACCTTATTCGTTATAGTCATGTTGAGTCGTTATGCTACCTCATTCTGCTGCGGGATATACATGCATGTTTTATGCCTTACAATCCTATCTTGCTTGCATTGACTATCAAACTTGTGGTTGCAAAACTCCAGCCCATTATTAGTATGTTGCTTCTTTAATCTTCTTCACGATTGAACCTCTACCATTTGTTTCCACTCTAAAAACTTGTCAAATGCTTCATCCTTTGTTCTAAGAAAGTATCTCCAAATCTTCCTATACCAATCATCAGTAAAGGATATGAAGTATTGATATTTACCTAGGTTTGGAGTAACATTCGGTGACCCCCAGAGGCCTGAGTGAACATAATCCAGATTTCCTTTAGTCACATGTTGAACAGAACCGAAACTAACTATGTGTGTCTTTCCAATCACACAGTCTTAGCAGAAGATTATATATGACACTCTATCCTTCCCAAAACAACATTTCTTTTCCAAAATGTCCTAACTTTTCTGAAAAATGTGTCCCATTCTACTATGCCACAGATGAGTCTGATCTGATGTTGAGCTAGCAACTGTTGATTCACTCTTTGTAGCCATACATGATTCTGCCCTTTTTGCTGAACCTTGCAGAATGTACATAGCATCTCTCTCTTTCCTGATACCTTTTAGAATGATAGTACAGCCTTTAACAACTTTTAGAACTACATTAGATCCTTGAATTCACATTTCTTGTTCTCTAAAGTTCCTAAGGATATAAGATTCCTACCAATGGCAGGCATATATCTAACCTCATGAAGAACAGATGTGGTTCCATCCGGATTTTTGAATCTGATTGACCCTATTCCTTTCACTTCAGAATGTGAGTTATTTAGCCATTCTTACTATGCTTATTGTTAGTTCCTTAAGATCCATAAGCAGTTCTTTCCTAGGAGTCATGTGAAAGGAATAACTAGTATCTAACACTCACTCATCTTGATCTAATTTTTCATGTGATAAGTTTACCTCAGAAGTAATCGATCAAGCCTGCTATATCTTACACATCATCTTTAGCCATTCCTGATTCACACACTTTGTGCCTGATTCTTTCTCTTGTTTCTTTCCAACCATTTGTGACACTGCTTCTTGTAGGGCCTCTCCTTTCCACATATCCGACAGATGTTCTTTCCTTCTCTTGATTTGGAGCTTGGCCTATTGAACTTTCCTTTACCCGAATGAGACTGGCGTTCTCTATATTCTGACCTTCCTCTGACATAATGACCCTCATAGCTTGTCCTATGCGAAGTCTTGAGACCCTTTTATTCTGATCTCGCAACACTTGCCACATCCTCCATTTTAATGGCTTATTTGATATACTTTAGTGTTTCCTTCAAATGATCACATTTTGGTGGTAGACCATTCAGAAGGAGAATTTCCTGCACTTCTTTGGGAACTTCTACGCTAAGATGACTTAGCTCACTAACTATCTTCAAGAAGTCATCGATATTCTCATCGACGGTTTGATGATCCTCCATCTTCAAACTGTAAAATTTGAGTTGTACATTGACTATGTTTGACAAGGACTTAGGCATGTATAGCGGTTATAGGAGATCCCAAGTCTCAGCTGCAGTGGTGCATTTCTAAATCTTCTGCAAGACATGATCTCAGACGTTCAAATATATAGTATTCATTACCTTATCACACCATTCTGATCTCGCCTCTTCTTCTTCGAGGATATTCTTATTATTCTTCTCAGAAAATCCTCATCCATGTCTTTCGATTTGTGTTGCTTAGTCTTTGTTATCTTCTTTGTGAGCACATCTTTTAATCATGGCATGCTTAGGTAAACGTACATCCCGTCAAATTTCTCGATAGAGGTCGAAAACATCATCATCTTAGATTGACTTTCTCAAATCGCCAATCTTGCTTCCTTTTTCCGTCGATCGCACAATGCTTTGATACCAATATGAGCGAATTTGATCTTGGATTTTCTTGACTGAGGCTAGATTAGAACGAATTGAGCTAATACTAAAGAAAGAACAAACACGCAAATATTACCAGTGTTCACCTCACTTCTCGGTGTGAGAGGAAGCTATACTCACCGGAGCTGAATTAATCAGCAATTCAGTAGAATCAGCTCAAAACTCGAGCTCTTGGTCGATCTCTATAATGGGGGGGAATACTCGATCTTGATATGTTACACACTTAGATCACCAAGTCTCAAATATAGAGAAGACGGAGAATACAAATTTATATTTAGTTGTTTGCAATCGATCAGTCATGTGTCACCACATGTCTTAAGTACATTTCATAAGAAGACCATGTTCGTTTCGCAGTCGCTGTTGCCAGCGACTGTCGCAGCGACTCCAAATTAGCGATTAACAATTCAAATCCGGTCGCTGATTTTAATAACGATTGTACGGCGATTTAAAAAAAAATATTTAGCTACAATCGCAGCGACTCTAAAACGAACAACACAGCGACAACGACTCTAAAACGAACAACACAACGAGTGTTGCAGCGCCTATCGCTGTCGGTGGTCGCTAGCGAATGCGAAACGAACATGGCTGAAGTCAAGAGTGTCTTCTTCTCGTAGAGACTTCTAACTGCCTAAATGACTGTTGGATATGGGACATAAACCTTCAGAAGGATATGAGAAACTGAGTCTGTTGGGTACGCTATCGTTACTTTCCTTGATTGAAGACTTTAATAACAACAGAATCAGACAGAGAAAATTCAATAAGTTACTCAAATTTTGTTCGAGAGATCCTGGAAAGATTGGAGCCGATCGATGTTGGAATTAATTTTAAGGTAGATGAATCTTGCACTCCCGATTGAGAGGACTCTGAAACTACCAAGAAGGTATGGGCGGTTAGACCGAGTGACACCGAGCTATAAGCTTATCCCCGAGAAAGAGCAGTGTCCAGTCAAGGACATGGTACTGACCAAGTATGAAGAAGCATTGACGAGAAGCTAAGATGAGATGCTTGAGGCTGATATGTTGGTGGAACATCTGAGATATACAGTGGAGAGCGCTGAGAAAATTGTAGAGGGAAATATGAAAGTGAAAGACCTTGGATTTATGTTCTATAGATGCATCGAAAAGCAATGTGGTCGTGATATTTCTGAAATAGTGAGACAAGACCACAAGGAGGTTTTATCGTGTGATCTTATACTTGTTCATGAAGCAGAAACTCAATGATCTCACAGTTTTTGTTTTTTGTTTTTTGTTGAGAAAAAGGCTTCAATGATCTCATACTTGTTCATGAAGAAAAAATGAAGTCTGGCTAGAAGCAAGTCATTAAAGAAAACACTGCAAAGCAAAGAGAATTCACTACACAAAGCCACAGGAAAAAAACTGAAGGGGAAACAAAAAAATTTGAATCAGATTTTAGACAGCCACGAATGTTTAACAGATTAGGTTAATCTTTTTGGTTGTTTTGTTTCAACATACGAAACTACCCAACTATGTATTATGTTTATTTATTTTGGTTGTTTTGTTTCAATATATGAAACTTTTTATGTGAAAGTTTTTATGAATTATAAAAGGCATAGTTTTAGACAAGCATGTCAAAGTTTCCAACCCAAATCTCAACCTCGCTATAATATGTATTATTTCTTCTACACAGTCTCCTAATTTCCTTTGCAAATTGCACGTTAATTCTCCAGAAGACGAGTTGCTGAAACACTCAAACGCAGTTGCTATATGAAAGGGTTCAAAGCAATAGCAATAAAAGTTCATGTACTAAAAATTCCTCGTCTCTTGATTGTCCGACTACAATTATTTTGTTTTCCTGTTCTTTTAGACTAATGTATTATTATTATTATTTTAACTCAACAACGAAGACAAGTACACTCAACAACTTAAATTCCCTATCCAAAACACTCATCAAAATAAAGCTGTGAAAGGTATCAAAGCCATAGAGGATATATCACACCAGCTTGAAACTTCTAATTTGAGAGCATAAATCAACATCACATGTACATACTTCTCCTACATCTTTATCAACCATAAACCAATACATCTATTAAGATCGAATATATATAAATTCACCCACAAACACAAAGGCGAAAAATCATACGAATGAAATGATGAGTGCCATCCACTGAGGGAGGAGTTTGGGATATGTGCCAGACACAAGCAATGTAAGACCACGTACATCGTGGGATTTTAGCAGGTTTTAGGCGGAATATCCTAGGAGGTTTGATTAAAAAAAATGAAAACAAGTATATTTGTAAGGATCGATCCTTAAATTAGAACTTTAAGAACCCGTTTCTTAAAAACGTGGCACTCTCCCATTCGTTATTTTTTTTTTCCGCTTCATTCCTCTTTCTTGTCTGATTTGAGAAAGAGAGAGACAAGAACAAGATGCGTTCATCCGAATTCTCAGTGCAACTTGACAAGTTATCATCATCTCTCAAATCAACATCCTTCGATCACGCCTCACCTTGATTCGATTCGATCTCCAGATTCGTCGGCTCGGTGAGTGTTTTCTAATCCAGATTCGATCTCCAGATTTGTGCTTATCCTTTCTTCATGTTGCATAATGGAAGATGTTAGATCAACCCACTGCACAGGTCTGTCTAATCAAATTGGATTGAAGTATTGATCTTGAATACGGTTAATCAAATTGTCAACGATCAATGGTTATTGATTGAAGTTTTTTGTCTTGTTTTGGGAATGTGAGATGCTTGAATCTCATTTTATTGCTTTAATTGTCTATCGAAGATTGTAGATGAGAACTTCAATGTGAAAATTCTAACTTCTTTTTGGGAGTCTGATTGTGTAGATATACAAAGATATTGGAGAGAAGTATGGAGTTGTGTAATCGGACGAGCTTATCAAAAACCATGGGGCGGATCTCATCTCAGGTATCATCATATCCTCTTCCTCTTCGTGTGTTTCCTCTACTCCACCACTAGGCAATATGTTCCTGTGTGGTTTGAATTCCAGATTTTACATAGATATTGCATTATGCTTAGTGTTAGTGCATCTATTACCTCAAACTTAACGTTTATCTCCCCAAAGGTGATTTCTTTTTAACTCCTGTGATGATCTCGATTCATGGTTCTTGTCAATTTTCAATGTAAGGAAAGTTTTGTTCTTTCTCACACTGTACTCTAGTTGGACTTTAGCATCTGAATGATGAATCTCATCCTTTCATATAATTATGATTTTGATTTTATTTGGGTTTGGTAGTTCAAATTCTTAGTCATGAAAGTAACTCAACAGCTAAGTTTTCAGTTTGACTTTTCTGTGGATGAAATTAGAACTCAGTTGTATTGATTACCTTGAAACTGATGAACTCTGTGTATCATACGTCTTTAGCTCTGATGATTTCTCTTAATGAGGTTTATGATAGACGAGATCCTTAAGCTTTGTGCTTGCGTTACATACCTTTGCTTGGTTACAATACTCTCTATCTTTGGGTTTGATATAAGTTCTTGGGCAGTACTTTACACTAACTTCACTTATATTGGTAGTTGCAGTGATTGTCTACGTTGAATCTTGTGCTTGTGCTCCACTTATATAAGACATATGAATATGTTTTTTCTTGCTTGTGCTCTGAAACTTTTCGTGGAAAATGATAATAGTTCCTTTTCTAGAAAGTCTAGTCCTTTTGTTAGATCGATATCTTTGTTTATCTACTTTGTGATCAGATGCTATTCCTACAAGAAAGGCTGTGCTTTTGAAAATATATGTAGCAATGAAGGCGATGCCTTGGTACACTCTTCTTCCAACTGTCTCCGAGTTTATGATTGAAAGTGGTTGGACCAAATGCTACTGTAGAATAGGCGAATTCAGCTGGATCTTCTATCTTGTTTCCATTGCTACGTATCTTGTTTTAGTTGAGTTTGGTATTTATTGGATGCACAGAGAGCACAGAGAGCTTCATGACATTAAGCCTCTATATAAGATTGAAAGTGGTTGGACCAAATTTCAATTAAAATGTTAAAAAAAAAAATTAATGTTAAGAACCCCACTTAAGGGTTCATCAATGGATGAGCAAAACATCATAAAGTTCTTAACAATTTTAAACCAACTAAAAAACCATTAAAAATTCTTAAGAACTCCAAAATGGGGTTAAACAATGTACATGCTCTAATATAGTCCATGTTCTCAGCACTCCCTCCTGTCCTGTATCAACCATACATATCACGAAGAACATTATATATGAGGTTTTGTGTCGATTTGCATTCAGCAATGAAGTTGGCTAAATCATTGTGAGAGACCGATACAAAATGGATCCACCACTTAGGAATGATTATATTAACTTGAATGTAATGAAATAAGTAAAGAGTCATAATAGATCAAGTCGTTAAACTAATCAAACAACAATTTAATGTCTACAAAAAGTCAAAAAGAGGAACTGCAATAAATATCACTTCTTTATTGTATCGACTAGTTTCTTTACTCGTTTTTTGCCTCTACCTTGCTGGATTTGAACCAAACTTGGAACATAACTGAAAATAAGTGGGCACAATGATACGTCTGTAGTTTCTGAAAAAGGGAGTTCTGTGTAATACTTATCAATCGTGTAGGCAGTCTTCTTGCTTGGCTCATAACATACATTACAGCACACAACCACTTTCTTCTCCTCGTCGATAACAAAACTTGTTGGGATCTTGTGAAAAAATCTACTGTCACTATCTAAATCAACAGTAAAGGATTTGGTCCACAATGCGGCTTCAGTATCGATTTTATTGGTCACCCACACCTCCATCTTTGGTGTAGGCAAGAATTGATGTATCACTGAGAGTTGTTCTTCTCTAACAACTGATAGAGCCGTACAACCACCACTCTGAAACGCAGGAAGACACAGACGTCTAAATCTCTCTCTTGTAAAATCAAAACTTTGTAAGAACTCCGACTTGTCTGTTTTATCAGAAGCAAGCCAGTAAGCATTTCCTTTCAAAGACACACCCGGGGATTCTATGATACAGTCGAGAGCCACAGCATCAAGAACCCTCCATGAATCAGAGCTAAACTCATAAATTTCAAACACATCAAATTTGACGTTTTCTTTGTACCACAAAATTTTGTAGCTATGGCAAAAATTGTTGTTTTCGTGACCTAGAGCAAACGTAGAGTATATCTTGTGATCCGTTTTGATTTGGATCCATCTTGTTTCGCCCAGACATGGATTCCAAACCACGACTCTATTGTCCCTGGTGGTGGTGCATAACAACAAACCGTCGCAGTGAATTACGTCGACTGTATCGAATTGTTCTGACATAGAATGAGATTTTTTTAGGCGAAGTGGAACCTTAAACTTTATAGATGGAGCAGCGACGTTGAGATTAACGCTCACTGAGCAAACTGTATATCCCTTCAACATGAGAACAAGGGACTCCTTTGTAGCTCTACGAAAGTGCTTCTGGATGAATCTCCGGTCTTTGAATAAAGCATGCCATCGTTTGCAAGTAGATCTCAATCGTTTCAAAGATGTGGCTGGAACCCTAAATAGTATTTCCTCTATCAATTCCGGCGGAAGATCGGACATTATCATTGTGATCTGTCAACGAAGAAGAAAACGACTAGGGGATATATGAGTTGGAATTAGGGTTTAGGGTTTATATATATTATTTTTTTGCTTGAACCAGTCTTGTCTTATATTGACAAATCTCTTTTAGGGGCTCTTTTCGAATATTATGGTTAGAGCTGTACGGTCTTTTTCGCCCCCAGTCCCATTTTTCTAGACTGACTCGGCTTGGTTTTGGCTCATGGTTTTGATAAACTTACCCGGTTTTTACTATTTCTAGAAAAAATTTCAAACCATACCGCCTTTGCTTTCACCTAACCAGGTTCAAACCCCCCCCCCCCCCCCCCCCCCCCCCCCCCCCACTTTTGACGGCGGGTCCGCCACTCCTTCTAATAAGTCGCCTCTGTCGGCGGGTCGGCCACTCCTTCTAATAAGTCGCCTCTGGCTTCATTTCCGGCGGCTCCTCCTGGTTAATCTCGAGTGAGTCTCGACGGTTTCTACTCGATCCCCAAGAAAACCACCGCAAATCTATCTTCTCCGGATTTTATCTCCGACTCACGACTCACGACGTCCTAACTACCTTCTCCGTCGACCGCAATGCTTAAGCTCCGCTAATCTTACACGGTACTGTCTTCTCCAAACACCATAGTAAACAGTTTTTTTGGAGCTTATTCTCGCCATACCCTTGTATTCTAATTCCAGTTAGTACTCAAGTACCGTCTTGATAAGCTCTACTCGACCTACTGATACTCTTAGAACTAAATTCGTTTTGGTATTGTCTGGGATTTGAACTTCCTTAGTACCTCTGCAAAGTTTTCTTGAAATATGTCTCTAATTTCTTTCTTCCATAAAGGGAGAGTAACAGGTTCCGACCTGGGAAATAATTGCTTCCAATATAGCTTCCAATCGGAAGAAGACATGACGAAGGTCTTGGATAATCGACCATACCATTTTGCAAAATAGATGGTCATATTGCAAAGATGGAAACCGGTTATCAACCATGCTTTCCCTTCACATATTCTTTTTTTTGGATTGAAATAAAAGGTATACTCTTACATTATTGGAAAGAGGACCTTATCAAAAATATAGGATTTGAGCTTGGAGAACTCCAATACTTTGAAATCACCAAGACAACAGAGAAAATCAAGGTCTCCATCAATGGACTTGAACCCCTTGTGAAGGAAACCATTATTGAGTTCGCTGAAGGCGTTGAAGTTGTAGCTACCCTGGAGTACTCAAAACTGGAAAACCAATGCTCTTTGTGTTACACACTGTCATGTAGATCCAAACTATCCTCTGAAAAAAAATCCAATCGAGCGCCTTCGCACTCAGTCAGAGCCCACACTGACACACAACGCTTCTCTCAAACATCTCATTCTTCAAATGTTTTTAGTATGCGTATCGACAGACATGGACGGCCTTTTGGAGAAAGACCATCTGCAAACGCTACTTCAAAGAAGCCTTCTCCAGTGAAGGGAGCTAACCTGAAGCGCGGGGAAAAAGAAATCAGGGGAAAATCTAATGCTCCCTCGGACATCAAACAAAAAGATCCCATTCAGCAACTTGTCTTAGGCACGATGAGGAAAGGAAAATAACATAAAGAGAAAAAGAACTGAGGGACCACCTTTGCCAGAAACATGCAACCAGCTCGAGCTACCACTTTCGAACCAATCAAGTCTGGTGAGAAAAGCATGCATCTGAATCAAATCAACAATATGATCTCCCTAAGTCTCCTGCTTACTCACGACCTGCTCTAGAGAGAAACTTAGAACTGAAATCTTTCCAACCTCTACAGTGCTCGAATGAAGAAATCCTAAATGAACTCCATGAAGTTACCATTCAATACATTATATGTGGAGATCCTGCAGAAAGTTCAGCACGCAGACAGTGAGTTATTGTTGGGGAAAATCGTGGGCTTATGCCAGAAACTGCAGCACTAATTGCGGCGGCTGAAATTCTCAATCTCCACCACAACCCCACCCCCATCTCATGCACCGGAGGCTTTATAGAACTTTCAAAACTAAGACTTGAATGATCCGCTTGATGTGCCTCAGCTCCTACAAAATAGTTTCATGACAGCCAAAATAAAAGGGGTCGTCCTCCTCTAAAGAAATAAATAAGCAACAACCCCCTACTTATTTCTGGCTCAAATTCACGTAAGAGGAAAGTGAGACAGGTTAGCCAATCACCGAGACCTCGCTCACTGATATATCATGGTTTTTACCTGTTTTAAGCCATGATATAAGAGTGTTTTAGAGTCTTTTGTAGTGTCTTTCGAGTCATTACAGGTGTTTATTAGGTACATGCACGTTTGGAGGTTACTTGGATATTATGGCGCATTCTGGAGCATTTTGGAACATAAACCCGAGAAGAAGAAGTCACACGAGTCAGGCAATTCTCGGCGAGTTTTAGTGAATATTTGGAAATTGCAACTTGACCCAGAAGTTTCTCATATTTACAAAGTGACCCAAGTCGTGTTTTAGCTATTAAATTAGGTTTTACAGCCACTTATTAGAAAGCTTTTCTTGAAGAGAGTTTAAGAGATTTTGGGGCTGGTTTTGTTCTCGAGAGAGACTTGATTTCAAACCCCTGTTCTTATTCCTTTGATTAATCTATGATATCTATTTTGACTATGTTTTCTGTTATGATTGCTATGTCTGAGTAGATCTCTTGTTAGGTTAGGGATTCTCATTAGGGATTTGAAGAAATGTTAGATTAACTAATTTATTTAGATTCATCATCTAGTTCTTCATCTAAACTGTTCTTAATGCTTAATCTGAACTGGCTATTTAGATCATTGATTTTAGGTTGATTCACACAATGAAGGTTGGTTAATTAACTAGATCTGATTTAGGTGAGCAATTTATCTATTCGCAAAGAAATTTGGTTTAGAGAAATTGTGAACGAACGAACTTGGAATTAATGCTTGTTTAGAACTCTAGGATTCGCAACGAAAGTTGGTCTGCTAGGTTGTTGGACATAGATAATTATCGCAGCGAAAGTTGGTTAGTTATACTTTTGTGATTCTAGTTAAAAAACGCTATAGATTGAATTTTGACTGTTATTAATCTGATTTCTGATATTCTGAGAACTTTCTGAAACCTGACGCCTTCGTTAATTGTTTACTTTCACCTCACTTCATTCGTTTACTTGATGTCTTGTTTACTGTTTTGAATCTGATTTGCTTAGCTTAATTCGAATTACTCATAATCTATCGTGTGACCGAGAGTCTCTGTGGGATTCGATACCTTTTATACTATAATTGCATTACATGTGCACATGCAGCAGTAGAATAGGGATTAAAACTAGACCTATCAAGTTTTTGGCGCCGTTGCCGGGGACTCTTTGAGTTCGCCGATAGATTCAGTATTAGGATTTAGACTAAGCATTTTTCTTATTTTTCTTGTTTACTCACGTTCTTGTTTCTTTGGTGTTGCAGGAATCGCGATGCATCGATCGACACGGTCCTTTGTATCGATCGACATCGTTTTCGCATTGCATCGATCGACGCTCTACCTGCATCGATCGACACAAGCCGCGACCAGTGACACCGAGAGCTTGAGCACTTAGCAGGTTTCTTCTCTCTATGGAGCCTGCGATTCTGATTCGCGGTGAGGACGGTATTTTACGAGACCAAGAGAGTTATATACGCAATGCGAAGGGTCAGAAACTGGATGGGGAAGGAAACCCCATCATACCAGAGGTTGCCGTGGGCGCGGAACCTACACATGGTCAGAAGAAAACACTTGCTGACTATAACATACCAGATTTGTTCTATGATAATTGGTCTGTATTAGGGGTCAGGTTTTAATCCTATTCTACTGCAAGTTCACAGTTATGCAATTATAGTATATAGGGTATCGAAATCCACAAGGACTCTGGGCAACGATAGATTAAGAACAGTCAAGTTTGAACTAGATGAAAGTAATGAGAAACTAAAAGCAAGCAGAAAAGTAAATCAATAGCAGGAGTGGTTTGTGAGCAAGGAAGCGAACTGTTAGGTCAAGGGAGTTCTCAGGAAATCAGGAACATAAATAAATCAATCGGGATCTAATATCATAAATCTGTTCTAGAATTGGAATCATGGAAGTATAAGAAACCAACTTTCGTTGTGAATCCTATCTATGTCTAACAACCTAGCAAACCAACTTTCGTTGCGAATCTTAGAGTTCTAAACAAGCATTAATCACAAGTTCGTTCGTTCGTTCACAATTCCCCTAAACCAAATTTCTTTGCGAGTAGATTAAATTGCTCATCTAGGTTCTTTCTAGCTAATCAACCAACTGTCGTTGTGGAAATCAACCTAACATCAATAATCTGGGTAGCTAATTCAGATTAAGCATTAAGAACAATCCTAGATGAAGAACTAACAAGTATGAATCCCTATAGATTTATCAACCTATAATTCCATGAAATCCCTAATGAGAATCCCTAAACCTAACAGGTAATCTACTCAGAAATGATCATCGAGACAGAAAACATCATGAATAGAAAACCAAATATCATAAAATCAAGTAAAGAACTGGGGTTCGAAATCAAGTCTCTTTTGAGAACAGGATCAAACCCTAAACTCTCTCTGAAAGCTTAAGTAAAGCGTAGCCTAAACAATGGCTTAAAAACCCTAATATAATGATCTAAACTCGGTTGGGGCTTCTTTGTAATTATCAGAAACTTTTGGGCAAAAGTGAAAATTCCATAAGTCTTCATTAAACGCTTGCGAGAAGTCTGTGTCGACCTTGTGTCGATCGATGCACAAGATGTGTCGATCGACACAGGTCTGTGAAATCGACAGTGAAGTCTATCTCTCGGCCAAATGCTCCAGAATGCTCCAGAATGCGCCATAATGTCCAAATCCGCTCCAAACGTGTCTAGACCTGAAAACATAAATAATAGGACTCCAAAGACTCTAAAAGGCTTGATAAGAAGACATATACCATGGTTAAAAACCCTAAAATCCATGGTATATCAGTCTGCAATTCGACCACCTCCATTTACCAGAGCTGAGTTTAGGCTGAAACCAGAAAACTACGCATTGGTTGGACAGCATCAGTTCCATGGTCTTTCTAATGAGCATCCTATGGATCATATAGATACATTTGAGGAATTGGCTAGCAGTATTAAGGCTGAGGGAGTTTCTTCTGATTATCTTTTCTGTAAGCTCTTCCCATTCTCTCGTAAAGGAGAAGCAGCTTACTGGATGAAACAGCTACAGCCAGGATCTTTGACCACTTGGGATGCAGTCAAGAAAGAGTTCCTTTGACACTTTTATGACGAGGCTAGATCCGAACAGCTTAGACACGACCTCTTGACATTCGAGCAGGAACCTACAGAGTCTTTTAAGGCAGCTTGGATGAGATTCAAAACGTACCAAAGAGATTGTCCACACCATGGTTTCTCTGAGGTGCAGCTTTTATGTGCCTTTTTCAGAGGTTTGGACTTTTGGTATCAGAAAGCTATGGATGCAGCAAGCAATGGGAACTTCTATACCAAGACTCCAGAGGAAGCTAAAGAGCTTATTGAGAACTTGATAACTAGCAATAGTGTCAAGAATGCTGACAAGGAGAGGCAGAGATCTGGTGGCAAAGATGATAGCCTGCAGATAGTTGATATGAGGGACAAGATGGATTCTGTCCACATCATCCTAGTCAGGAAGAGGCAAATCAGATATGATGCAGTAGCTAAAAGGTTTGCAGAGGTGAATTATATAGATGGAGATGATTACCATGGACAAACATATAGGAATCAACAGAGACAAGCTCCGAGATCGAATGATTATGGCTATTCATCTCACCAAGCTCTTCCCACCAATAAGCAGACAAAGACGGAGTCCATGCTTGAGCAGCTACTTCTGGGACAGAATAAGATGACACAAGATCTGAATGGAAAGATGGACTTCATATATCAAGATCTGAGTGAAAAATTGGAGACTTTGACAAGCAAAGTTGATGATTTGGATGCTAGGATAACACAAGTGGAAGCCAGTGTACATATAGAACATGTTGAGGCAGCTTTGGCAGAAGATGGAGCTGAGCAGAATCAAGATACTAAGGCTTTGGAGCTGAAAAATCCGAGACATTCTCGAGATGCAGATACTGTGTCGATCGACACAGATCTGAAACGATCGACACAACTTTCGAGTGTCAGCATCGATCGGCACCACTTTAGTGTCGATCGACACCATGGGCGTGAGCAGCCAGTCTCTCCAGAGAAGCCAAGTGCAACTGAGGAAAGAGTCTACAAACCGAAGATTCCTTTCCCTAAGAAGTCCAAGCAAGAGATTCAGTTAGAAAATTGCATATTATGAGAGAAAAGCTAACTGAAGCCCAATTAATTGATGCTGTTAAGAACATTCCTATGGTTAGGAGATGTGTTACAGACATAGCTTCTAGTGACATGACTGAAGAAGAAGGTGTCTTGATGGTCTCTGAAGTGTGCAATGCAATTATTCATTGCAGGATTCCTGAGAAACTAAAGGATCCAGGGGGTTTTATGTTAGATTGCTCTATCTACAAAGGCAGATTCAAGAGGCTAATGTGTGATCTTGGCTCAAAGGTGACTCTCGTGCCATACTCTGTGGCTGCGAGATTGGGACTGATGGATCTCCAGCCTACTAAGATCACTCTTATCCTAGCCGATCGATCAAAGAGATATCCAGAAGGAGTTCTTGAGAACATCCCTCTCAGAGTTGGAAATTACTTTATTCCAGCAGACTTTGTGGTGCTGAAGTATGAGATTGAGCCAGATGATCCCATTCTGCTTGGAAAATCATTCCTAGCTACTGCTGGAGCTGTAATTGATGTGAGACAGAGTTTTATTGCTCTCCACCTGGGAGATCAGCCTTTGGAGTTTAAGATGGACATATTGCAGAAATCCACCATTGATGGACAAAGCTTCAGTGTTGAGATAGAACTAGAGACTGAGATTGGAGAGGAGAATATGTCAATTCCTGCTGAGCCTGCTCTAGCATCTTCAAAGCATGTACCTCCTCTTAAGCATAAAGCTCCAAACATCACATCTAAGCCACATCGGATCAAGCCAAGGTATGCATTCTCTGACTTTAAGTATGCTAACTCTGATGCCGATTTTGCAGGGTATAGAGTCAGAAAACGAAATGTTCCAACTGACCTTGCTGTCATTCCCAATTTCCTCGGTCAGTCTCATGCACACAATGCATATACGCCACCATGGATTAGGAGAATTTCGAAAAGGCATGCTCTGCCTTTGGCGAAACCACCTGACATCTGAACATGTGCCACAGTCAAGCTAACGACTTAAAATAACCGCTGAGTAGGAGGCAACCCACTGTTTTGTTTTTGTTTTGGTGTTTTTATTAGGATTTTACGTTTTAGTTTTGGTGAGTTTTGTTTGCAGGTTTCGACGGAATCGCAATGCAACGATCGACACAGTCCTTTGTGTCGATCATCACAACACGAAAATTGCAGCGATCGACACGGTCCTGAGTATCGATCGACATGTTTCGCAAATCGCCCTGCAACGGTCGTCGCATTTATGCACATCGATCGATGCAGGTGCGAGACATGTAAAAACCGACAGAACATTAACTCATCCCTTAAATTTTTTACTTTCTTTTACCGATCCTAAGCTTAACACTACTGGGGACAGTGTGTTTCAAGTGTGGGGGAGGTGGTACTGACATTATGTTTTGTTTTCTTAGAGAGTCAATCCCATGTTTTCAAGTGTTTTCAAAATCGTTTTATTGAGTCAAAATTTGTATGAAACTGTGATTTTCGAGGAAATGTTTTGGCTGGAACAGGAACTAAGTGACCATTGGACAGACTTGCAGAGCCTCTATGACTGTTAGAAAACCCCAAACAGATCAACTCAACAAGGACACCCATATCTAACCAGGTATTCAGAGGATCCATTACTAGTCTCACTTTAATTTTGACTTTAATTTCTCACTTAGGGGCTTGGTAATCTTTGGATCGGATTCCTTTGATGTGTTTGGCATAGCCTATAATCCTGTTCTAAAGTATGGTTTCTGATTTTCCCCTCCCTTGAAAGTATAAAAAACAGATAAAAACCGAGGATAAGCTAGTAGCTTCGAAGTGGTCACGGGAGTGGTATAGACCCCTATTATCTCATGTGTATCCATGGAAAGATCCAAAGTTAAACCCCAAGAAAAAGGGAAAAGCATTGATAGAAAAAAATAAAATGATACCCAGTGGGGAAAAATAAGTGCTAAGGGAGAAAGGGAAAAGAAAGAAACCAGAAACCAGAAACCGACAGTTTGGTGGTCAGATACTAAATAGGTTGAGTCCATGTGTCCTTTGATTCGATACTCCCTCTGTGAGACCGCACCTAATTGTATACAAAGGCTAGTGTGGTGAATTTGGATGTCCTAACTTGATTGTGGAGTTTACTTGGGACAGTTGCTAAGTGTGGGGGAAGTACATTGTGGTTTTGAGTCTTGCATGAAATTTTTCAGTGGATTACTAAGTGAATGTGAATGCGAAAGTTCCTAGGACGAAATGAGTTTCTGTGTTTTCAAACCTCTTCCCTTATATTTGGGTTCCTTACTTGCTTGAGGGCAAGCAAGAGCTAAGTGTGGGGGAGTTGATATATCATGGTTTTTACCTGTTTTAAGCCATGATATAAGAGTGTTTTAGAATCTTTTGTAGTGACTTTCGAGTCATTACATGTGTTTATTAAGTACATGCACGTTTGGAGTTTACTTGGATATTATGGCGCATTCTGGAGCATTTTGGAATATAAACCCGAGAAGAAGAAGTCACTGTCTATTCTGACGACTTGTGTTGATCGACACACCTTTGGTGTCGATCGATGCACACGCGAGTCAGGAAATTCTCGGCGAGTTTTAGTGAAGATTTGGAAATTGCAACTTGGCCCAGAAGTTTCTCATATTTACAAAGTGACCCAAGTCGTGTTTTAGCTATTAAATTAGGTTTTATAGCCACTTGTTAGAAAATCTTTTCTTGAAGAGAGTTTAGGAGATTTTGGGGCTGGTTTTGTTCTCGAGAGAGACTTGATTTCGAACCCCTGTTCTTATTCCTTTGATTATTCTATGATATCTATTTTGACTATGTTTTCTGTTATGATTGCTATGTCTGAGTAGATCTCTTGTTAGGTTAGGGATTCTCATTAGGGATTTGAAGAATGTTAGATTAACTGATTTATTTAGATTCATCATCTAGTTCTCCATCTAAACTGTTCTTAATGCTTAATCTGAACTGGCCTTTTAGATTATTGATTTTAGGTTGATTCACGCAACGAAAGTTGGTTAATTAACTAGATCTGATTTAGGTGAGCAATTTATCTATTCGCAAAGAAATTTGGTTTAGAGAAATTGTGAACGAACGAACTTGGAATTAATGTATGTTTAGAACTTTAGGATTCGCAACGAAAATTGGCCTGCTAGGTTGTTAGACATAGATAATTATCGCAGCGAAAGTTGGTTAGTTATACTTTTGTGATTCTAGTTCAAGAACGCTATAGATTGAATCTTGACTGTTGTTAATCTGATTTCCTGATATCCTGAGAACTTCCCGAAACCTGACGCCTTCGTTAATTGTTTACTTTCACCTCACTTCATTCGTTTACTTGCTGTCTTGTTTACTGTTTTGAATCTGGTTTGCTTAGCTTAATTCGAATTACTCATAATCTATCGTGTGACCGAGAGTCTCTGTGGGATTCGATACCTTTTATACTATAATTGCATTACCTGTGCACTTGCTGTAGAATAGGGATTAAAACTAGACCTATCACTCAATGAATTCAATTGCTGCTATGGGCCTCTCATTTCCTCGTATCAGCCCTCCTCGTAACATAATCGAGAAAAACTCTCCTCGTACTACAAACAAGAACAACTCTATCTGGAGAAAAGGGCATATATCCTCCTCATCTATCCCTAAGAATGATGTTGTCCCAGACGAGTTGACTGTTCTACCTCCTCGTCCTGTGATCATCCAGACAAAGACTAAGTAAAAGGTGGATTTTCGCTTTCCTCAAAGTCTTTTTCCTTAGCGATTGTGAGCTGGAACTATTGTGGGCTGGGGAATCCCATGACAGTCTGACGACTAAAGGAGCTTCACCGAAACATAGCTCCAGATATATTCTTCCTCATCGAAACTAAAAATGAAGATGAAGAATCCCAAACTGCCTTCTTTCCGCGTAGAACAATATCCGACAATGTGCTGATCACTCATGAAAATCTCCATTATCTGAGTAACCAGGAGCCGTCTAACATTTCTATATGTCTGTGAAGACTGACATAAGTATGGTGTACGATCGATTGGAATGGAACATCATCACCACCGTTCTAGAAAGACTAGGATTCTACCTGAAATTGATAAATTGGATTTTCCAATGCATTTCCACTGTATCCTACTCTTTCTTAATAAACAGGACAACCCAAGGAAAATTCTTTCCACAACGAGGGATACGCCAAGAAGATCCTCTCTCCCCTTATATTTCCATCATCTGCAGAGAAGTTCTATCTGGCTTATGTAGGAAAGCACATATTAAGGGACAATTATCGGGTATCCGTGTGGCATGTGTAAGTCTCCGGATTAATCATCTCCTATTTGAGGAAGGCACTATGTTTTGCTGCAAAACCAACTCCTGAACATTCTGGAGAAATATGAGAGGGCTTCAGTACAAATGATTAATTACCATAAATCTGTTGGATCTCCTAGGATCTAGGGTTTGATATATTGAATCACCAACCTCGTTCCTACCTTGTTACTGGCAGCGAAATGAATGGTGAACGAGATCAGCAGCGACACAAGTGCCTCGCCTCTACCAGATACACACGCACACAAGCTGGAAACGGGATGCTAGTGCCGAATCTGTGGGATCTAAAAGTTTCTGGAGTTTCTGCTTTTTTGTCAGAGAGAAGAGAAGACGGCTAGGGTTCAGCTCGACCATATAAGCCTTTATATATCGACCTGGAAATGACATCACAAATCGTCGGACAAACCCGACTCGGTTACGTCATTAATCCGAAACATCAGTTTCGAAACCCGATATGCAACAATCGACACACTTAATGTGTCGATCGTCACACCTCCACGAAAAGCCTGCATCGATCACACACTCATGCATCGATCGACACACATATCATAAAACTCTATGTCAATGTGTATCCAATACACATCAACATGATCATTACCATAATGATCATTTCCACATTCATGCTTCCAGTTTGCTTAGGTGTGTGGCCCTATAGGATCATATAACACTGGCAGTAAGTATGCAACTTACAGATTGCAAGAGGCTTCTAGCAAAACATTGCAACCGCCCAGTATTATACGAATGTCTGATCTCGACACACAACTATCACAGGAGTGAGTACAAGTGTGATTTCAGGACACTATCCCAACAAAATCATCCACAACCTTTTCCTCTAAAACGCCCCAAGAGAAGAAGGAACAAGTAAAAACCGACATTGACATAAAAAACAAGGAGGGCAAGTAAAGTGCCTCGGTCTTCCCGAAAGATTCAGACGCAAAAAGAAAGATTTATTCTCGCAGATCGTCGACCGTATCAGGAAGAAAGCAGTCAGCTGGTCCACCAGGAAGCTATCAAGTGCCGGAAAACTCATGATAATCAAATCAGTACTATCACCTATTTCCATATATTCCATGACCTGCTTCAAACTCCCAACCAATATTTTCAAGAAATCCAATCTACTTTGACGAGATTCTTGTGGGACTCCAAAATCGAAACGTGGCGGAGGGCTCGGTATGCGAGAGATTTACTGCTACAACGATTCCCTCCTCGTAAAATTAAGCTGGAGAATCATTAAGTTAATAACACATGTTAAGAACAAAAGAATTATATTATTGAATAATAAAGTAATAAACATAATTGACATGGAATTAAGAAAAATATTATATGATGATTATCTACCTACAAATTCATATTCATGACAATTTCTAGTTCACATCTGTTTTGTTATTATCTTGTCATCACCTCTATTGACGTAGATAATAACAAAACATTATCTATTCCGATTCATATTCATGACAATTTTAACATAATGTAGACCTACAAGAAGAACTAGCTTTGTTATTAACTTAATGATGATCCGATTTTGTTCGAAAAAATATATTTGAATATGACTTAAGTCTAGGTATTTGGGATATCATGTAATATTGAACCGAATCGAAAGAATACTCGAAATAATCTGAAGTTTCGACTAATTTCGCATAATTCTGATATTTTCGAGTATTTTTGTGTAGTTTTATTTTTATGGTAGCACAAATATTTTCTGAGTTTTGTATATTTTTAGAAAATTTAGGTATATTTCTTATGGGATTTTTGGTTAATTTAATATTTTCAGATTTTTTAGTAGTTTTTTGAGTTTTTCATATAATTTTGGGGTATCTGAATTGAACCCGCATAAAACCTAGCCGAACCCGATTTGAAAATTGGAAACACCGAACGGTTTTATTATTTGAACAAAATCTGATGATTATCTACCTACAAATTCATATTCATGACAATTTCTAGTTCACATCTGTTTTGTTATTATCTTGTCATCACCTCTATTGACGTGAACAATTACTAATCATTACATTACATTACGTAGAATTTGTAGGTAGATAATCACTATCCCAACAATCTCCCACTTGTACTGGAATCATCTATTCCTATAATCCTTTTGTCTCTATATCTCGATTTGGCATAAGGCAAGATTGGTGTCATCCTTATTAAGCCAACATCGTGTTTATCGAACTCCTGATCTCATACTGAAGCATTACAAACAACTGAACTACAATTCGTTTGAGTGCGGCCACACATTCTCTCAGTATTCAATCTTCGATAGGCCCTGAGATATTTATCTTCCGTTATATAGGAGGGACAAATCCCATCTTGTTCCATCCCTGTTTCAACGTACACTTCATGATATACTTGAACAGTGCCGTTATAGTCGCCAGTTACGGGTCGACGTTTGACAAGGTCAAAGTGTACCAATTCATATGCAAGAAAGCATGATGAACTCAGGTCTGAGGACTATACTCTATAGTCGTAATGAGAACCTCTTATGACACATATATAACTATCTTGTAGACTTCTCATTAGCGGGTCATGTCCGATCATATGTTCACTAACATATATCTATGTGACTGACTGCGATAATCATATCATTGGCTCCATGAAACTTAGCCAACAGTCACCTCACAATCTAGTCTCTCACGGTTGTCATAGTCCCACTTTGACAACCTCGACCAGGGACAAAACATAATTTATGTCATATTTAACTTATAGTGTTTCATGATCAAGTCCTCAACTTGATGACCTATAATATGTCATAAACTTATTTTGGGACCATTATTTAGATCACAATAAATAATGCTGAAATCAAATTTCATTAAACATTTCCAAAAGAATGTTTACAAGAACGTCTTATTATAACTAAAACAAAACCAAAACTCCCACTAGAATCAAGATTACATCTTAAGATCTCTAATGCCTACAGCAGTCGTATGACTCTCATGCTTAGGCCTTGGGAGTGACTTGGTCAGAGGATCAGCGACATTCTCGTCTGTCGGAACTCGGTTGATCTTCACATCACCTCTATTGACGATATCACGAATCAAGTGATATCTCCTCTCAACGTGTTTGGACTTCTGGTGTGACCTGGGTTCTTTCGCCTGAGCAATGGCCCCATTGTTGTCACAAAATAAAGCCATTGGCTCCAAGATACTAGGAACCACACCAAGCTCAGTCATGAACTTCTTAATCCAAACAGCTTCCTTTGCCGCTTCTGAAGCAGCAACATATTCAGCTTCCGTTGTGGAATCAGCTACGGTATTCTTCTTAGAGCTCTTCCAGCTCACTGCACCGCCATTTAGACAGAAGACATATCCAGACTGTGATCGGAAATCGTCTCTGTCCGTCTGAAAACTCGCATCGGTGAATCCATTCACCACAAGTTCTTCACTCCCTCCATACACCAGGAATTTATCCTTAGTATGTCTCAAATACTTGAGAATATTCTTGACAGCTGTCCAGTGAACTTCACCTGGATCAGATTGGTATCTACTCGTCATGCTTAACGCGTAAGCTACATCTGGACGAGTGCAGAGCATGGCATACATAATAGATCCTATTGCAGAAGCATAAGGAATCCTATTCATGCGTTCTCGCTCAGCAGGTGTTGTCGGACACTGCTTCTTGCTGAGATTAGTGCCATGAGACATCGGTATGAAGCCCTTCTTAGAATCATGCATCCTGAATCTGTGCAGTACCTTATCGATATAAGTGTCCTGGCACAATCCAATCAGCATGTTCACTCTATCTCTGTAGATTCTGATTCCAAGAATATACGCGGCTTCTCCCATGTCTTTCATGGAAAAACAACTTCCGAGCCAAGTCTTAACAGACTGAAGCAACGGAACGTCATTACCGAGGAGGAGTATGTCATCGACATATAGTACAAGAAACGCAATTTTTCTCCCACTAGTCTTCTAGTCTTCTTGTATACACATGGTTCTTCTTCGTTCTTGATGAAACCAAATTGTTTTACTGCTTCATCAAAACGAAGATTCCAACTCCATGATGCTTGCTTCAATCCATAAATGGATTTATGAAGCTTGCATACCTTCCCAGCGTTCTTAGGATCGACAAAACCTTCAGGCTGTGTCATATACACATCCTCTTCCAGAATACCATTCAGGAATGCGGTTTTGACATCCATTTGCCCAATCTCATAGTCATAATGAGCAGCAATCTCTAGAAGAATCCGAATGGATTTAAGCATTGCGACTGGGGAATAGGTTTCATCATAGTCAATACCATGAATTTGCTTGAAATCTTTAGCCACCAACCTCGCTTTGTAAATCTGTACATTGCCATCCACGTCAATCTTCTTCTTGAAGATCCATTTACACTCAATGGCTTTTGCACCATTAGGTAAATCGACCAAGGTCCAAACTTGGTTTTCTAACATGGATCCCATTTCAGATTTAGAGGCTCCAAGCCACTTTTCGGAGTCTGGGTCCATCATTGCTTCCGCGAAGGTCGCTGGTTCGTCACTATCAATGATCATCAGATCATTTGAATTGGTCACGAGAATCCATAGTATCTCTCGGGTTCATGACGGATCCTTGAGGATCTGCGAACTTCAGGCTCCACAGGCGCCGGTTCCACATGACTCTGTGGATCCAGCTGCTGCTCTTCCTCAGCAGGTTGAGCAGCCTCCTGTGTATCTTGAATCTCTTCAAGATGTACTTTACTCCCACTGTTTTTCTTAGAGAGAAACTCCCTCTCAAGAAAAGAACAGTCCCGAGCAACGAATACTTTGTTCTCAGATTGGTTGTAAAAGTAGTATGCCTTGGTTTCCCTAGGATAACCAACGAAGTAGCATTTGTCTGATTTGGGTGCAAGCTTGTCAGAGATTAATCGTTTGACATAAGCCTCACAACCCCAAATCCTCAGGAAAGACAAACTAGGAACATTCCCAGTCCACAGTTCATGTGGTGTCTTTTCCACTGATTTAGACGGTACCCTATTCAGTGTAAATGCAGACGTTTCTAGAGTGTATCCCCAAAAGGATAATGGAAGATTTGAATGACTCATCATAGACCGAACCATATCCAATAGGGTTCGATTCCTCCTCTCTGACACTCCATTCCATTGGGGTGTACCAGGAGGAGTGAGTTGTGAAATAATTCCACACTCGCTCAGATAGTCGCTGAATTCTTGACTCAAGTATTCTCCTCCGCGATCCGATCGCAGAACCTTGATACTTTTGCCAAGTTGATTATGTACTTCATTCTTGAATTCCTTGAATCTATCAAAGGATTCCGACTTGTGTCTCATTAAATAGACGTAGCCATACCTACTGAAGTCATCAGTGAAGGTAATGAAGTACTTGTAATTTCCTCTGGCAGCAGTACTCATCGGCCCACATACATCAGTATGAACAAGGCCCAATAAGTCACTGGCCCTTTCATTTGGTTTGTTGAAAGGGGCTCTAGCCATCTTGCCTATCAAACAAGATTCGCATTTCTCACATGATTCAAAATCAAATGAGCCCAGAAGCCCATTTCGATGGAGCCTTTGGATGCGTTTCTCATTGATATGGCCCAAACGACAATGCCATAAGAAAGTCGGGTTTTCGTCATTGGACTTAAACCGCTTTGTATTCATGTTAAAGACAGGAATTTCTTGGTTTAAAATATATAACCCATTATCTAATGGGACGCTACCATAATAAGTACCATCACGATTAAAAGAACAAACTTTATTCTTAACAGCAAAATCAAAACCTTCCAAATCCAAAACGGAAACTGAAATTATGTTTCTGCTAATCGCAGGTACATAGTAGCAATTATTCAAAATTAAAACCATGCCCAAGGTAAGGACAACTCGTAGGTGCCTACGGCCAGTGCAGCAACCTTAGCTCCATTCCCGACCCGTAGCTCCACTTGTCCTTTCTTCAGCGTCCTACTGTTTCTTAGTGCCTGCACATCAGTACAAATATGAGCACCACAACCGGTATCCAATACCCACGAAGTAGAACGAGAAGATATAACATTAAGTTCGATAACATAAATACCTGAATCAGACGCATCATACGTCTTCTTCAGCTTCTTGTAATCTTCCATGAACTTCTTGCAGTCTTTCTTCTAATGCCCCAACTGCTTGCAGTAGTTGCACTTATCCTCAGGAGAAGGCCCGGATTTGGGCTTCGGCTTGGGCTTGTCCTGACTTTCAGTCTGGATAACCTGGCCTTTCCCTTACCCTTCTTAGGTTTCTTAAACCTTTTACCCCCTTGTACCATCAGGACATTGGGAGTAGCCTTCTTGAGATTCGGTTCTGCTGTCTTCAGCATACCGTGCAACTCAGTCAATGTCTTAATCATGTTTTGCATATTGTAGTTCATGATGAACTGATCAAAACACGACGGCAAAGACTGCAGAATCATGTCAGTGGCTAGCTCCTGGCTAATGGCATAGTCCAGCTTCCCCAGGTTATCAATGTAACCCATCATTTTAAGGACATGAGGACTTACTGGACTGTCCTTAGCCAGCTTGCAATCCATGAGAGATTTAACCGTCTGGTATCTCTCTGTGGGAGCTTGCTCCCGAAACAAAGCTTTCAGGCTGTTAATCATCTCAATGGGTGACAATACGTTCTCATATTGCTTCTGCAGCTCAGAGTTCATAGTCACCAGCATTAGACAATTAACATCTTTGACATCCGCTGAATGCTTATCCCAAGCATTCTTTTCTGTCTGCGGAGCATTGGAACGTGGCCTCTCGGGGAGAACTCTTTCAAGGACATATTCCTTGTTCTCCTGCCTGAGAACTATTCTCAGGTTCCGATACCATTCCAAGAAATTATATCCATTTAACTTGTCCTTCTCAAGGACGGATCTTAGTGAGAAAGTGTTGATGTGATTTGAGACAGACATAGCTGTAATTAAAAAGAGGTAGAGTTTTAGTTATGATGCTCAAGAAATGAGAATTCTTATCTAATAAGAAAAACTCGCATTGTATTCAAAACTATGTTTCCTCAGATGAATACAATGAGCCAAGATCCTCAGATGACTGAAATTCGAGTGGGCGACTCGCCCTTACTCAAAATTCAGTCATCAAGGTAAGAAAATCATTGCTAATTGTACCCAGTACAACTCTTGGTCGCAGATGAGACAAACTATGTCTAATCCACTCTGATGTCTCTGGGCCCAGAACTTCTGACAGCCCAATCAAGTAAAACCAATCTCTTCTGTCTTGTGATCACTAATAGTTGCACTGCAAGTCTATCAATGATCACCTGCATTACTCATGTTGCTGTGGATACCAAGGACTCCAAGGATATCCAACAACAACACGAGTCCTGACAGTAGACAAGATCGGGCAAGACATCAAGATCACTTGATATTTGGTTGAGGAAAAGAATTATTTAATCTTGATGTATATCCAATATACATTCAAGAAGTTATTAATTCAATTAAAACATTCAGTTTTATTAAGTTAAGGTTCATTTTGATTTGGTATTCGCAACTAGAAGTCCAACCCCTGAGTCTGCGAGTTGTGTGTCGATCGACACATCCTTTGCATCGATCGACACATCTTAACCACAATCAAATTGGTTTCCGGTTCAATCCAATCCAACCGAAACCAACCAACTGAATCGATCGATGCACCCAGTGCGTCGATCGATACAGTGCGAGTTTTCGCGGTGCATCGATCGACACAAGCTTAGTGTCGATCGACGCTATGCGAACAACCCAAAAGATTTTTTTTTTACGAGTTTTCGCTCTGTGTCGATCGACGCACGCTTTGCATCGATCGACACGCTGCGACAAACCCTAAAATTATTTACGTGTTTTCGCTCTGCATCGATCGACACACGCTTTGTGTCGATCGACACACTGCGAAAACACAGGCATCGAATTTTCAACAGAGGCTTTAATCCGAGATTAATACTTGAAAACACGATTTTAGCAGGCAATAATCAATTCAACAAACTCAGTTTTCGAATTAATTGCATCAGATTCAATAGTCTAAACCCTAACACGCTCTGATACCACTGTTGGATCTCCTAGGATCTAGGGTTTGATATATTGAATCACCAACCTCGTTCTTACCTTGTTACTGGCAGCGGAATGAATGGTGAACGAGATCAGCAGCGACACAAGTGCCTCGCCTCAACCAGATACACACGCACACAAGCTGGAAACGGGATGCTAGTCCCGAATCTGTGGGATCTAAGAGTTTCTGGAGTTTCTGCTTTTCTGTCAGAGAGAAGAGAAGACGGCTAGGGTTCAGCTCGACCATATAAGCCTTTATATATCGACCTGGAAATGACATCACAAATCGTCGGACAACCCGACTCGGTTACGTCATTAATCCGAAACATCAGTTTCGAAACCCGATATGCAACGATCGACACACTTAATGTGTCGATCGTCACACCTCCACGAAAAGCCTGCATCGATCAACACACTCATGCATCGATCGACACACATATCATAAAACTCTATGTCAATGTGTATCCAATACACATCAACATGATCATTACCATAATGATCATTTCCACATTCATGCTTCCAGTTTGCTTAGGTGTGTGGCCCTATAGGATCATATAACACTGGCAGTAAGTATGCAACTTACAGATTGCAAGAGGCTTCTAGCAAAACATTGCAACCGCCCAGTATTATACGAATGTCTGATCTCGACACACAACTATCACAGGAGTGAGTACAAGTGTGATTTCAGGACACTATCCCAACAAAATCATCCACAACCTTTTCCTCTAAAACGCCCCAAGAGAAGAAGGAACAAGTAAAAACCGACATTGACATAAAAAACAAGGAGGGCAAGTAAAGTGCCTCGGTCTTCCCGAAAGATTCAGACGCAAAAAGAAAGATTTATTCTCGCAGATCGTCGACCGTATCAGGAAGAAAGCAGTCAGCTGGTCCACCAGGAAGCTATCAAGTGCCGGAAAACTCATGATAATCAAATCAGTACTATCACCTATTTCCATATATTCCATGACCTGCTTCAAACTCCCAACCAATATTTTCAAGAAATCCAATCTACTTTGACGAGATTCTTGTGGGACTCCAAAATCGAAACGTGGCGGAGGGCTCGGTATGCGAGAGATTTACTGCTACAACGATTCCCTCCTCGTAAAATTAAGCTGGAGAATCATTACACATCTGGACTGCCTTTTTGCAAGGGTCTTCAAAGGAAAATGCTATCAAGATCTTCTACCGGTCATGGTCGTCCCTGCGACTTTGTCATGCTCACACGGTTGGAGGAGTATCCTCATTGGTCGCGATTTAGTCAAGCATTAGGCTGGGAAAGATATTGACGGAAAGTCTACCTCCATATGGTACGAACCATGGCTCTCCATGACTCAGCCAATTACACCAATAGGACCACCTACCGAGAGCTCAATGCATCTGACTTTTTCGTCCCTGCTTTTGGAATCTTCATCATCTTGGAATGAAAGTAAAGTTGTTGAAATCTTACCAAATGTTGCAGACAAAATCCTGCGCATCAGAAAGAGTTGTCTCGGACAGGAAGACTCCCTCATTTGGCTCCCATACAAAGATGGAAGTTACTCAGTCATAAGAGCATCTCCAACCCACACAATTTTCACAATAAACTCTATTTTATAGTAAATTCTTCTCCAACCCCACACTATATCATACTCTAAAATAGTGTAAACCTATTTCTTACACTATTTTTAGAGTAAACCTATTTCTTACTCTATTTTAGTGTTAAACTTTTTTTTATTAAAAATGGTCCTTTAATTTTTAAATCTTTTATTTATATCTATAATAAATAATAAGTTTAATAATTACTTATTATAAAATCATTATTTAATTATTAAAAATACTAAAATAAAAAATACCAAAACTTAAAATAAACAACTTGAAAAGTACTCAAATTTAAGATAAACATGAAGGATCGCTCTGTTGATTTAGTTGTTGATCATTTCGCTTTTGTAAAATCCATGTTTACTCAGATTGAATATATGCACGAATATTTGGATCTTGTATGGAATTCAAATCACAAAATAAAATTTTGTTTTCCTCCATGAGCTCTTTCAAAGCATAATTCCTATTCTGAATATTCAAATGATGTTTTCTTTGAGCCCTTGTATTCTTTAAAAGATTTAGAACGTGGGTTTGGAGTTCTCCAATCACGTTTTGCTATTGTGAAAAGACCGGTACGATTTTGGAAAAAGACCGGTAAGATTTTGGAAAACGAAAGTGTTACATGACATAATGACTGCATGTATAATATTACATAATATGATAATTGAGGATGAGCATGATCTCGATGCACCAATTGAAGCTGGAAGAGAAGCTCCACCTCCTACAGTTCAAGTGGCAGAGGATGATAATATCCGATTCCAAGAGTTTCTTGGTCGATTTAGAGAAATCAAAGATAGAGAATCTCATTTTTCACTTCGAAATGCTTTAATTGATCATTTTTGGGAAAATATAGTAATGGTGATATTTAAACCAAAATCTATAAAGTTTTATTATTTTTATATGATGTAATGTTGTTTTTATTGAATAAATGTTTAATTTAAATAATTTTATAATATAGAAGTTGTAATATTATAATTTATGAAAATTTTGCAAAGAATAAATAAATGGGGCTGAATTGTAAACTTTATAAATAAAAAATATTTGTAGTAAATAAAATGATAGAATATACTTAGAATATTCTATTTTTAGAGTAGAAAATAAAGTTGTGCATTAGAGAGAAATCCAACTCTATTTTAGTGTCACACTATTTTAGTGTGAAATATAGTGTTTTACATTGGAGATGGTCTAACAGGCTACTATGTGGCTCTTGACCATTTAACACCAGACACAGGATTCATAGCACACAGTCCACAAAATTTTAACTGGCAAAAACAGATCTGGTTGGGCAGCTTCTCCCCAAAATCTAGGTGATAACCTTCTGAATAGTGGATTAATCGAGTCTGCCTGCTGCACTTATTGCGGCGATTTGGAGACGGCTAAACATTTTTTCTTTCATTGCGATTTTGCAAAAAGGGTTGGCGGTTAGCACCTTTTAAAACCCTTTGTCTACGGATGATATCCTTGATTTCCAAAAATGATTGGTAGCCTCACAAGCAAGTATTTATCTTCCTCCAATGGGCTTAGGTTCGGGTTTACTGTTTCCGTGGGTCTGTTGGTGCATATAGACGGCAAGGAACTATAAGCTATTCGAAAATTGAGCCTTCTCCCTGGAGGGCGTCATTATAAAAGCTATTGTTGGCGCGAGAGAATGGCAAGCAGCTCAATTATCAGCTCTCCTACCTACGCCTTCTCCACCTTCCCGCCCCCTCGTTTTGGCTCAACCTCTCGACCCGCTTGCAATCATCTGCTTCATTGATGCAGGTTGGTGTTCGTCTTCTGGTTTTGCTGGTCTAGGATGGTACTTCACTAGTACAAATGACGTAGAACTAGGAGAAAACTCTGCTGGAGAATATTTTACTTCATTTACTCTAATGGCTGAGGCGTTAGCTATACGGGATGCACTCTCTGAAGCCTTGGTGAAGAGATACACAAATTTGTGCCTAAAATCTATTGCAAAAGGACTTATACTCATGATTAATAGCAAATCGCAGCACAAGGACCTGTTTGGGATTCTCCACGACATTCAATCGCTTGCCTGAAAATTCTCTTGTATTCAGTTTATCTTTATTCCTCGCAACGCCAATGTTTCGGCTGATGCTCTAGCTAAGAAAGCCCTCAAGGACTTCTCTGCAAACAACTTGATTGTGTAACCTTTTATTAATGAAAGTAGTGGTTGTTCAAAAAAAAAGGGGCTCTTGTTTTCCTATGTAGATTTGATTATTTAATTTACTTTTTTCCTTTCCAATTTATTTTGATTAAGAAATAAAAAATTTGGAGTATCAGATTTTCAAATGTAATATATATAGTCATATCAGAGTTAAGAGATTAGCAATATTAAAAATCATCAATACCACAACAAGAAGTTAATTTTATTTAGCGATTTTTCGTTTGGTGGACCAGTAGAATCTATCTACATAGCTTTAGTTCTTGTTCGAGAATGCGGCCTCTGCGGCCGGATAATCGGCGGATATGCGTTCGACGGCCGGGATTCGCCGCGATTGGAAGCAAATCGGCTGAAAAATCAAAGTTTTCATAAACATAGTTTATATGTTTTTACTTGAAAAAATCAATCATTCTTTTGAAGATCTATTGATTTTGAATACATATACAAGTAAAAATGAAATAAAACGATGAGATAAATGAAAAAATGTTGCAGCTGCCATGGAAGTATTAGAGTTGCATGAGGCTTCTTGAAGCGACCCGACCAAATTTTTCCCTCCCGCGCTTTGCCGCGAGAAGTGTCTGGCTCGATTTCCTCGGCCAAACTTAGACCATTCTCAACTTTTTCCTTACTTGGAATTTTTTCTCGTTTTTATCAGAACAAGACAGGCATTTTAAGTATAAAAAGACTCAGATAGATTTTCAAGGTTTAAGTAAAATCAGTCTTGCTACATAAGCTATTACATTGTCACTTAATAAAATCTACCCAAATCCTTCCATTCTTTCCATCCAATTGCTCTTTATCTCGCTCCTAAGCTTTGTCAGTACAATCATCAGAACGTCCTTTACCTGCTTCCACAAAGGAGGCAAAAGCAAAAATATTTCTTACTGAGGGTCATCCCGTCTCACATAGCCACAATATATCCAGTAAATCTTTCATGCTTATCAGAACAGTCCCTTAAACGATCTGACCGTTCCAAGTCAAAGAGCTATCATCCGCGACCCCAACACTAAGCCTTAGCAAGCATACTGCCCCCAAGCGCATGGTCTGATCTAGACGCTTAGTGAAAGGAACCAATCAACCGGTTATGTCAGCAAAACACATAATAATCGATAAGCAAGCAATCAAAACAATCCTAACAAACCTTGAATCGACGAATCTATGCAAGCAAACGATAATAAACCATAGCCGCAGTCACACACTCATATTAGTATTTCTGTTCGATTGATGAAAGTGGTTTCTGACACCAGTTGTGCTCAATCCAACATAACAGTCAATCCGGTCCGACAACCCCACAGTCACGCTCAGAAACTCCCAACAAAGATCGGTCAAATCTCTCTTTTTCTCAGTTTGAGCTGTTAATCTCTTCAGAATCTCTCTCTCGATCTTTCTTTCGTTTTCAGTGCGGAAACCCATCAAAAATCGCCTAAAGGTCGATTTTATACCCCATTGGACGGTTTCGTCAAGCTAAATGCCCATAAACCATCCAAAACCGCTCATGCACCTTTCTGATTGGCCAATCCCGAAACCAAAAGCTTCCCCGCGGTTTAACCCATAAGCTGCGCGAAGTATTAGTCTGAACCATTCCCACACTATTTACTTGGGAAAATCGGCTGAGTTTTGGCCAGTAATCGTTCCCTCCAAAACTAGTTAACCAATAATCTGTTTATCCGCGAACTTAGCTCAAGCTGGCTGATCCAACTGTTATGTCTAAATCCCGACCAATAACTGTCTGAATCCTGACCAACCATTGTGAGAGTCGAAACTCGCACTGTCGATATTTATAGAGCTAACTTTTAGGGAACAGAAGAATGAAGAGTAAACAACACGGAATAGAGACCCGGAGGATATTTTATTGATATGTTAGATAGGAAACAAAGTAAAAAGAGAAAATTCTTAAGAAAATACTAAGTCTAGTTTCTAGGGTTGCTAGAGATGATCTGATCGTAGGAATTCCTTCGTCTTATATAGTCGCAGCGAGTCGGCGTCGAGGACATTCACCTTTAAGATTTCGGAAAATCTTCTTGTTATCGCATATTCATTTCCATTAGGACTTACTTTTCTGCTTGGATTTTCCTCTCCTTGCTCGTAATTATCTTCCCTTTCTTCCTTGAGTTTCTTTCCATTTTTGTAATTATCCTTCCGCGGTTTAACTCGATCTACGAATGCGCCGAAAAGGGACGATCTGAGTCCGTTTGAGCGGAAGTTTCTTGATTCAGCCCAAAGTCCAGGAAATACGAGTCTTGTGGGTCAGTCCCAAGTTTTTATTTCGTTTAACTTATTTGGTGATTCTATTAACGGTAAGATCATATAAGTCATTGTTATGAAGATGGATTACGGCTAGTCGTGCATTCATAGGAATACATTCGCAAATGTCCGAGCATTTGGTCTAAGTAAAGTGTCCATTAGAAAGATTCTGGGAATATGTCCTGCTCCGAACTTCTGAGGCAGTGTGTCATGCTTGGAATATAAGAGGGAATGTGTTGTGCTCGGAATTTCTGAAGGGCGCCTTCTGCTCGGAAACTCCGAGCAAGGTCTTATGCTCGGAATTCCGTGCATAAGGCCTTGTGCTCGGATATTCTAAGCAAGGCTTTTTGCTTGGAAATTTCGAGCAAGGCCTCGTGCTCGGAAATTCTGAGCAAGGCTTTGTGCTCGGAAATTCCGAGCAAGGCGTTGTGCTCGGAAATTCCGAGCAAGTGACTGTTCTTGGAAATTATGAGTAATGCATCCTTCTCAGAATTTCCGAGCAGGCAGTACTGCTTGGATTGTCCGAGTGCCTGTGTTTGTCCGTGGATTTTAACATATGATGTGTTCGTCTTACTTGTCTATTCGAACATTTTTGATTGCTTGGACGTTCAGCTAAATGGTTTTATACGTTTCGTATAAAATGTCATTCATACGAAAAGTTGTTCATATAAAAAATTGTTTATACAAAACATTATTCATACGAAGCGTTGTCTTTGTGTAAAACGGCTATATCTGATTGCTCGATACGCTTTCGACTATTGTTTTCGTCGAGGGGGATTTTGACCCCAACACTTAGCCCCCCAGCTTGTCAGACTCGAGTGTGATAATGGCGAGCTTTAAATAATCAAAGCAAAAAAATTGTTCAAAAGTTTTGGTCTATCCATTCTCCTTTTCGATTTCAGATTTCTTATGATAGAAAATTGTCCAAATTTTCATCATGGTTTTGTCGATTTCTAGTATGCCGATCAAGGTGGATTTTCGGAATGATATTTCCAAGAAATCTTTGCTTCGATTTCCGAGGAGGGCGAGTAATGCCGGTTGGCGCTTGCGCCATGATTCTTTTGGACCGTTTGGTCGTAATCGATTTGCCGGCGCGAATTATTGCCGATTTCGAGGCCATGCCTAATCATGATTAGATTTGGTATGATTAGCTTAAGCATGCTTATGCTAAGATAATAAAGTGTAATCATGTACAAAGCTCAATGCCTTTTAAAAATCTATAAGTATTCACTTTTCTCAACTTCACTCTTCACATTTTCACTTCAAAGAAAATCTCTAAGGTAACTTTTCTCTAATTTTATGAGTTTTTTGCCAAAGTTTCACTACAAGAAATATCGGCATTAGTAGCACACTGAAAACGCTACCATAGGGTTTTGGTAGCGTTTCCATGAACGCTATGTTAGCCGCAGCTATAATAGACCCCCCTCCTACGATAGCATTTTTTTTTAATGCTATAATAAATGGACTTATTGTAGCGTTATATAATTGCTATCAGAATTTATTTCTTCGCGCCGTATCCGTGCTATTATTCGAGTTTTCGTATCATTTTTTAGTGCCGTAATTTATTCTATTATAACACAAATATAGTGTTGTTAAATACTGTTCCATGACATTTTTATATTGGTGTGAATTTTTTTTAATTATAACGCTATTTTATTTCATTTATTTGAATTATTTTTTGCATAATATATTTATTAGATTTATATAAAACTTTTATATTCCATAAAATTATCCAAAGAATACATATAAACATAAATTATCCAAAAACTACATATCAAGTCTTATCTAACTAAAACTAACTCAAACTCTATGACATCAAACCAAACCGCCAAGTCTTCATCGTCCCCATCATCGTCCCCAATATCACCAGCAGTGGAAAACTTCACTCCTTTGATACAAGTCTTTGTTGGAACCGCTTCAAGAGTGTTGTGTTATGAAGGGTACCATGACTAGATCTCCATCCTACGAGTTTTTCAATTGCTCAAGCTCCATATATATGCAGCATGGCTAGAAGCCATGGTACATTCCATGGCTTCTATGCCACTAAGGATGATGCGTTTTGTGCTGATATTGTTACCAAGAGCATCAGACATGGATTTCAAAGGCTTCCAGATTTGATTGTTGATCTGCTTCTGCAATTATATGCAACAGAGTTTTCTTTTGGCTGCATGCTTGTGGCTATTTCTCGTCGTTTTGGCACATTGACTACATTTCCTTTTGGTTCCTTAACCAGACCACCTGAAGATCTTTGTTTCCACTCTCCACATGTTCGTATGGAGTTCTTTGTGTCCAAGATGAAAGTTCATTGTTTCCAATTCCCTTTCATCTTGAGGGGGAGTATTAGAGACTATGGTTTAGTATGGTTTAGTAAACCGGTTTGTACCGGATAGATTCATATTGTATATAATACTTTGTACATCGATACTTTATCTTTAACAGAAACATTATTATATTTTCATATCCTTGAGCTCATCTTCGTCTTCCTCACGAGAGAGAGCTTTGATCGTTTCTGTTCAACATCTTGATTACTAATATGGTATCAGAGATGTTGATCTGCTTAACCACATCTCTGATACCATATTAAAAGTACAGTCGTAAAAATATTGTTTTCTTGTTGTGAGTCTAGCGCCCTATGCAAAGCATCGACCATCGTCTGAGGTCTATTCAGTGAGATTTCCTTCCTGAAATCCAATTCGTACCACAATTCCTTCTTTAGCGTGTCAATGCCAGCCTTGTCGCTTAAGCCATCGATCCTTGACGCCACCTTCTTGAATATTTCGATATACTTCCTTAGTCTTTCGGTTGGGCTTTGGTTCATCGACCATAAATCAACGTCAGAAGTCTCCCAATCCATGAATATCGACTCCTCGGATAGCTTTTAGAAGCTACTAATGGAGTCACGGTCTAGCCTGGATAATTATTCAAGCGCCGCTCCTTTCAGATGTTCTACGAATAAGAGGTAGAAGTCGGCATCCTTCACTCTTTCCCTAAGATTGGGTCTTCCCATTGCTTTGCGGAAAGCCATCATGTGAGCCTTTAAATTAGTTGTTTCTTCATAACATAAGATTTTGATTTTGCCTGGATTAGGGATTCGTGTTTCTGTAATTCGAGTTGTGAACGGTGTCTTCCGTGTCTCCTCCAAGACGTGATCAATCTCTGGTGCAACGCTCATTACTCTATGGACTTGCGATCGTATGACTTTAATCTATGTGGTTATTTTTGCTAGCGTGACTCTAAGCTCATTGAGTTCGTTTTGCTTTTTTCCGTCGCCCTTTGGCCGACTCATTTCGTTGAGTTTGTTGGATGTTTCCTTCCTCCTTTAAGAATTTATCGTTGCTCCATTCGGGTACGTATCGATCTGTCTCTATCCTTTCTTCTTTACCCTCAGATTGTTGTTCAGCTTGGTTTTCAGGTAAGGTCGGATCTTTGTCTCCGCAATCCTCGACGTCAACTGCTATCGTGAGCCTTAGCGGGTGGATTAATAGCGGAGGATTCGTTGTGTTGGGTCTAGCTGCTGGAGAATTCTGTTTGTTTGAGGTTTGCGAGCGATGTTTCGAAGGATTTCTCGTCGAGTCTCCGGGCGTTGAGAAACCGAGCCTCCTATGTTCGATCTGGGAGAAGTTCACTATTCGGGCATTCCGTGCTTGGTTTTTGGTTCTAAGTCTCTCGACTTGCTCCGTGAGCTTGCTATTCGCCTTCTTTTGTTCCTCAGTCCTCTGCCTCAGAGCACCTGCCATAACTTTCAACTCGGTCAGCGTCGCGTTGACTGTTGCATTTGTTGCAGTTGTGTTTGTATAGACGTTTTCTGTCGTAGTGTTGCATGTTGTGACATTGGCCGTCATAACGTTATGTGCTGCAGTGTTATTTTCCGTTCCGTCGATCACCGATTGGTGATATGTCATGTCTGCGTTTCCATCTCTGTCGATGGCCATATCTTCGGATCTGCTAGTCGGTGATTTTTAAGTATAAGAAACTTCTAATCCCCACAAACGGGGCCAAACTGTGAGAGCCGAAACTCACACTGTCAATATTTTTAGAGCTAAGTTTTAGGGAACATAAGAATCAAGAGTATACAACACGAAATAGAAGGATATTTTATTGATACGTTTGATAGGAAGCAAAGTACAAAGAGCAAAAGCTTAAGAAAATTCTAAGTCTAGTTACAAGGGTTTTTCGAGATGATTTGATCGTAAGTCCTTCGACTTATATAGTCGCGGCGAGTCGGCGTCAAGGATATTCGGCTTCAAGATTTCCGGAAATCTTCATATTATCGCCTATTCAATTTCCGTTGGGATTTACTATTCTACTCGTATTTTCCTCTTCTTGCTCGAATTATCTTCCCTTTTCTTCATTGAGTTTATCTTTCCATTTTTGTAATTATCCTTCTACGGTTTAACTCGATCTATCGAATGGGCTGAAAAGGGACAATCCGAGTCCATTTGAGCGTAAGTTTCTTGATCCGGCCCAAAGTCTAGGAAGTACGAGTCTTGTAGGTCAGGCCCAAGTTCGTATTTTGTATAACTTATTCTTCAATTTTATTAACGGCTAGGAACGTACAAGTGATTGTTACGAAGATGGTTTACGGCTAGTCGTGTATTCGGAGGAAGACGTTGGCAAATGTCCGAGCATTTGGTCTAAGCAAAGGGGAATAGTTTGGAAATATTTCCTGCTCGGAACTTCCGAGGGAGTGTGTCATGCTCGGAAAATAGGAGGGAATGTGTTGTGCTCGGAATTTCCGAAGGGTGCCTGCTGCTCGGAAATTACGAGCAGTGGCTTATGCTTGGAAACTCTGAGCAAGGCCTTATGCCCGGAAACTCCGAGCAAGGCCTTGTGCTCGGAAGTTCTGAGCAAGTAACCGTTCTTGGAAATTCCGAGCAAGTGAATGTGCTCAGTCTGAGCAGATTGTCCGAGTGCCTGTGTTTGTCCCTAAATTTTTTGAGTGATGTGTTCGTCTAACTGATCTATTCGAATAGTTTTGATTGCTTGTTCTTTCGCCTAAATGGTTTCATACATTTCGTATAAATGCCATTCATACGAAATGTTGTTCATACGTAACGTTGTTCATACAAAGCGTTGTCTCTGTGGAAAACGGCTATATCTGATTGCTCGATACCGTTTCGACTATTATTTTTGTCGAGGGGGATTTTGACCCCGACAACCTTGTATGAATCTGACCAACCAGCTCAATCGTCAATCGTAACTCTAGGTTCCACACAGAAACCCTTAATTTGTTAAATAAACCCCCATTTTATAATATTCACCGTCTTAATAGGTCATTCTCGATGACAACCTTGGACCATTTTAGTTCGGTCGTTGAGCGTGGGCGTTACAACTATCCCCCACTTGCCTTAGAATCGTCCTCGACTCTTAGTCTTCTTTTCGGTTTTTCTTAAGTTTCTCAAACAACTTAGGAAATTCGGATTTCATTCTTGCTTTCGGTTCACAAGTTGTTTCCTCTTCACCATCACAATCCAAACGACTTGGATCTTCTTAACTTTCTTTCTTCCAACTGGCTTGATCTTCTCACCCAAAACTCGAACTGGTCATCCTTCCACTATAAGATTTTTCCTTAAGTCCGATGGTGGTTCAGAAACCACATTGTGCATGTCACTTATGCTTTTCCTTAGCATAAAGACATGGAACACATTATGGAGTTCATTCATAGATGAAAGCAATTCTAGCTTGTAAGCTACTTCATCGGACGAGAGGTGCGTGGGTCATGAGACTCATCTCCAATTGTGTACACATGCGACATGATGGCCTGCCTCTTTGCATTCGGTTGCGGTCCATCACTTGCCCGTTTCCCAGTCTGCGGAGCAAACTTAGGACACTGATTCTTTAAGTGTCCAGCTTCACCGTAGTTTTAGCACAATTGTTCCCCAAAACCTTTGAATTGGTCGTTAGGCCTCAAATCATCCTCTTGATAGTCACACACACACCTTATGCTCCAGACTACCGCATCAGTGACATGCCCCATAAGCAGTCCTACATGCTTCCACATGAATCTTCTTGCATTTCCGACACACACTGCGACAAGCAGACGACTTGCCCGAATAGTTATTCTTCCCAAACTTCTTGTTCTTCTCAGCATTATTTCCCACACGACCTTAAAACCAAGATTCCAACAACCTTACTTCCTCATTGATTCTTTTTCCATGTTCTGCAGTTTTCTCAACCAACTCGGCAACACAATCGTATTTTCGGATCTTGCAACGAGTGTTCATATCCACACGCAAACTGCCCATGAACTTGCGCACAAAGGATTCTTCATCCTCTGTCTCACGACCAACATACTTATTAAACCGATTAGACTCAGATTCATACTCCCTCACAGTCATAGACCCTTGTTCCACCTTAAGGAACACACCTTTAAGCTTTTCAAAGGTTTTAGCCGAAAAGTACTTAGGCCCGAACTTCCCATAGAATACCAGCCTAGTGCAATCTCTGCCACTAGTCTCACTTGCCACACCTAGCAACCAAGTGTGTGTGTCACTATCCAGATAGTGCACCGCGATGTTCTTCTTGTAGGCATCAGGACAACGGATTGAGTCAAACTTCTGCTCCAACCTTGTCAACCACTGATCCGCCTTAATAGGATTTCATCCACCAGCAAAGAACTTAGTTCCCAGCTTCTGCATGTGATCCATCACCTTAAGGTAGGATGGGTTCCTAGGCGCAAACAACACATCCTCCTCATCCACCACAGCTTGCTCCACGTTCACATCTACTTATTGAGAATCCTTAGCAGGCGCAACAGCCAGAAGTCTCCTCAATACTTGCGCCAGCAAACCCAATATACTTCCAATCCAACCGGAGCATCATCAACAACATTAGTTGTATTAGCAACATTCGCAGAAATCCCAACATTTGCCTCACCATTCTGAACTTCATCATTTTCCAGCAGCATTTCTTGCAGCATTATTCCCAAACGTCTCCCCAGTCTCAGCAGCATTCCTCATGGTTCAGTTACTTATAGCCATCTGCAATGACAAGATCAGTCAAGTTAGCCCCCTCACTAACTCGGTTTTCATTTCACAGAAAAGACTTACCGTAGAACCAAGGTGGTGGAAGGATGGTTTTAACCCACTAGCGCATTTATGCTTAAACTATCTTAGAACCGACCAAACTCTTATACCAACTTGAAGCGATCCGACCCAATTTTTACCTCCAACGCTTAGCGCGAGAAGTGTCTGGATCAAATTCCTCGGCCAGACTTAAACCGCTCTCAACTTTTTCCTTAACTAGAATTATTTCGCGTTTTATCAGAACAAGACATGCATTTCAAGCATAAAAAGACATATAGATTTTTAAGGTTTAAGTACAATTAGTCTTGCTACATAAGCTATTTCATTGTCACGTAACCAAATCAACCTAAATCCTACCATCCTTTCCATCCAGTCGCCCTTTGTCTCACACATAAGCTTTGTCAGTAAATTATCAAAACGTCGTTTACATGCATCCATAAAGGAGGCATAAGAAAACAAATTGCTTAGTGAGAGCGGTCGTCCCGTCTCACTTAGCAACAAAATAATCACGCAAACAAGTCATATATCCAGTCAGTTTATCATGCTTATCAAAAGAGTCACTTAACCGATCTGACCATTCCAATTCAAAAAGACATCATCTGTCATCCAGCACTGTAACGCCCCCGTCTTGTTATCCACTGACCGACGAGCTGACCGGCCAACAATCCAACAAGAACATGACCGACCAAACCCGTGCAGGCCAAATGAGAAACGTTTGTTACAATACGAAAGCTAGAGACGATCCGGTTTGAGAAAATGGCTTGAACCAAAACATCATTGACTCCGTTTACCTTGTTTCCACGATACAAAGGGTTTTCAACCCGTACTGCTTCCACGAGTTGTGTTCGGTTTGGACTAAACCGTATATAAGGGATAATTCCATTTTTAAGTATTATAAATCTTTTAAATCTGTTATTCTAATTAAGAGTTTCTTGAAAGATAACTTATGGAGCTCCAAATCCGAAACCGAAATAAAACCTTGAAATCGAATCGAAAACTAACCACTGCCAAATGCGAACCCGAAACTACTCCGAGTATCCTACGCATCCGCCGAGCTAAGTCAAACCTGAAAAACACAAAATGAGTCTAACGAGCAATCTAAGATTACCCAGTGAGTTGGCTCCTTACTAAACATGCTTCTAAATAAGCTAAACGATTCCAACCCAAACCCAAAATAACGAAAAATAACAAGCACGCAACAAGAAATATGTGCATTGATAGCACTCTAGGATAACACGGTTTCGATAAATGTTATTGTATAGGATGTACTGGAGTGCAATACTCTATTACAGCATTATATCAATGTTATTCTGTAAATTCATTAAGCGGAAAACAAAAATAAATTTTAGAGCCTAATTTATGCTATTGATACACATAAACGCCAACACTTGAGCGGAAAACGACTATTACCCTTAGAGGAAAAAAACCAAAAAAATTATGTATTCTCTCTAGTCAATTCATTTCTCTTCTTCGACCTCCACACCCACTCTAGCTCTGATTACCTCTCCTAGAAAACACGAGCGACGGGAGGCTACGTCTTCTTCCCCTCATGGCGATCCTCCATCGATTACCTCTCCTCCTCCTCTGTTGCTACACGCAGATCGGCAACACTAGGGCTTCTTCCCCCTCAGGCGAGAATCCATTCCCGAGCTTGATATCGGCGGATCAGTTTCCCCATCACAGCTGGTGGTGTTTTGGATTGGTCGGATACAAGCGACTCAGTTCACGCCTAGGGTTCCAGCCGCTCAAATCTTGACAGGTTTTTAGCGAGTATATTGGTTTGGTCGTCAAATCTCGAATTCATCGGAAGTATATTCTTATCGCTCTCCATTTATCTTTTTCACATGTTTTCTCATATAGTTCTTTACCCTCTATGTCAGGAATTATCTTTGTCACTGACTCTTAAATCTTACATTTGATGATGATGATGACATCTCAGGGTGTAGAAACCAGGTTCACATGATGGTGTTTCGGTTGTTTCTGGTATCTCCATGTCTATTTCTTCCTCTACCAACTTCCGCTCTTCCGGTTGTTCTCCGATCTCAGGTTAGTGTACTCACTTTCTCGGCATTGTTTGATTCTTCTATTGCATGCTCTTGGATTTGTATTGGATTTGTGTTCTACTATGAACTTGTTTATGTGAATCTATGTGATTTTTCTGCGCTAGATGGAGATTGAAGTAAACTTGGCATCGTTCTATAGTTTTACAATACTATGTGAATTGTTCCGCAGTGTAAATTCGTTAATACAAATGTTTATTTCTTCGGTTTAATTAAAAATTGACTCTTTCATAATCTTGGCTAGTATGGTTTTTACCTATTACAGTCTCTTACCTAAGATATTTGCATCAATGTTCTCGTTGTGCAGCTACTTCGGATGCTTACTCTCACATGGAGTCATCTTTGGCAGGGTTGAATGTTCTTATTCCACATACTTTGCAGATGTATGTAGGAGACTGCAAATCTACAACAACATTGATGCCTGGACTTTGACCTGATCTCATGGGTCATTCATGGACCTTTGTTTTTATTTGAGACAAATGTAGTTAATCTTCACTTTGTATTGTGTTGGTCCTATTGTAGGCATTGTTTGCTTCTAATTCATGCACCTTTTGTGTTCTGAAAAAAGCATCCAGAACAATAGAAAATGTGGACATTATGCACATGTTGATGATATGATGACAATGTTGTCTTTGTTGATGTTGAGAAAGAGAAACAAAAGTTTGATGTTGAGAAAGAGAAACAAAAGGCAGATGATGAAGCTGCTGGTGAGACAAATGGTCTCAAGAGCTACCAGGTAAATTAATTTTTAGCCACACAACAATCTATAGCCTCGTATCCTTTTACTTATATTTGTGGATTGGTGCAGAAGAAGGTGTTCGACCTCTTGTACAAAGGTTGCAGACATTTCTTTCTTAAGTGCGTACAAGTCTAAGATATGGTAAGCTCTCATCTCAGAACTTCAGAACATATTAAATTGGATCAAGAAGAAGCTTCGCTGAAAATCTGCAATTTCCTTTTTTGTAGGAACTCATTGAGAAAGCTGAAACACAACCAAACTTAACCATGGGTGTCCTCATTTCTGTTGTGGTCGTCCTCCTCTCTCTTTTCTTTAAGCTCATTTTTGGTGGTACAAAGGTAAACAAAAAATGTTAGAAAGTTGTGTCAATCGTCATTTGGTTGGTGATAGTTTGGTTGTAACGAAATTTTGGCGGTACAAAAATGTTATATGTAGGTTAATGTCGAGAAGAAGAAACCGGAAACTACATCGGGGACATCGGAGAGCAAGACGAAGACAGATGAGATGGAAGAAGCGGCGGCTGCACCACGAAAGAGGCAGACGAGACGTGAGAGCTAGAAAACAAGGTGTTGATTTTGATTCTTGGGCCACCACTAAACCGGTTGTTCGTATAGAGAGTAGTGGAACTGATATAAAAGACAAGATTGTAACAATTTTCTTTTCATTGTCATCATATTGCTTCTAAACATTTATTGTTTTACTGTGAGAACATAAAATTTAAATTGAAAAATATAACATAATTTATAAAATATATATTTAAAAAAAACAGTTTTGAAACATTTAATTTAGAGTTTAGGGCATAATATAGATTTAGGGTTTAAGATATTGAAGGATAAGAGTTTAAGAGTAATTAAGTCTCACAAATCTCCAATCCTTAAACCCTAAACTTTAAATAAATATCAAAACCCTATATTATCAAACAAAATATAATTATTGTTATATATCTAAAACTAAGATTCCAATACCCTAAACATATACTATAATGTCCTAAACCCTACCATAAACCCTAAACCTATATTCCAATACCCTAAATCCAACCAAACCTAAATCATATCATAAATTATAAGAACAAAAGGATCACTCGAGAAAAAGATAAACCAATTAAATACTAAATTGTAAATTCTAACTCTAATTATTGTTTAAATTTTAAGTTTTCACTCTCAAATACAAAAACTTAAGTCTAAACCCTAAATCGGAAAAACTTATAAAAGAATTATTTTTCAAAGTATATGCTATCTGAATAAAAAAAACTTAGGTTTAGAGTATTGAAATATAGGGTTTAAGGTTCACACTTAAACATATACTACAATGTCATAATCCTAAACCGTAAACCTATATTCCAATACCCTTAACCCTAAACGTATACTATAATGTCCTTAACCTTAAATCCACAAAAATACATACAACAGATAATAAAAAAGTTCTAAGCATAATTATTTTCTTCATCATAAACTCTAAAAGCTTAACTCTATACCCTAAACACAAACCTCGAACCCTAAAATGTGAATCGACTCAAAAGATATTTCAGATTATGATATTATACATGTGTATCTGTCAAATGTTGAATATGTTTCATAAGACAAATTGAAAGATTCATGTGTTGATTCCAATTTCGAGTCCAAGTATAAATTTTGATTAAAATAAAATTGAAGTTACAGTTTAATTTTAATAATCGTATGAATGCTGCTATTTTATATTTATATGTAAGTTAAACGAATATTATTAATATCAACTAAGTTTTATTATCATAATTATTAATAGAATAATTATTATATATTTTTAGTTACAACATGAGACCATTAGTTTTAATCCTTGTTCGAAAACGCGGTGCCTAAGGCCGTGTAATTGCCAGATAAACGCTGGTCGGCCGGGAACCGCCGCGCCTTGAGCCAAATCGGAGTAAAAAACGTTCACAATGCAAAAACTTGATTTTTATGTTTAACATTTGAAATCGAACAATATGTGTTGGGATTAGATGTTTCTTATATAGAAAAACTAATAAAACCGAGAAGAAACAAAGTTTTATTGTCAAAAAAATCAATGGCAGACGCTCTAGGGTTCATAGATTTCGTAGGAAGAAGGTGAAGTGAAAATTACGTTTTTGCCCTTACTTGAAATAAATATTAAAATTATGACTTTTGGGCTTTTCAAGGGTCAAACTCAAGACCTCTTCACCATAAAAACTCTCATTACTAGCCGGGCTGCATCAAGTTATTGGTAATCATTACATAAGTATTATATTTATTTGTTTTACAAATAAAAGCCTTAAAATTCCGCCCCGATTAATCTTCGCATAATCCCCAATTTTTCCGCTATGCGCTAGGCCCAACCTCACCGTCCGACTAGCGCCTAACGATTTTTCGAACAAGGGTTATAATATTATAGTGGCTAACCAATTTTAGAAAATTACCACTAAAAATTTTTGTTTGGCCTAGTTTTCCCAATATTTTTTGGGTTTGGCGGTAAATCAAAAATTTGGACAAATTTTAGCTAAGTCTATCAAAAAATCATGCGATTATCAAAACAAACAAACCCTATCGGAACCTACCGTCATATCTCTCTATCTTCTCCACCTTGTTTCTCTCGAGATTGAGCCGACGCCGCCTCTCCCACTTCCCGAATCCAAACCCACCGTCGGCTCTCCCTATGCATGTATCAATCGTGGACTCTCCCTCTGTCTGAATCAACCGCCGGTTCTCTCTCTTTCTATCTTCTCCACCCCGTTTCTCTCGAGATTGAGCCGACGCCGCCTCTCCCACTTCCTGAATCGAAACCCACCGTAGGCTCTTCCTATGCCTGAATCCACCGTGGATTCCCCTCTGTCTGAATCAACCGTCGGTTCTCTCTCTTTCCGATTCTGAATCGTCGTTGTTCTCCCCTCGCCTCAAAAGTAAGCGTGGCGAGAGATGGTGACGAAATGTTTTGTTTTGTTTCAGATCTAGATCTCTTTTCTTCTTCTTCTTTTCCCTTCGTTTTCTCTTTCAATTTCGTTGGCTGGAGTTATCTCGTGACCGGAATCCCAAATGGTCCGTCCGTAGTTGTTTTTGGTTTGTTGATTTTGCATTTTTGATGTTTCTAGTTAAGATGTGGCGATGATTTTATTTGTTGGTGTTGAATACAGGCATCAGAGAAGAAGCTATTGAACCCGATGAGGGACATTAAAGTGCAGAAGCTGGTGCTTAACATCTCTGTGGGTGAGAGTGGAGATCGTCTCACCATAGCCTCCAAGGTTTTCTTTTGTAATTTGTTTCTCTTTGTTCTGTCGATACACATATTAAGTACTGGTAGGCTCTAATCGAATAAGTTCTTTTGATAGGTGTTGGAACAATTGAGTAGCCAGACTCCTGTTTTCTCCAAGGGTGAGTTGAATCAGACCCTTAACTCCATTCTCGAGGACAATCAATAAGTGAATGAAATTTTGCGATGATTAATCTTTCCAATCGATAGTCAGAGATTAGCTATCAGTCGTCGTCTACATTTTTCTTCATTGTTTACTTGGAAAATAATCTCTTGTCGATTAGGATTTTGAGTTTGTTGTATTACTTTTGCAGTAGGATTCACTGTTCGTTCATTTGGTATTAACCGAGAATGATGAGTTAATGGTTTAACTTTACGAAACGTATTTCTTTACGAAAGGATTTGAATTTGCTGTGATCATTAGTGAGATTATATGATGCAGAAAAGTGATAATTTCATATGATTTTGTCTTCAGTTTATGTTAACGGAGTACATAATCTCATTAAGGATGTTACTTTGTTCTGTTCCATTTGGATTCTGATAAGCTTCAAGGTAGATTGTATGGAAAATGATTTTGCTTCACTGTGAAATCAGTGTTTCGTGTTTTGAAACCTTATTTATTATATCTTTTGGAAATTTCAAGAAGACTGGTTATGTTTGTGTTTTTTTAACTTGTCTTTGAAGATTAATAGCACTTTCTGGTGGTGTAGTTACTCTGAATTTTGGAGGTAGTTCAGACCAGCATGAAAGGTTTTGAGAATGTCTACAGTGGGTAATTCGACAAACATATTTTGGCAAGAATCACCCATTGGGAAAACTGAAAGGCAGAAGCTGCTAAACCAGAAGGGTTGTGTGGTATGGTCATATGGATCACAAGGCTCAGTGGAACATGTCAATCTTTTAACAACAATCTTAAATCTTTATCATTGGTGATGTTTACCTAAGACGCTTTATAAATGTCTAAAATTCTTCTTATGTTACATAAGTCTCTGTCTATATTTGAAATCTTGGCCTGAAACTTATGCAGGAAAAAACATGTTGGCTTGCTCGCTTAGTAGAGAGCTGTACAGCCGGGGAAAGCTATCATGTATTCTTGATGGGGATAATCTTCGTCATGGTTTGAACAAAGATCTCGGTTTCAAGGCAGAGGATAGAGTGTAAAATCTACGCAGAGTCGGTAAGTACATAGTTGCATATTATTGTCTGGATCCTAAGAAGGTTATGAGTACAAATGCTGATGCAAGAGGATCAGCATGTTGAGGAAGGAATAGACCAGGTGGGAAGCAACTCTAAGTTTTGAAAAAATGATAGGAACAATGTTAGGAAATATGTTATAAATTTCTAGATATGTCTCTTTTATTATGTTTGTGTAAACATGTTTTAAGTTATCAATAAAAAATCCAATTTTCAAATATAATTGTTTTTATATAAATCTAATTGATTTTTAAAGAATAATTCATAACCCGAATTCAAAATAATATTATATAATAAAATTTTAATAGCTCTCATTAATATTAAACATGACAAAAAATAAAAGTGTTCATAACATATACATAGTCATAAACATTGGCTATATAAATAATAATACAACAACTACAAAACGCTAGTATAAACTATAAAGTATAATACTACTCTAAAACACTTATACTACAAAAATTATTATTGCACGAATAATATGCTACATTAAAGTATAAAATGACGTATAAAAACTGCTACTGTAAAATATACAATTGCATCAAAATTAGCGCTGTCGTAGACAGATATATGATAGCATGTCTATCGTATCTGGCAATATAAGATAGCAGCGGCAAAAATAGTGTTCATGGAAACGCTATCATAGACATATGATAGCGTTTTCGTGGTGCTATCAATACTCATATTTCTTGTAGTGGCAGTAAAATGAAATAGCTGATGACGAGCTACCAAGACGTAATGAACTCCACAACACACAATCATTCAAGTAACAACACAAATCATCAACTAAGGGAATTGAGAACACTGCGGCACATGCCCTCGATTAGACTTGATCTAAAAAATTAAGCTCTATCGCAACTCCACACCATGGGCCCTAAACACGAACTCGGTAACTTCCACGGTGTTCGCTGCCCTATGGTAACTAAAACCTCCCATGACTCCTAGACGTAAACACGAAGTTCTACCACTAGATAGCCAAAGCTTCCATGCAGTCCGGCCCTAGGACGCGACCCCGTATTCTCCGAACTACACACCTATAGACGCCACTTTGTAGGTTAATACCTGCTAGAACCACTACCCGAAGGGTACGTGAACTGACTAGGAACTCAACTCTTGAGGATCCAATCGAGAAGGAAGTATCGGAACGCCATTTCTAGACTTGCAGGATCTAACGCACCCTATAGACTCATAATAATAGTAATATAAACAATCAAACTCGTTGGGACTCTAACACGCAAGACCGATAAGATCAAACAGTAACACTAACTCAATCCCAGTACCCAGTCTATCCCGCAAGTCCTACCACCATTCATCTACACATCCTGACCTACCTGGTCCCGTACCGGAATAGGTAACCACACCCAGACTTACCCAGTCCCGTACTGGAGTAAGTATCCATTAACACAGTCTACTCGACCCAAAGTAGATAAACAATCACACAATCAACAATCTACTCGGCCAAACACTAGAGTAGATAAACAGTCAAGCATCAATCACATCACCAATCAGATAATTACTTAGGTTTAATTAATCTTTTATTCTTAATTAAAGCCTAATTCATTTTAATCTGGTACATTGGGATTAGTAAATTTACTAATCATGTGGCCCCAATTAATTCATCTAATTCCTTAATTTTAATTATTCAAATATTTCACCGCTAGGTTGGAGTTAGTAAACATACTAACTCCCTAGACGGCTCATCCCCAAATTATATATTTTCTTTAATTCTATGTTTTGATTTCCGCAATCCGTCAGATTGAGATTAGTAAACTTACTAATCTACTGACTAATTAATTCTCAATTAATTACTTTAATCTGATAACCCTGTATAACTAAACCCAACCCAATCCGTAGTTTATTTAACTCGTAATTTCCGCATATAGATTCATTCATTTAGTTCATATAATATATATAAATGCATATATTTCCTATCATGTCATTCTATATGTATGCAACACCAAATTAAGCAATCAAAGACACGATCAGTCAATCAACCGATAAGTAATAACTATATGCAATGTATATATCCTATATGTTTTATTTAATTCCCGAGTTATATATTCAACCTAAACGTTCTAATAGATTTCAATTACGGGTATGTATTCCTATGATTCTACGGTTTCATAATTCTGGGATCTATATGATTCTAACCAAAATGCAAAACACAACAGTTTACCCAACTCACAGTGATTTTGTGACGACGGATGGACTGGCTGACAGAACCACGAGACCTGACACGAACCTGCCGCTAACCCAAACCTTCTCCGAACCGGTAACTTGCTTTGACTCGAACTTGACACGAGCGTTGACCCCCGTAATTTCGATCGTTCCTCCACACGAACCTCTGGAGCGATCTTAATCTAAAAAACCTACTAACATCTACTACAAAACACCTACACTAAAAGACAAAGTCGGTATGTGGGATGAACGTTGAAAATCTCCACTTAGGAAATATTTCACCGTTCCTCTGTCACCATCCCACCTCTCTTTTTGCTCATTCACTTTCTCTCTCTTCTTCCTCCCTCTTGCTTCTTCTTCTTCTTCCTCCCTCCTTCTTCTTCTTCTTATTCTTCCTCCCTCCTTCTTCTTCTTCCTCCTTTCTTTCTCTCTTCTTTTACTCTTGTGAGTTTTGGTGTGAGTAAAATGCTTGGGGGTAGCTCTCCTTTTATAGTAAAAGTGAGTAGATCTTCACCATACAAATGTCATCCCTCCACCCTCCATCTCCTTCCACGTTTTTCATTCACAAAACCAGCCAAAATCAATGAATCTCACTCCTCACACTACACGTGTCTCTCCGCTTCTAGAAATCCCTTGGATGTTTGACACCACATTGGTGAAGTGTCCTTAGATGTATTGAATCTAAAATTACATATAATGCATCTACTCTCCCCTAGACATTCCGTGGCCAATATAAAATTTTGGGCTTGGTTTTAGATCCAAAAATACTTCATATCCCAGCCCATTCTCCCTTGATCCAAGTCCAAGTCCACATATTTTTATCACTAATTACCCCTTAATGATCCAAAAATCAAACACTAATCTAGGAGTCAAATCTTGGTAATTACTTTTAACCATAGCTCAAATATATTTTAATAGAGCTGTGGTCGAAATTTCATAAATTTTTGGAGCAGTTTAAAGGTTTTTCGTCTTTTTCTCGGTTTTGTCAGTTTCCATTCCCGACAGCCCGTAAAACCTCTAAAATTCTCATTTTAGTGCTCTACGTCTTCTAAGAAATCTTTTAAATAAAAAAGAAGATTACTTGGTCCGCCAAAGCTTCCCATCTTCACTTTTGGTAAATTTACCAAAATACCCATGAGCTTCCAAATTTACCGAAATGACATCTGGTGACTTTCTGTTGACTTGTAATTTTCCTATGGACGTTATCTTGAGAAAGGGTATTACAAGCACCAAGAATTAGCGATCATACTTCTCCGAAGTGCATGGTATGACCTAGAGGCTCAGCGAAAGGAACCGATCAACTAGTTAAGTCAATAGAACATAGAATAATTGATAAGCAAGCAATCAAAACAATCCTAGCAAACCTAGACTCGACGAATGTACGCAAGAAAACGATCATAAACCATAGTATTTGGTTCGGGTTATGAGAGCGGTTCTGACACCTCTTGTGCTTGATCCAACAGAACAGATAATCCGGTCCGATGATCCCACAATCACGCTTAAAAACTCTCAACAAAGATCGGGTCGTCTCATCTCGGATAACATCATTATTGCCCATGAGATGGTACATGGTCTTCGTACGAATGATTCGGTCTCAGATAAGTATATGGCGATCAAGACTGATATGTCCAAAGCGTACGATAGGGTGGAATGGAATTTCCTAGAAACCCTCCTAGAGAAACTGGGATTTGCCCACATCTGGATTCGTTGGATAATGAGCTGCGTCAGCACTGTCTCTTACTCGGTCCTACTCAACGGATCTGCTCATGGTTTTATTAAACCCGAAAGAGGTCTACGACAAGGGGACCCGCTCTCTCCCTTCTTGTTTATCTTGTGTGCGGAAGCATTGGTCAATTCTCTAAACGAGGCAGAGGCCTCTGGTCGGATTATGGGGATTCAGCTCGGCCGTTCGGGTCCTTCGGTTCACCATCTTTTGTTCGCAGATGACAGCCTCCTCATGTGTAAGGCTTCGGTGGCTGAAGCAATGGAAATAAACAATTGTCTAAAGCTGTACGGAGACGCCTCTGGTCAAGAAATCAATAAATCAAAATCTTCAATAATCTTTGGAGCCAAGGTGCCGGAGGAGGTCAGAAACGAGGTTAAGCTTACTCTTGGCATAGACACGGAAGGTGGAGAGGGTAACTATCTTGGTTTACCGGAATGTTTCAGTGGCTCCAAGAGAAAGCTTTTGAGTTTTCTCAAGGAAAAATTGAGTGGCAGGATGCATGGATGGTATGCAAAATCTCTTTCACAAGGTGGTAAGGAAATCCTTCTGAAATCAGTGGGCTTAGCGCTCCCGGTCTACGCGATGTCGTGTTTTAAATTACCAAAAGAAGTTTGTGAAAAGCTTACAAGTGCTATGAGAGAGTTTTGGTGGAGTAGTAAGAACTCAAGAAAGAAAATCCCATGGGTAGCTTGGAAAAGGCTTTGTAAACCCAAAGATAAAGGTGGCCTTGGATTCCACGACATAGAATTTTTCAAGCAAGCGTTGCTCGGGAAACAGGCTTAGAGGATCTGGTCCCAACCGGATTCACTTTTATCAAGAATCTTGAAGCATAGATACTTTAAGAATGGTTCCTTCTTGCAATGTGGCACAGGGGCTCGTCCATCCTATGCTTGGAGGAGCATTCTGCATGGTCGGGATCTTCTGAAAAATGGTCTAATTTGGGATATAGGCAACGGCGAAGGTACAAAGATTTGGTCTGATCACTGGATCATGGACGGGGCCCCTCGCTCTCCTCACTACAACGAAAATGCAGAGATCATCCTCTCTCAAAACGTATCCGATCTTCTGGTAGCAGAGACAGGGCAATGGAACGTTCGCCTTGTCCATGAATCATTCACTCCTGCTGATGCTTCTTATATTCTCAGTCTGAAGCCAAAAATGAACCAAGAGGATAAGCTACAGTGGTGTGGTGATAAGGATGGAGTATACTCGTCTAAGAGTGGATATAAGTTTTTAGAGAACCTGCTGGAAATGCAAACACCAAGCTCCCAACGTACTCCACCACTCGAACAAAAGCTGTGGAAAGACCTGTGGAAAACAAAGACGTCTCCGAAGCTACGACACTTCCTCTGGAAATCAGTTGCAGGAGCCTTGCCTGTCAAGGAGAGATTAAGGAGCCGAGGGATTGGCGGTGACATCAACTGCCTGTCGTGTTCAGCCTCAAATCCGGAGACCATTTGCCACATCCTCTTTAATTGCGAAACGGCACTTGACACTTGGATCAGCTCTGGTATTCCTCTACCCCCAGGTGGTTTCTCACTGAACTCAGTTTTCCTCAATATTCACTACTTGATATCATGGTCGAAAAAGAAACACGGTATAGACTCTTTGAAATTATTATTTCCATGGGTTTTATGGCACCTATGGAAAGCGAGGAATGCACTGATCTTCGAGAACATAAGGTATGATCCAGTTTCCATACTTTCCAAAGCTAAAGATGACCTCCGAGATTGGCTAGCTGCTCAGGAAATGGATAGTGACAACAGGGCTGGTCTAACGGTTTCCAACACTGGTACACGTACAGAGGAATCTCAATGGCAGAGTCCAAGTCTGGGATCTCTCAAATGCAATGTAGGGACGGTTTGGGATGAAGTTTCGAAGGTAGCAGGGGTCTCCTGGATAGTCCGAGACCATACTGGGCACGCTATTTTCCACGACCGTCACTCTCTGGCTCAAGTTCCCTCAAGGCTAGATGCTGATATCTTTGGCTTAACATGGGCAATTGACTCGATTAAAACCTTGAGGTTCTCTGCAATGTCTTTCGAAACCAGTTCCGTTCAGCTGCGTCAGGCCATGCTCATGCCCAGTCAACATCCTCTGACCCTAAACAATGTCCAGCATATATATGGTCTTCTCCAAGCTTTCACTTCATGGAACTTATATCATGTGTCTGAACAAGCTAATCGTCCTGCCTGCGCCATCGCGAACAGTAGCATCTTGGTGTCAAGAAGACACTCCTACATCGCACGTCTTGGCCCTCGATGGCTTCTCCCTATCATTAGAGCGGAAGCTCCCTCAGTCGGTTCAACTTGATGCCACAGAGGTGGTACCTGCAGTCTTGCATCCCAAGCAATCTCCTTATACCTTCTTTTGAAGTTGTTCAGAAGGGCTCTTGAAGGATTTGCTGTCTCAGTCCCAATGCCTATTGGTGTTGCTTTTGTTTGGCTCTTGTTTTGCCATTTTCTCCCTTAGGTTTTTTATTCAAACTCTTATATTAAACGAGGAATGATATTTACAGTGTTAAAAAAAAAAAGATCGGTCAAATCTCTCTTTTCCTCAGACTGAGGGGCTAATCTCTTCAGAATCTCTCTCTCTCGATCTTTCTTTCTTTTTGAGCACGTAAACTGATCAAAAATTGCCTAAGGGTCAATTTTATACTCCATAGGATGATTTTCGTCAAACCAATCGCCCAAAAACCATCTAAAACCGCTCTTATGTCTCTTTGATTGGCCAATCCCAAAACCAACTGCTTCCCCTCGGTATAACTCATAAGCTGAGAAAATTATTAGTCTGAATTTTTCCCGCTCTTTTTCCTCGGGAAAATCGGCTGAGTTTTGGTTGTAAATGTTCCCACCAAAACTAGTTAAACAATAATTAGTTTTTCCGCGAACTGAGTTCAAGCTGACTGATCCATCCGTCTTGTCTGAATCCCGACCTATCATTGTTTTAATCCTGACCAACCTTCCTTGAATCCGACCAACCAGCTCAACCGCCACTCTAGGTCCAAAAATCGCGGACTGAGCTAACAAGCTCGGTTTTTCCTTGACTTCCACAAATAAAGCCTTACTTTGTCAAATAGACCCCCGGTTTATAATATTCACCTTTTGAAAAGGTCATTCTTTATGACCAACCTTGGACTGTTCTAGTTCGGTTGCTGAGTGTGGGCTTTACAAGCTTCTTTTGAAGAAGAATTGTCTATTTTACCCTTCATTAACCGCGAAGCTGGAAAATAAGCAAAAATACAAAAGTTGGACTTGAACCGGACACTTAAAAGTATAGTTACGCACCTCTAATCACTGGACTAACTCATAATTTTGTGTTATTTTTGAAGTTATTTAATATATATATGTGTGTGAATACAACTAAATAAATGTCTAAAAACTAGGCCATGATTAATCTCCGATTTTCTGTTAAGTCGCTAGGTCTAAGTCAGCCATCTGTATAACGCCTACCGCAATTTCGAATAAGTGCTTTATCCATAGCAAAATCGTGACTACTGTTAAAAATCCTCGGAAAAACAACAAAAAGCCACGAAATGACATTAGCCACAAAAATAAATTTTACATGGCTAAATCGTGATTAATCAAACATGATTTAGCCACAAAATTTATATGGACAATATTGCCAAAAAATTTATCGTGACTGACGTAACCACGATAAAACCGTAGCAAACTTGTGACCAGAGCCACGAATTAGCTACGAACGTTCTGTGACTATATTGTTGTCTAATTAAATAATCGAAAGCATATATTTTGCACCAAAACATAGATAGCCATGGGATATCCGTGGCTAGTCAAATATATTCGACATTTCATTACTTAGAGTTGGACAAAGAATATAGCCACAGAAAATTTATGGCTATTATGTGGCTAACTCTACTCTATAATCTTTTTCTTGTCGAGTTCGTCCATCGAAGATTGGGTATGATGACTACTTTTGCAGAGCTTCACTTTGCGTACTCTTTGATTGCTTGTACGGAGTCGTTCCAGACGAGGAGTCCACCCATTATCATATTTACCCTTTGTAACAAAAGCACTTTGGTTATGACAATGATTCTTTGAGATCCGAGGGACGTACCTGTAGGTACTTTTTGCAAATTTCTGGTTTAAAGACGAACTTTGATCATGTGTTGACGACTCAAGTCTCCTCGATTAAGGAGGACGTGGATGCAGCAAGAGCTGCTATCAATCAGCTTATTCAAAATTTGACATATGGTGCTTCTCAAAACCACTACTCAACAGCCAAACCCAATTACTGCTTCTGTCCCTACAATTCCAACTCAAACAAGTCTGATGCAGCCAAACAACAACCAACACCTTGAAGAATGGTGCCGACATAATCAAGAGCAATGCGAAGATTAAAAATCTTCACCATCAATGTATTCTCTTTTTACCTTAGAACGTTTTCTGAAAAGTATAATAACTTGAACAAGATGTGTACAATCATTTTTGTAAACATCTTGTTACTACTTAGTCTTTTGTAAAATTCTATGTTTTTTACTTATAAAATCATCTTTTCATTATAATAATTTAAATCTTTAGGTTTAGTATTCTAACTGCAATCGATTACTATTCTCATTGCAATAGATTTGTGTTTTGTTGTTTAATTATTGTACTAGAGTCTGAGTGATGAATTATTGATATTTTTCATTTATGGTTTTACCAATTTTTGTTTTGATACGTAGTAGATAAATTGTTACTTTTTCTGTTTAAGTTTTAGATGTCTAACTACAATGATTTTTTTTCTTTGACTTTATATTCTGAGTTTTTGACAACATTTGATTTTTTATTCGTTTTTAAATCGTTTTATAATTGTTTATGTTTACTCTCAATTGTTACTCCCAATTAAAATAATTGAGCGCGCAATATTAGTTTGATGATTCTTTTCTATTTGTTTTTATCGGTTTTTTATTCGCAATCGTTATATTTGTTTATACTACTATTTCTTTTAATTATTTATGTTTTCTGAATTAAAAAAATTATGTAGTTTTCAGATCTGCATAGTAATCTTTTTTAGACAAGTGCGTTTAAATCAGTTAGAAGTAACACATGCATATTTAAATCCGTAAAAATCTATTTATAATTTTTTTAATAGTTAATACAAAATACATAAAATTTAATATTGTATATTTCTCTATATATTTTTACTCCAATTGAATTCAATACTTTCCAACTATTTTTGTTGTCTAACAATCATCAAACTTTACAATCAATACAATTGCAAAAATAGAGTATATTAGAGACTAACCTTTAGTTCATGTGTTTATTACAAGTTGTGTCATTGGAGATTTAAGGATGTTTTTAATATTCATTAAGAGTAATTAGGGAATATAACATTTTTTCTACTATTCATGTTTCTAAACAAGACAATTATTAAACATGTATACAAACAAGCTAAATATAATAAGTTCTACTTTCCTAATTAATTAAAATAATATATATATATAATCATAAAACTATTAAATCAATTGATAAATATAACTTAATAATTTAAACATCAAATATTTTTGTATATATAAGATAATATTCTCTAAATATGATTATATTCAAATATATTTTAATATCTTCTTTATTTTTGTTGCAAATATAAATATTTATTTTTATATTATAACAAAATCTTATAAATACTTTAAATTATTTATTTCTTAAGAAAAATAATTTTTTTTCGATTACACTTTTTAACGGGTTGTTCCATCAAATTGTAAAATATTTAAACTTTTATAAGAACGAGATGAAAAATAAATTACCTAATTTTGAATTATAAAAATAAACTTTGCATGAGTTTAATAGATATATATATATATATATAACTAATTCCAATTGATATATTTTAATTTAATAAATTATTTAATATTTAGATTATTTAAATATATGATGCCTCAAACAATGGTTCATGTTTGTATGCAAATTTTAACGGATTGTTCCATCAAATTTTCAAATTATATACCATTACAACACGTGTTGAAAAATAGATTAGCTAATCTCGATTATAAAATATTAAAATTGAACTTTATTCTTACCATACAACGCTGGTTAAAACTTATAATGTGAAATTTTTATTATAAGAAAAATAAAAAAATAAATTATTTCCAAACCATGATCTTATGATAAAACACTGGTTAAAACTTATAACGTGAAAGCGTTATTTTAATCTTTGTTTATAGTATACATTCTCCAAAATAACATACAATTTTCTATAAAAAAAATCTAAATTATTAACTACTTTTTATAATATGGGTTAAACAATTATAAACAAAATTAGATTGATTAATTAAAAATCAAAATTACTAATAAAAATAAATAAAAATTTAAATTTGTAAAAAAAAATAAACCCGCGCTTTTTAAGCGTGGATCAAATTCTAGTAACATTTTAAAGAACACATTTGTAACAAATGTAATGTTCACTAACTTAAAATCTACATATAATAAATATAGATTTTCTTTTTAAATTTTCTTGTTATTTAGTTTAAATTATCATTTTTGGAAAGTAATTATTCTAGTTAGTATATTCGAATATTAATAGTTTATTATAAATAAATCGAAAATAACTGGAAATTTAGGTGAAAACGGGCAGAAAACATCCATATGAATAGAGTTTTGATTTTCAAAAGCCCGTTTAGCCTATATATAAAGTACAAATAACATATGGTTCTTTTTAATAATCTTATATTAGAAGTTAACATATTTTAATATGATACTTTTACCTTAAAATGTCAAACAAATCAATAAATCAGCATTCTTTAAATATTTAATATAATCAATACGGAATAAATGAGTTAGGATGCCTGGATAGTTAGACATACCTAATAGTTTATATAAATATTAGGTTTTTTATTAATAGCATTATTTTAGAAGTTTAAAACTAAAAAGATATTACTTAAACAAAAGCTTAATTTATTGATAAAATAAAACCAAAAGTTGATTTGTCAAAAAAAAAAAAGTTGAATAGTCTAACACTGGCTAAAAAATCCCAAAAAAAAACTAAAACAAAATAAAACAGAAACTTAAAACGCAAACTAATCAGAAAACTCTCCTGCTTGATTATTTTTGAGTGTCTTGGATACATCAATAACTCAATAAATGTACACATATAAGATTCAAAATAACCAGAAATATTAAAAGACATGTGTATAATCATATGCGCCGCAAAATTACAAACTCATAATAATGATGATATACCCTTTGTGTTATGTTCACAGACATACAATTCATTAAAAAAAAAAAAAGATTATATCACCATAAGGGGAAAAGAGTGTCGTAGAGCTTTTTTTGTCAACTCTAAAACACTGATGAAATAATGGATTCCTCCAAAAGTTCGACAAACATGTCCCATCCTTTAATTTACTTTATCTAACAACACAAGTGATCTGCTTGTTGAATGTACAAGAACTTCCTGCAAGTTCACCAGTAAGAGAAACAAAAACATAAGGTTTAGTGAATCTTCCAAACCAATTAAATAAATAACTCCAAACCGACAAAAAATTATATCAAACTGATTGTATATAATCTAACCGCAATAAATTGTGTTGAATGGTAAAAGGTGTAGTAATTGTGTTGTTGTGATCGTTGTAGATCGTTGTAGGATTCGACAAACATACCGGGTCCCGACAGTAGTAGGATTCGTCGAGATCGTTGTGATCTCCTCGAAGAACCGAAGTGTCATCTCCACCCCGCACTCGGAGGCCAGAATCATGGAACCGACCAGGTTCTGAACAGCAGCCGGGCACAACTGGGACATGGCAATCCTCCTTTCTTCACAATACGCCACGAGCAGCCTCGGCAAAGGAAACCGAAGGTGGATATCCTTGAACCAAAAGTCATACAAGCATATCCATCCCTCCGGACAATTCCAAGGCCTCTCGTGTGGCTCGGGCTTACAAAGCTCAAGCCGAGCGACACCCCCAGGGTCACAATTATCCCTTAGCCAAATCAAATCGTCGTCCGAGCACTTTGTTGGAAGAACCGGACGAACAGGGCGCGTTTTCTTCTCCGAGCCATCCACAACCTTCCGCCGAGTTCCTCGTGCTTTTTTAGATCTGCTCGGCTCCGACGCCATTCTGTCGCACCTCGCCTGATCCACTATCGCCACCCTCCGCTTTTACAGGGAGAGACCCTAGTTGCTGATTGGGCAAAGGCAACCAAGGCCGAGCACCGTCGTCCTCCGAATCTATCAAGTACGGAACTTGGAAACTTTGCACGCTACCCAAAGCGGAAGGAATCTGAGCCTGATTATCCTCGGGGACTCGGACAATAACCTCCGTTCGCCCCGAGCTGGATGACGAACTTTGCTGCGCAGCAGAAGAACTGGGCTGAGCAGAATTACCCTCGGATAACCTTACCGAGTAGAGGTCCCGACCCGAGGAAGACGCTGAATCGGAGTCAATCCTCATAACTTACTAGTACAACAACAAACTAGAGAGAGAAAGCAAAATCTAGAGAGAAGGAAGAGCGAAATACCTGCGAAAGGAGAGAAATGAAGACACGGAAGAGAATAGAGCAGAGTATATATAAGCGGAGCGGGAGGACTTCGAGGTAAGTGTAATGATGACCCCCCCTACGCAACCTTTCAGTTTCCAGCAGTCATAGGCATCATTGCGACTCTTCAGAGTCCAGCTGTTTCCCAAGAAACCCTTTGAGCTCTCCGAGGCAGAAACGGCAAAAACGAACAAAGCCGACCAGATCTACAGCGGATAAATATCGGCCCAATTAAAGCACCATCAAAATCCGCCGACTTCAGGTACCACGAAGATCGACGAACTGGGGGGGGGCTTACTGTTATATATGGGTTTAGCACCCCATCCACTTAGAAGGCCCAATACTTATCCTTTGAGGAAAGGCCGGACCAACAAAAACGAAATGGCCCAACAAGCAATAAGAGCCCGGACACACGCGCCAGAACCAAGCTCATTACTATCGGCTCGGCTCGACTCAAAACAAGCAAAACGACGACAAGCCGGCTCGGCTATGCTAGCAGCCAAAAGAGTGTACGGCTCGGCCCATCTCGTCACCAAGTACGGCCCAATCCGCACGAGCCCGACAAATGGTCAACGGCCTGAACAAAGTACGACCGTATTTTACTATAAATAGGAGCCGCCACTGTACATTGATGTAACTTTTTGGGATTTGTGCACTTCTAACTATTTTCTCTCTCTAGAGCCAATTTCCCGAATTGTAAACCGAGCACGTCCTTCGGCCTGCTCGGAGATCTAAATACAAAACACGCTCGTTCCCGAGCACGTCACTGTCTTTGAGCGAACCCGAACATAAATTCCCTCTTAATCATCCCGAACACATTTTCACTCTTGTTCATCTCTGAATCTAGTCGGTTCTCCTCAAGGAACAACTTAGCTCCCTCGGACCGAGCACGTCAACTCTCAAGCAAGACGCGCATTCCGATCTCGTGACCATCTCGGTTATCACAATTGGCGCCGTCTGAGGGGAATTAAGTTTTTCTTCACTAACGGGCAGATTCAGCAATGACAGGAGCACCACCGAACAAGGATTACGTCCACATTGAAGACATAACGAGCTCGGAAGCAGCTCCGAGAGCCAGAGGACAACCCCAACACGTTTCTCAAGTTGTAGATCCAATCATCCAGCCGGCCGGCGCCGAGCAGCAACCTCAAAACATCGAGCGTCCCCAACAAGTCACAGAAGCTCAGACAAACGAGCAAGACATGTCTGTCCTACTTAAAACTCTCATGACTCAAGTAACCGAGCTCTCCCTGGGAAGCAACCCACGTTTCGACCAGCTTGCCACAGCACATGCAATATGCCAGGGGCAAATCAACGACCTTCGAATGGCAAGTCAACAGGGGTCCGTTCCCCGAACTCACCTCCACCGAGCGTTATTTGAAGAAACGCCACCTCCAAACCCGAGAAACCGAACGGTATCGCAGCAGACAGAGGACGAACAACCTCCCAATACAGATATCCCAGGCAGCTCGGCGCCCGACGCACACAGAGACAGCGAAATTGAAGACTTAAAGCTAATGTTGAAAAATATGACATCCAAAGTCCATCAAGCAATCAGCTCCGCCCCCGAGATCGACTGCATACTGGAGGAAACTCAGAACACTCCCTTCACTCGTCGCCTCATGGATATCTAGTTCGAGCATCCCGTCTCTGCGGTCAAAATCAAGATGATGACCTACGACGGTAAATCCGACCCGAGACAGTTTATGACAGCATTCCGCATCGCAATGGGGAGGACAAAGTTCAGCGTCGAAGAACGCGATGCAGGCTACTGCCAACTGTTCGTCGAGCATCTGACCGGCTCGGCCTTGGATTGGTTCTCTCGTTTAGAACCAAATTCGATCGACGGATACAACGACTTAACGCACGCCTTACTCAAACATTACTCGATGTACATTCAGGAGGAAGTATCAAACGCCGACCTATGGGCCATCTCCCAAGGACCGAGGGAAAGCCTCCGATCGTACATCACCCGCTTCAAGAGCATCCTGGCCAAAATCACGATCACCGATAGCGAAGGTCTGCCAGCACTCAGAAACGGCCTCTGGTACGAATAAGCTTTCGAGAAGAACTGAAGAAGAATAGACCAAGCTCACTAGAGGACGCCCTTCACCGAGCATCGATCTTTGTCGACCTCGAGGAAGAAAAAGAAACCTTAGCCAAGAAGTTCGGACCCAAGAGTTCGACTTCAAAGGACAAACCCGAGAAGAGTACCGAGCAGTACGAACCTCGGCAACACTACGTTCAGGATTATAAGAAAGCTAAGGAAGAAGAAACCACGAGAAAAGGGAAATCGTCGTATTACGTCAGTGATCAGTTGCAAGGCCACCGGCAAGACGAGGAACGCTCCCATCAGGACCATCGACAGAATCACCCCGACCGCTCCCAAAATCATCAGCAGGATCGACCCACTCAGGGATATCAAGGCCAAAATCAAAGCAAGCCATGGAAAAAATTCATCCGAGGGACCGATAAAAGCAAATTATTCTGCGAGTATCATCAGCGAGCAGGCCATAGCACCGAGGAATGCAGAAATCTTCAAGCCCTCCTCTTCGCCGATTACCAAAAAGACGGGAAGAAGCTAATACTAGATCACAACAAACCTCACCCGAAGCAAATCAACCAGGTGACACAACCAAAGAATGAGGCCGAGCGCTTCAGGATCGTCCAAGAGGAACGAAGGAAACAAGTTGCTTTCGCCGAAGAGATTGAGCAAGCCAACGCAACAGCCGCTGCGGATAAAAGAGCTCGTGACGAGGAAGAGGAAGACGGAGCGCGTCCGCCGAGGAGACGGATAAACATGATTATGGGAGGACTCCCTATGATAAACGACTCGGTACGATCGATCAAGGAGTACGAACGAAGAGCCGTGGCCGCCTAGCATTACCAACGAAACGCCACCGACGAGCTCAGAATCGGCGATGAAGTGAGTTTCACCGAGCGAGATGCCGAAGGAGTGGACCGACCGCATAACGATCCACTCGTCGTCGCCATGCGAATCGGCGATTGCGAGGTCGAGAAGATCCTGATCGATACCGGCAGCTCGGTCGACCTGATCTTCAGAGAAACGTTGCAACGTATGGAACTTAGCGACTACCGTATCAAGCCATCAACTAGACCACTAACCGGCTTCTCGGGAGATTCAATCAACACAATTGGAACAATCAAACTTCCCATCTACGTTGGTCGACTCACAAAACTAATCAAGTTCGTAGTCGTCGACCGACCGGCTATCTACAATGTCATCCTCGGCACTCCCTGGATCCACGAAATGAGGGCGGTCCCATCCACCTATCACCAATGCGTCAAGTTTCCAACACCGTTCGGCGTGTTCACGCTACGAGGAGACCAGAAGATATCCCGAACGTGCTTTCGCATCGAACACAAAATGCGTCGTAAATCACAGGCGTACCTAGTTGCAGAACCAAGAATCGAGCTACCACCACCCGACCGACCGCAGAAAGACACGGTAATACAAGTCAACATCGATATCCGCGATCCCGAGCGTTGCGTTGGAATAGGAGCCGATCTCCGAGCCGACTTACGAGATAAGCTAATAGACTTCCTCAAGGAAAATGCTGCAACCTTCGCCTGGACCACGAGCGATATGACCGGAGTCGACCCGACCATCGCATGCCATGAACTGCATGTCGATCCGATTTTCAAACCAGTTAAACAAAAGAGAAGGAAGCTCGGCCCCGAGCGCGCCAAAGCTGTCAACAACGAAGTGAAACGGCTATCAAAGGCAGGTTTGATCACCGAGGTAAAGTATCCCGACTGGCTGGCGAATCCCGTTGTGGTGAAAAAGAAGAACGGAAAGTAGAGAGTCTGCGTAGACTTCACTGCGAAAGATAAAGCGGCACGGCCACTTCTGGCCAACCATGATCGCTGACTGCGAAAAATACGTTGCCCGATGCGAAAAATGCCAAAGGCACGCACCGAGCATACACCAACCAGCCGAGCTCCTCACCACTGCAGCCACACCCTATCCGTTCATGCGATGGGCGATGGACATCGTCGGACCTCTCCCGGCCTCGCATCAAAAGAAGTTCATCCTGATAATGACTGACTACTTCACCAAATGGGTCGAGGCTGAATCCTACTCGGAAATCAAAAACCTCGACGTTCAAAAGTTCGTTTGAAAATATATAATCTGCCGCCACGGTGTCCCCTATGAGATCGTAACCGACAACGGCTCCCAATTTATCTCCAATCTTTTCGAAGGATTCTGCGCGAGGTGGAAAATACGTCTGAGTAAATCAACACCGAGATACCCACAAGGAAATGGGCAGGCCGAGGCGACCAACAAAACGATCATAGATGGCCTAAAGAAGCGAATGGAAAGCAAAAAGGGCCTCTGGGCCGACGAGCTCGACGGCGTCCTTTGGTCTCACCGAACCACCCCGAGAACATCAACCGGCCAGACACCCTTTTCACTCTCCCATGGAATAGAGGCAATGTCCCCAGCCAAGATGTGCATCCCAACAATATGCCTAAGTATCGCGCCCGAGCACGAAGAACTTAACAACAACATGATCATTGACTGCCTCGATCAAGCAGAAGAGCTCCGAGACCGAGCGCTCCTACGTCTCCAAAACTATCAGCAACAAATCACCCGACACTATAACAAGAAGGTCAAAGGTCGACGCTTCATAGAAGGTGACCTCGTTCTCCGGAAAGTGTTCGAAAACACACGGGAATACCGAGCAGGGAAACTTGGCGCGAACTGGGAAGGGCCATACATCGTCTCAAAAATAGTAAAACCCGGCGTTTACGAACTCGTGACAATGAAGGGAGAAGCCATTCCACGCTCGTGGAACGCAAACAAGCTCAAGAGGTACTACTACTAGACCGAGCAACGCGCCAAAAAAAAAAAAAAAAAAAAAAAAAAAAATCGAGCATCTCTCGCTCACAGAAAAGCCAAGCATCGCGCTCAAAAAAAAAAAAAAAAAATCGAGCGTCTCTCGCTCCAAACCGAGCTCGCTATACACGAATTCGAGTAATATGTAAAGTGAACTACGATCGGCTTGATCCCCTTTTGAGGTACGTAGGCAACCTCTCACGAGGCTCAGCTATATCAATAATAAAATTTTAATAAGTTAAAGTTCTTGTTTCAATCACACCGAACAAATCAACATCCTGGCCAGATGTTCGATACCTTGTAAGCCGGGCCCAGTTCCCGCACAAGGCTGATCGACAATAAATAAGCCGAGCATAGCTCTCGCATATTGTCCCGATCAGACCTTAGGGGTAAGCCGAGCACTTACTCGCACCCGACCTGTGGTACAACGAGCACAGTCTCGAACCCCACAACTAAGTAAGCCAGCCCAGTTCCCGCACAAGGGCGACTGAAAGAAAAAAATAAGCCGAACACAGCTTCGCATAACTGTCCCGGTCGGTCCTACGGGATAAGCCGAGCACCTTTGTTCGCTCCTCGCTAACCAGTCAACTCAAAATTGAGCATACTATTCGTTCAAACCGAACACTAAGATTTACGCTAAATCAGGCACAAAAAAGAAAGGAGAAAACTCATATTTATTAAATATCATAAAAGTGCACAAAGGCACGAGTCCGACTACAGGCAGTTACAAAATCAAAAGGAAAGGAAAAAGAGATCTAGACGGCCTAAGGAGCTCGATCCTCATCCCGACCCTCAGCCACACTCTCGGGATTGTCAGAAGGACCCTCAGCAGCCCGAAGACTATCCATCGCCTCTAGAGTAAGGGATGCCTGGTTCGAGCCATGCTGATCTTGAACGGACACCGGAGGATTCTCCTCGGTCTGATCGCGGCTACCAACGGGAGTCATGACAAAGTCTTCATCAACCAAGTCCGTGTGTTCAAGCTCGCTAAGCTCCTGCTTAAATCGCTCGAAGTCAGAATCAGCTTTAGCTATCCTCTCGGGAGGAATAGCAAAACCTTCGTTAACAAGCATCTTCAGCATAGCGGCAACAGCAAAGGCTTGGTTCATGACTATCTGCTTCTTTCTTCCGGGCTCTTTTTCTTCATTAGCCTTCTTTATCTTGGAAAGCCGAGCATGCGCCTTGCTCGATATATGCTCCTTCTCCTCAAGAAAAGAAGCCTTGAGCCGAGCACATTCCGACTCCAATCTGTTCTCAAGGTCTGCAACCCGAACCGTCAGCTCATCGGCTTCGGCCTGGATGTTCGAACAATCAGCCAGGCATTGCCTATTCTCGGCATCCAGTCGAGCATTCTCGGAAGAGAGTTCAGCGACCTTCTTTTCCAGGACGGACACCTTCTCCTCCTCGGCCTTGAGGGACGAACGAAGTACCTCTGCAGCAGCAGCCGCCTCACGGCATCCCTCCAATCCAGCAATGACCCGCTCGGCCTTCCCAAGACTTCTCTTCAGACCGCTGACCAACCTCTCAAACTCAACATCTCTCTTATCATACTCATCGATGAGCAGATTGTAGTTAGCGAGACTCTGAAACAAAGCACCAGATTAAAACCAGCACAAAATAAACAAAGAGAAGAAAAACGAACAAGCAGATGCCTTACCCGAGCCAAATCCTTCGCCACCGCCTTCTTATCTGCCGGGAATCGCGTATGATCAACCGAGCGAAGCTCTCGCGGCGGGCTGTCCCTTAACATCCGGAACAAATCTGCGCAAGCCGACCCATCACGGATAATCGACCGTGAGCCTTCATATCTCACGGAAAAACCGTAATCCGAAGCGGCACCCACCCCCTGACCCCCGAGGAAGTAAAGCCCAGCAGCTTCATCGCTTTCAGGGTCGACCATGTCATTTTGAGGCTCAGCAACCTCATTCTCCTCCTGACCGTCCATTCCATCCCGATCACCTCGGGACTCAGAAGCCTCGTTCTCCCCGCGACCATCCGCTACGTTTTGATCAGAAGTTTCGTCCTGAAACCCCACGTTAGCAGCCTCATCCGCATAGCCACTCTCCGGAATCCGAGCACCCAGAGTCTCAGGACGAACCATTAACTCTCTTCCCTCGACTTCAGTATGCTCAAAAGCCTCGGCCGCCTGAGCATCGACCACCTGCGTAGCAGCAGACGACTTCTTCCTCTTCCTTTTTCTCTCGAGAGGCACCTCGGAGGCATCCACAGCCGCATTCTCGGCTCGCGGCCTCTTCCTCTCCTTCCTTCTTCGACGTTTCTCGGCCTTCTCGGCCTCGATTGCATCTACCGTCGCACTCACCTGACGAAACAAGTCCCGATGGTATTCATTTACAAAAATCATCCCTAAGGGAACTGGCCCGACCGATGGAGAAAAAGGACGATTGGGGTCCAAATCGACAGGAATTACCTCCTGACTTTGAGGAGCGGTCGGGGCCCCCGAACCGGTAAGGTTCTCCTCGACGTAATTCAGAACTTCAAGATCCATCTGACCCATGTTCCTAGCCTTCTTTTTCTTAACAACCAGAACGAAAGGCCTATCGTTGCACTCGGCTAATGACTCGATCGAACGAAGATGGCAACCTACGAAAATCAATGTTAAAAAATCCCGAGCAAAAAAAAACGAACAAGAGGAAAGACGTACCTCCGTCCAAACACTCTATAGCCCTTCTAACTTGACTGGCGTGAACGTCCGGCCACTTCTGAATACTCCGAGCAACGAGCCTATGCAGTTTCGTTAAAAATTGGGGCGGTGCCGGGAGATCAAAAGAGTGACGGTCTGCAAAAAAGAGAAAACGAGGATGAGTTAGTCTATTTAGAGGAACGAGTAAAGCGAAAGTATTTACCATGAAGATGATTCCAAAGAACTCTGTACGGCCTCTCCGGGTCAGGGACCGAGGCCGAATTAACCCGCACATAAAAGTAGTGGTCCTGCCAATCGTCAATCTTCGACGGTTTCCCTATAACGACCTTTTCTCCAAAACGGGTCCTCATGCAAACATACCGGGTCCCGACAGTAGTAGGATTCGTCGAGATCGTTGTGATCTCCTCGAAGAACCGAAGTGTCATCTCCACCCCGCACTCGGAGGCCAGAATCATGGAACCGACCAGGTTCTGAACAGCAGCCGGGCACAACTGGGACATGGCAATCCTCCTTTCTTCACAATACGCCACGAGCAGCCTCGGCAAAGGAAACCGAAGGTGGATATCCTTGAACCAAAAGTCATACAAGCATATCCATCCCTCCGGACAATTCCAAGGCCTCTCGTGTGGCTCGGGCTTACGAAGCTCAAGCCGAGCGACACCCCCAGGGTCACAATTATCCCTTAGCCAAATCAAATCGTCGTCCGAGCACTTTGTTGGAAGAACCGGACGGACAGGGCGCGTTTTCTTCTCCGAGCCATCCACAGCCTTCCGCCGAGTTCCTCGTGCTTTTTTAGATCTGCTCGGCTCCGACGCCATTCTGTCGCACCTCGCCTGATCCACTATCGCCACCCTCCGCTTTTACAGAGAGAGACCCTAGTTGCTGATTGGGCAAAGGCAACCAAGGCCGAGCACCGTCGTCCTCCGAATCTATCAAGTACGGAACTTGGAAACTTTGCACGCTACCCAAAGCGGAAGGAATCTGAGCCTGATTATCCTCGGGGACTCGGACAATAACCTCCGTTCGCCCCGAGCTGGATGACGAACTTTGCTGCGCAGCAGAAGAACTGGGCTGAGCAGAATTACCCTCGGATAACCTTACCGAGTAGAGGTCCCGACCCGAGGAAGACGCTGAATCGGAGTCAATCCTCATAACTTACTAGTACAACAACAAACTAGAGAGAGAAAGCAAAATCTAGAGAGAAGGAAGAGCGAAATACCTGCAAAAGGAGAGAAATGAAGACACGGAAGAGAATAGAGCAGAGTATATATAAGCGGAGCGGGAGGACTTCGAGGTAAGTATAATGATGACCCCCCCTACGCAACCTTTCAGTTTCCAGCAGTCATAGGCATCATTGCGACTCTTCAGAGTCCAGCTGTTTCCCAAGAAACCCTTTGAGCTCTCCGAGGCAGAAACGGCAAAAACGAACAAAGCCGACCAGATCTACACCGGATAAATATCGTCCCAATTAAAGCACCATCAAAATCCGCCGACTTCAGGTACCACGAAGATCGACGAACTGTGGGGGGGGGGGGGGGGGCTTACAGTTATATATGGGTTTAGCACCCCATCCACTTAGAAGGCCCAATACTTATCCTTTGAGGAAAGGCCGGCCCAACAAAAATGAAATGGCCCAACAAGCAATAAGAGCCCGGACACACGCGCCAGAACCAAGCTCATTACTATCGGCTCGGCTCGACTCAAAACAAGCAAAACGACGACAAGCCGGCTCGGCTATGCTAGCAGCCAAAAGAGTGTACGGCTCGGCCCATCTCGTCACCAAGTACGGCCCAATCCGCACGAGCCCGACAAATGGTCAACGGCCTGAACAAAGTACGACCGTATTTTACTATAAATAGGAGCCGCCACTGTACATTGATGTAACTTTTTGGGATTTGTGCACTTCTAACTACTTTCTCTCTCTAGAGTCAATTTCCCGAATTGTAAACCGAGCACGTCCTTCGGCCTGCTCGGAGATCTAAATACAAAACACGCTCGTTCCCGAGCACGTCACTGTCTTTGAGCGAACCCGAACATAAATTCCCTCTTAATCATCCCGAACACATTTTTACTCTTGTTCATCTCTGAATCTAGTCGGTTCTCCTCAAGGAACAACTTAGCTCCCTCGGACCGAGCACGTCAACTCTCAAGCAAGACGCGCATTCCGATCTCGTGACCATCTCGGTTATCACACATACCAATATCAGCATAGATGTTGTCAAACCAAGGCAAGCGAGCATATTCATATGATAGAACATAAAGACCTACAAAAAGCATTACAATCATTTGGTGTATTTTAAATTCACAGAAGTAAATAATAGAGAAATTGTAATTAACATATGGCTTACCTGATTTTGCCATCATAGCAGCGAGTCCAACTGATTTCAAACAAATAGTTTTACCTCCTGTGTTTGAACCGGTAATAACTAACTCTAGTGCCCTTAGAGATCTTGAAATCAGTTGGAATTGGCGGAGCTCCTGATACAGTGTCTGCTAGAAAAAAATCAACCATGTACTTGTGAACTTCAGCTAAAACGCCTCATAAATCTAGTCAATGATCATTGAGGAAACTTACTGTTTTATAATATTTTACAGCTTCCCTCCACAATCATTCCTTTACTCCACAATCATGCTTCTCTCTGCACACACAAAACATAAGATATGTGTCATAAGTTTTTTAGATAGATTTATAGGAATAGCTGCTTGAAAAAGAAAATAAAGTGAAACACGCTAAAAAAAGAAAAATGAAAACAAAAAATTAGAAAAGAAAGAGTGTTTTGAGGCACCTTTATATAGGTGAGTGAAAACATTAGGGTTTCTGTGAAATTTATCGTGATATTCAATATTTTTTATTCAAAAAGATTATGTAGAGTTATTAGTTACTAAATTTTCCCTAATTAGTATATTCATCAAGATTTCATACGAAATAGATTTGATTGATACTAACAATTTTTTAATTAAATTAATATGATATTCAATAAAATATTGTGATATATTTTAGGAAAGTTAATTAATGCTACGGATTTTAAATGTTTTCAAGCAATATAGACAATGAAATAAAAATAATATCAAAAATTAATGTGGAACAAACTAATATTATTTTCTGGATAAAAAACTAATATTATTTTTCAAATAAAATAATGTTAGTTATAATAAATAAATATTATTTTTAATATTAAAAATAGTTTTTATAAATTTGGGATTACGTGATATTCATCAAGATTGTAAAGAATATATTCATCAAGATTACATATTTTAGTTTCCTAAAATATAGGCTACGAAAATAAATATAAATGGTAAATCTGTTGACAAAATGAATTAAAAATAAATAAATGATATGATTAATAAAACAAACTAATCTGAATGATAATATTAAATCTACGAAATGAAAGATCGGGATTTAAAAACAAATAGGATCCGCGTGTATATATGTATTCCAAATCCGAATCCAGTCAAATACCCTTGTGTGACCAATTTTCATAAACCCGAAATTACTCTTAATGAATAATAAAATTTTCTAACAAACACGATGTACCAAGATCATTTTCCTAAATGTTCCCCTATTTTTATAATATAGATTATCCACTATGGCGTGACTAAATAGCCACGGTTAAATCACGATTATTTGTGGTAATAAACTATATATATACAGTGGCTACTTTATGGCTATTTAGCCACAAAAATTTATGTGGCTGCACAGTGGCTATGTAGCCATAAAAAATATAACTATACCATGGTTACTTTAGCCACGTTTAAAGTGTGGTTATTACGAGAATGTACAGACCATGGTTAACTAGTGACATTTTAGCCACATATATAATAGTGACTTGTGTTCTAGCTTGTAACTCGGCTTGCCTTTCTACAATCGGAAAAATCGAAAATGACTTTTCTTAATATTTCGGCTAAACTTATAACTTATCAATACACGCATGTCCTCTATATATATTCATATACCTATGAGGTTTATCATATATATAGGCTTCGAATAGGTGACAGCAGATCGAACAGTGTGAAACAAACGAATTAAAAAAGCGGTACGGTTCAAATGTGTTTTATACGGAAGAAACGCCTTATGCAAAACAAGTGCGATTAATGTAAAATAAGTGATACGTAACAATATTCGAATGGTGGTGATTACACATGTATGATAATTATTAAACTTTGATAAATTGTTTTTGATTTTTTAATCTCTGAAATAACTGTTTTTAAATAAAATATTAAAGTGGATAAATTATATACAAAACAATTTCCAGATTTTTATGAATCAAAAATAAAATAAAATATTTTGAACCACACTTGTTATTTTTTTCTTTTTTTCAAATTTAAAACAAATAAAATTTGCTCCAGTGTTGTGGGAATAGAAGCAATATTTGATACCGCTCCACTAAAAACTTGATGGTTTTAGAAAATCATGAGAGCATTATTCAAACTTAACCCAAATAAGAGTCCGAGTAGAGATGGGTTTACCTCTCGGTTTTATAGTGGTGCTTGGACTGTCATGGGTGGAGAAGTAACAAAGCTATTCGTAAATTCTTCACTGAGACAATGCTGCCAACTTCAGTAAACTCGACAATCCTTACACTCATACCGAAATTCCCAAGAGCTACTATAATCAAAGATTATCGACACATCTCGTGCTGCAACACGTTTTACAAGGTAATCTCTAAGCTGCTTGTCGCCAAGATTAAACATTTGCTCCCTTCGATTATTCTGCCCAACCAATCTGCATTCATCAAAGGGAGGTTATTGATAGAGAATTGTCTCTTAGCTTCTGAAATAGTGAGTGGAGATCACAGAAACAAAGGACCTAAGAGACTCATTTTGAAGGTTGATATAGCAAAAGCTTTTGACTCTCTAAAATGGGATTTCATCCTAGCTTGTTTGACATCTCTTAAGGAATGTATCTCTACAGCGGCATACTCAGTAGGAATTAATGGTTCTCTACACGGTTTCTTTTGTGGTACTAGAGGCTTGAGGCAGGGAGACACCCTAACTCCTTATTTGTTTGCAATCGCTATGAGTGTTCTATCTATGCAGATAAATAGGGCAGCAGAAGAGGGAAAGATTGGCTATCACCCTAGGTGCAAAGATTTTAAGCTAACGCACCTGTGCTTCGCTGACGATTTACTAATCTTCTCAGACGGTTCTACTGCCTCAATGCAGGGTATTATCTTTGTTTTATCTGAGTTCCAGGGGCTCTCAGACTTAGCTATCAGCGTTGAGAAGTCATGCTTCTTCCCTGTTGGATTTTCTACTGCTGAAATTTCTTCGATTATCAGTAACAGTGGCATTGCTCAAGGTTTCCTTCCTATACGGTATTTAGGCCACCCTCTTAGCACAAAGAAGCTTTCGCTACTCAATTGCGAACCTCTCCTGCAAAGAATAAAATCAAAGATTACTATCTGGACAGCTAAGTATCTCTCATTTGCTGGCAGACTACAACTTCTAAGCCCGGTTATCTCAGGAATCATAAATTTTTGGTGTGCTACGTTTATTCTTCCTATGGAATGCATAAACCAAATAAACTCCTTATGTGCAGCTTACCTTTGGATAGGTTCTTTAGAAGGAAAATATGTTGCCAGAGTAGCTTGGGACACAGTCACCGCTCCTAAAGCTGAAGGAGGTCTGGGGCTAAAAAACTTGGTTGCTTGGAGAAAAACATGTACTATGAAGCTCCTCTGGATGTTGTTCTTCAAGACCGAATTTGTTTGGGTAGCATGGATTCAGGACATGTCATTAAAGACAAGGATTTATGGGCAATGAAAGAGAGCCAAGGTCATACAAGGCTTTTCGGGAAAATTCTAAGACAAAGGCATTTGGCGCCTCAATGGTTAAGAATCATACCAGTGAATGGGGGTTCCTGCCAATTATCAATTTGAGAGAGAGAGAGAGAGAGACGAGCTGTTACACGCCGCACATGTCTTTTTAATATAAATACAACCTATTATTACACAAACGGCTGGCACTTATGGAGTGTTTCTCTTCGAGACCATATCAAATCAACACTAATCATGGTTAAATATCATGCAAATGAGAGTTACGATGTTTGGGTAGCATGGATTCAGGACAATGTCATTAAAGACAATGATTTTTGGGCAATGAAAGAGAGCCAGGGTCATACAAGGATTTTCAGGAAAATTCTAAGACAAAGGCATTTGGGGCCTCAATGGTTAAGAATCATACCAGTGAATGGGGGTTCCTGCCAATTATCAATTTGAGACAAGCTGAGAGAGAGAGTTCCTGCCAATTATCAATTTGAGACAAGCAAGCTGAGAGAGAGAGAGAGAGAGAGAGAGAGAGAGAGAGAGAGAGAGAGAGAGAGAGAGAGAGAGAGAGAGAGAGAGAGAGAGAGAGAGAGAGAGAGAGAGAGAGAGAGAGAGAGAGAGAAGAGCATATTCACCGGTTGGAAATAAATCAGCCTCCTCCTTAACCTCCTCCCTCCACGCCACCAAGGAGAGGCTGTTAGGGCAGCATGTGTATCCACCTCGGAGAGGTAGACCCATTGGAGCAGGTGATGCTCCAAACACACACCAAAACCACCAAGGTATCTTGCCTCAAGGCAAATCTCATCTCAATTGTTCATGGCAACATATTCCTTGGTCTTGCTGTTGAAGATCCCTTAGATCAATTTGATCAGATTTGCGGGATGACCAAATTCAAGGGATTGCCGAAGATAGCTTCAAGCGGAGGCTATTTCCCTTCTCTCTCGGATATAAGGCACACTAGTGGGAAAAGAACCTCCCATGAGGTTATATCACTTCTTGAGATGATTGTAAGAAAGCTTTTTGATATATCATGTGTTTATTAACCATGATATAAGTCTTGTATATAGAGTATTTTGAGTGTTTTGGAGTCTTTTAAAGTCTTTACATGTTTGGAGCTTTATTGGAGATTTTGGAAGCATTTATATCATTGCAGCCAAGAAAAGAAAGTATGAGTCGACCATAGTTGTTGGTGTCGAATGACACCGGTAACAACTATAGAAATCTACAAGAGTTTAAGATTTTTAAGATTTGCAAAATTGCCTAAAAGTTTCATTTATTTTCAAAAAGGCACATTTGTGTTTTATGATTATAAATTAGAGTTTCCAACCTTTGATTTCCAGAGATTTCGAACTCATTTTCTTACCTATTGATTTCTCTTATGCATTTTAATTTAATCATGTTTATTGTCTCAATTTTCATATATGAGTAGTTGCTAGTTAGGTTTAAGATTTCTCATTATGGATTTTATAAAATGTTAAGTTGATCAATTAGTCAAGGATTCATAACTTATAGTTATTTACCTTAGATTGTTCTTAGTGCTGGATCTGAATTGGTCACTTAGATTAGTGATCATATGTTGATTCTCGCAACGAAAATTGGTTAATTAGCTAGAAAAACTAGGGTGAGCAAATTGCATATTCACAAAGGAATTTGGTTTATGGAATTTGCGAATAATTCAAACATGATTAAATGCATGTTTAAACTTTAGAACTCACAAAGAAACTTGATTTTGTAGATTGTTAGACACATATAGTTTCCGCAGCGATAGCTAGTTCACTTTATCTCTGTGTTTCGAGTTCTATGACATGGCAGAATCGTAACTGATTAACTTGCATTCCTGATTTCCCTAGAATTCCTTGAGCTTAATGTTTTCTCCTTCTTGTTTACACACATCACTTACTGTTTTGATTACTTGCTTTCATTACATTCATCTCGCCTAGCTTGGCTCAAATTGATAATCTATTGCGTACTCTTGAGCCCCTTTTTCGATACCCAATATACTACAACTGATTTGTTGTGCACTTGTAGTTAGATCTTAGAGATTAAATTTCACTCTATCAAGTTTTTGACACCGTTTCTCTTAGCCCTTTTGAGGGCCAATATATTATAGTAGTAGATTTTGACTAGGCATTTTCGTTTTCTTTTGTAACTTACGCGTTTCTTCTTTGGTGTTTCAGTGAAACCATCAGAGATGGTGAATCCAGTGATTTTGATTCGCAACGAAAATGGTATTCTAAGGGACCAAAAGGGTCATATCTGCAATGCATAAAGGCAGAGACCTGATGAGGAAGGAAACCTCATTGTTGTACAAGTCGCTATAGGTGCAAGAAATGGGAAGCAGGCCCACGGTTTGGCTGGAGCAGGTAGTCGCAGTCACTTGCAGATTACACCAGGCCTGATCACTTCTACGCTAACAGTTCCAAGATTTGCCTGCCAACATTTGACATGCATGATTTTGAGCTAAAAACTGCCTATTACACTATGTTTGGTCAGCATCAGTTTCATAAACTGGTCATGAGCATCGTATGGACCATATAAAGAGGTTGAGGACTTGGTCACTAACAAAAAGTACAATGGAGTCTCCAATGACTACATATTCTGCAATCTCTTCCCACACTTTCTTTTCAGGGAAGTAGCCTACTGGCTGAAGCAGTTAGCACCAGGATCTATGACGACCCAGGAAGACACCAAGAATGCATTCCTCAACAACTTTTATGATGATGTCAAGTCTGAGTTGCTGAAGACAAAGATCTCCACATTCAAGCAGCGTCTAACAAAAGCACTCAAGGATGCTTGGATCAGATTCAAGGCTTACCAGAGAGATTGTCCACACCATAGTTTCGGTCAGGTTCAACTGCTAGGAACCTTCTTTAGAAGTGTTAATTGGAGATATCTGATGGCTCTTGATGATGCAGGCAATGGAAACTTCAACACCAGGTACCCAGAAGATGCTTACTTTCTAATTGAGAACTTAATGTCTAGCAAGAACACTAAGAATGCTGATTTTGAGAGGAAGAAGCAAGCTGCAAGCATTGAGAGAAGTGGGATTATTGTTGTAAATTCTAGGCTGGAGTCTATGCATAACCTTCTTCTAAGGAAGAAGCCAGCCTAGTTTGCTCAAGAGGTTGAAAATTTTGAGGAGGATGTGAACTACATAACGGAGCTTAGTTTCAGAACAATAAAGGTGCCTTCACAGGTAATCAAAACTCCTCTGGTCTCGCTTCTAAGCCAGCTTATCATAAGCCATTCCGGAGTAGTTCATTCACAAGGAACTAAACTCTTCTTCAAAACAGACACCACCTCCACCAACTCAGAAAGCAGACTAAAGTTTATGATGGAGAAACTTCTGCAAGGACAATAGAAGATTGCAGTTGATCAACAGGAATACGGAATCCATGTATCAGGATCTCATTAGAAAGTTGGAGACTCTCACAAATTGAGTTGACAGAATTGATGCTCGATTGACTCAGACAGAAGCAGATGTTAAGGGGATGATGGTTCATAAGGAATATGTCAATGATGTCTTTATTCAGAATGAGAATAAGCTAGAACATGAGCAAGAAATTGGGTAAAAGGTGTTGGGAATGTCCTGAAATCACACTTGTAATCACTCTAGAGATAGTTGTGTTGTCGAGATTAGACATTCATATGATACTAGGTGATCATAATGTTTTGCTAGAAATCACTTATGATATGTGAGTTGTGAACTCATTACTAGTATTATATGATCCTACAGGGTCACACACCTAAGCAGACTGGATATACTTCATGTGGGAATGGGAATGATCATTAATGTAATGATCAAATTAATGTGTATTTGATACACATTAATATACGTTTTTGAGGGTGTGTCGATCGACACAAGTGTTGTGTCGATCGATGCAAGGCGCAGATCGAAACAATGTTTCGATTTAATGACTTAATTAATCTCGGTTCGGTCCGGTGATTAATTAGGTTTTCCAAGGTCTATATATATGTTATATAGCACGACCTGGAGCATAAGTTTGAGCCTAAGAACAGCCACCTCTCAGAAACACAGGCATCCCGAAGAGATCCGATCTCCCGGCACTAGCATCCCGGAGGATTCCAGTTTGTGTGCGTGTGGATACCAGTAGAGGCGCAACACTTGAGGCGCTCGTGAATCTCGAATACTTGTTTATCTTCCGCTGCATAACTTTCCAGGTATCTTCGAGATCCCAATGATTCAATATACCTAAACCCTTGATCCTAGGCTATGGAATTTATACTTAGAGTTGCCTAATTGGATTAGGAACTGCTACAAAATTCCTTCAAAAGGCTAAGAAAATTGTGGAACATTTCTATGAATAAGGTGATGCAGAAGTGGTGTCGATCGGCACCCAACCTTGGTGTCGGTCAACACCAATGGAAATCCACGAGTTTTTGAGTGTTGACGGACCAAAATGGACCAAGATCGACACACAAAAATTTGGTGTCATCCATCAGTGTCGATCAATACTCATCTGGTGTCGTTCGACACCCACCTCTCAAAGACCCAATTTTGAGTTTTGACGGAGCGAAATCGACCGAGGTCGATATAAAAAAATTGGTGTCAACCCAGGAGGCCAGTGTCGGTCGGCACCCCTTGGTTTCGGTCGACACCCATCAAAACCGAGGCGATATTCACATACTTTGAAGCCAACATTGACCGACACACCTATAGCTTGAAACACCACCAGAACGAGTCTATAAGCCGAATGTAATTCCCTTAGTCTCAGAAGTCCAAACATGAGCTGGATGAGGCCACATGCAAGGTAATGATGGATAATGTGCTTATTGAGATCCCACTTGTTGATGCTTTGATGATTACCTCTAGTCTGAGGAGGTATGCAAAGAAGATGATCTTCAAGGATGGAGATCTAAAAGAAGGGGTGATCATGATCTCAAAAAAAGTGAGTGTTGTGCTGCAGAATAGGACTCAAGAGAAGCTACCAGGCCCATGATTCGTTTTGCTAGACTGTTCCATCTTCATGGACATCTTCAAGCATTTTCTATGTAACTTTGGATCTGGTGTGAACTTTATGCCATACTTCGTGGTTGTAAGATTGGGAATGATGGACTTTCAAGAAACTAGGAGCTCTTTGATTCTACATGATCACTCAAAGAGGATTCCAGAAGGAGTTCTTGAAGAAATTCTCATCAGAGTTGGAGACTGCTTAATTCCTACGGATTTTGTGCTGTTGAAGTATGATGAACCAGAGGATCCTCTAATCCTTGGTAAATCTTTTTTGGCTACAGTTAGAGAAGTGATTGTTGTGAGACATGATTTGATTGATCTCCACCTGGGAGATAAGTCTCTATACTTCAAGATGAACATGTTGTGGAGATCCACCATAGATGGCCAGACTTTCATAGTTGAGGTGGAAGCAGAAGTTCAGATTGCTAAAGACAATGTGTCTGATAATGGAGAAGCAGGGGTAGTAGTTCAACCTGAGTAGAATAAGACATCTCAAGAACTTGCAATTGCTCCTAAGCAAAAAGCTCAAGACATCACACTTCCACGAAATCAAAAGTATGTTCCCACTCAATATTCACCTCCTGGCCGCATTGGTGTGAATGCATGGAAACACTCTATCCCACCTAAGTTTTGCACCCACCTTGGTTCTCTTCCCTTATTCCTTGGTTGATCCCATGATCACGATGTCTATACACCACCATGGATGATGAGACTTTTTCAGAGGTATTGATCTCATGTCAAAGTCAAGCTAATGATTGAAGACAAACGTTTGATGAGAGACAACCCACTGGGAAGTCTGTATATTCTTTAGTTTTCGTTTTAGGTTTACCAGTTTTGTTTCACTTTGAGTCTTAAAAAATATGCACGAATGGTAACCAATGTCGATTGACACCCCTTGAGTCGGTCGACACCAGCGACGCAAAGACGGACTAATATCGACCCAGGTTGATACTCATTGTCGATACACATGCTCGGTGTCAGTCGATATCCCTTGCGAAGTTAATATTTCTTTTTCTCTATTTAGTAAAATGGCACATTTTAGGAGAAAAATGACATGTTAGGAGAAAAATCCAACTTTTCATTTAATAAAAAGTTATAGAGAAAAAATGATTCCAACTATTACTAACAAAAGGAGAAAAAATAGATTATATAGTATTTTCGGGGGGGGGGGGGGGGGGGGGGGGAGAATTTGGATTAATATTCTCGCTCGTTCAAAAAAAAAAAGGATTAATATTCTCTTAAGAAAGCGTACGTAACAAGTAACAGCGAAGACAAGCAAGATTGAGAAAGAAAAATGGAAGACGATTCAGAAGCCGTACGGAACTTGCGTGAAACCATCAAGAAGAGACTAGGTCCATCGGCAATGATAAGTTACGATTCATTGGTTGAAGAATTTACGCTAGATAGAATCGGAGAGAGCGAAATGACTACATCTCTTCTACGTTTGCTCGAGAAAGACGAGTATCTTCATCAACGCTTCCTTGAAGCTACCAATGAACTCAAAGAAGAACAAGAAACTGCAAATGGAGAGACCGATATTGAAGAATCTGTTCGTGATCCAACAAAACTTGAAGCAGCTCTTCGGATTGGAGTTAGAGTCGACAAGAACGCGAAAGAAGCTGATCTTGAGGATAGGGTCTCGAAAGAAGATGTAAATGACGAGCCAAAACAAGTGATCACACCCAGCTATACACTTCTCCCCGAGAAAGATCCGTCGCTGGTCTCAGAATCCGTGTTGAACAACGAGGTTTGTCTGGTTAAAGTTGACACAAAACTACCAAAACTAACTGGTTACAAAAAAAGAGTGGCAGAATACGAAGATGATATGTATAAGAAGGATATGGAGATAGAAGATCTACAAAGTGCAGTGGAGCGTTGGGAGAAAGTCATGAAGAGAAAGATGAGAATCGAAGATGTTGAAGAAAAATACTACACTTTCATCCGAGAGTTAGATCGTGGAAAAATGGTTAAGAACCTGAAACATAACTACAAAGAGGCTTTACCTGGGATCTTAGATCGGCTGAAGGAGAAGCTGAATCAACTTAAAGTTACTCGGGTAAAAACGAAATCGAGATGGAAGCAAATAGAATCCACAGCAAAAGGCCGCAGCAAAAAGTGACGGAGAACAACAATCTGAATCAGAAAGGTCAACTTCGTTTTGCTTTTATTTTCCAGTATTGTGTTAGTGACACAAGAAAAGTTGCATGAACTAGTTTAGGCTGAAAATGTACATACAACTGGGAACACTCAAGCCAGAGGCTGAGTGACCTTTTGAAAACCAACCAAAGTTATCAAATTGAAGGCTTTGGTAACAAGAATAAATAGAAAGATATCATCTTATTTGTCTCTGATTCCTTATTAGTCTGATAGAGCACAAATTAACCTGAAAGAATCAGTAGATGTCTCCTATGTATACATCATTTGGAAGCATCTGAGGGAGAAAAGTACATTCCATCTGAGGGATAAACAGGTCAGTGGTGAATCTCGGAGGCGTGTGCTTACCTCAACATTAGTTATCTCTGTAGTTTTATTTTTAATATGAATTAGCAGTTCATGTATCAATTCAAGTCTTTGCTGTCCAAGCAAGCCATCTAGTTGTGTAGCCTAATGAAGTTGCGTCCTCAGGCACCTGGCACATAAATACATCCTGGACTATATGGATATACATACATTCTGCAAGGTATGATAAGATACATAAAGTAAGTAATAAATGTTTAGGATTGGAACGCAAGAAATTCTGCTTATAGGACACTGTTAGTTATCTTTGCACAAGAAACATATAGATGAAGCAGTAAGAATCAGAAGATCAATTTCCACATTAATATGTTTGATGTCTGATATGACACAATAGTTCTCAAGAAACATGGCAGGAAGGTCTCGTCATGCTAAGCAATCACAAGGGCAAGTAAACATAGCTTGAGATTGGCATAGTCCTCTACTTATCCCTTTTCTGATTCACAAGACTATATATGAATTTTGGAATATTGGCCTCAGTTTGAATCATCAATCGATTCTCGATCACAGAATAAACCAACAATTTTATTTACGAAAGCTGAATAGAAACAAACTAAATTCTACCTGGGAGTATGATCTAAGTGTGTGTCCCAAATGGGAAGGAAGAGTGAACCATCTGAATGCAGGTTTTATCTGGATATGTACAGATCCAAGTATCACAACCCTGAAGACAATTTAAAAAAAAAATCCTTGTTATCGTCTAGTGTCAACCAAATAACACAAGCAACTCTATAACTACACAATGCGTATTATCATTAAACAAAATGTATGTATTCTCATTTGCAAGACATAATTCACTGGCAACAGTCCGGTTCAACCTATACTAAAGATCATTACTTCCTTCTAGTCAAACGTTTCTACTATTTAAAGCAAACTTACCATCATGTCAACTTCATCGCTAATATGCCTTTATGTCTATTGACATTATAAGCGACAAACCCGTAATGGTTTCCGCTTATACAAGCCAACCACTACACTGTTTGTAAGAAAACAATGGACTTACATGATTCATCAATAGCTCACTCCTTGAAATACAACATGGTACGATGATTGGAAACCCAGTAAGACCTGAAACTACAAAAATCAATAGAACTTATTATCTACCATTTCAATTAAATTCCACCTTTAGTTTTAAAATGCAATCAATTAATCAAATATGCATCCGCATAGACACATCAGAAGAAATTATTTGAGCTCTGAGGAACGGGAAGGAAAAAAAAAAAAAAACTCTCTCTGTTCACCGGGAGATTGAGCATGTGATTGGTTTTTAATCGGCGAATCAGAGCAGTGTAGATCACGTGCGGAGCCACGTCATAAACTTATTTGAATGGGTCGTCCTTGGGCTTTAATTTTGTCCTCTGAAATTTCATTAATGTCCATAAAAGGCCGAAAAAAACAGCACAAAGAGTATGTCTTGGACCATGTGTCCATATTTGAAGTGGTGCATCAACTGGTGCATCGGTCGACACATGTCTCAGACGCAGATTGGTCAGAGAAAAAAACTCCGAAAATTGAACTCAAAAAAAAAATTTATGGACTAAGGTACATATTTCTTCGACCTAATTCAACATATCCAGTGACTATTAATGCTTCCTTAAACAACGGAAATATTTTCTTACTGCTGAGCAAGCTGTGCAAGTATCGCAAAGCTCTTGGCTATTCTCTTGATGACATTTTAGGTTTCTCTTCGTATATGTGCATGCATAGGATACATCTTAAGGATGAGTCAAAGTCATCAGTTGAGCATCAGAGGAGATTCTGAAACTACTAGAATCTGGATCATCTATCATGTCTCTAACAGTGATTAAGGTCAGTTCCGTATATGTTGTGCCTACAAAGGAGGTGTTACAGTGGTTAAGAATGATCTGATTCCTACAAAGACTGTAACTGGACACATGATGTGCATTGATTACAGGAAGTTGAATGCTACGACTAGGAAGGATCATTTCCCATTATCTTTCATTGATTAGATGCTGGAAAGGTTTGCTAATCACCCATATTACTGCTTCATGGATGGGTATTCTGGTTTCTTTCAGATTCCCATTCATTCAGAGGATCATGGTAAGACCACTTTTACTTTTCCCTTTGGTACTTTTTCATACCGCAAAATGTCATTTGGACTCTGTAATGCTCCAACTACCTTCTAGAGATAAATGATGTCTATCTTCACAAACATGATTGAGGATTTCATGAAGGTATTTATGCATTATTTTTTGTCTACGGATCTTCATATCATGAGTGTTTGGATAATCTGTGCAAACTGCTATCTAGATGTGAGGAGAAGCACTTGGTTCTGAATTGGGAGAAGTATCGTTTCATTATCAGAGATGGTATTGTTCTTGGGCACATAGTTTCATAGGCAGGGATTGAGGTAAACCACGTCAAGATTGAGGTTATGACCAGCTTACAGGCGCCAAACTCAGTGAAATCAGTGAGGAGCTTTCTTGAACACGCTGGTTTCTACAGGAGGTTCATCAAAGATTTCATAAAGATTGCTAGAACCTAACTGCTTTGATGTGTAAGGATGTGAAATTTGAATTCACTGCAGACTGGCAGATTGCATTTGAACAAATCAAGCAAGCATTAATGAGTGCTCCTATAGTGCAGCCACCATATTGAGAGTTACCTTTTGAGGTAATGTGTGATGCAAGTGATTTTGTTGTAGGAGTTGTTCTGAGGAAGAAGAAGGTCAAGAAACTTCATGTTATATATTATGTCAGTTGAACACTAGATGATGCGCAGAGAAACTATGCTACTACAAATAAGGAGTTGTTGGCAGTTGTCTTTGCATTTGAGAAATTTCGCCCCTATCTGGTTGAATCGAATATGATAGTAGAAGAAGGATGCAAAGCCAAGGCTTTTGAGATGGATTATCCTTCTTCAAGACTTTGACATTGAGGTCAAAGACAAGAAGGGAGTTAAAAATGTAGTTGATGATCATCTTTCAAGGATCAGGGTTGAGGAATATGTTCTCATTGGTGATTTTCTGCTTGAGGAGAACTTCAATTTAATTGAGAGAGTTTTTGGGAAGGATTTGGACAGAAATATGCATAATTTTCGGCTTGCAGAGAATGCATCGATTGCTGCCACTCTAGCAAAGATCGATGCACGCCTCGATGCAGAGTAGATCGGTGCACTCCCTGCATTGGTCAACGCATTGCGCCTACGAACCTGGAACCTTACATGATTCAGATTGGTCACTACAACTTGGATATGTATGCTGTCTCGACGCCCGATCGACCATGGTTTGCATATATTAAGAATTACCTTGCTGCAGAGACTGAACCATATGATCTAAAGGGGTATGCAAATAAGAAGTTCTTCAAAGAACTAAGGAGGTTCTATTGGGATGAGTCTTATCTCTATAAGCACTGTTCATAAGGTATTTACAGGAGAAGCATTGTAGAATCAGAAGTTCCAGACGTTCTATTTCACTGCCATGGATCAGACTATGCTGAACATTTTGATATTTTTAAGATATTGTCTAAGGTTTTGCAAGCAGGCTTGGTGGCCTACTATGTTCAGAGATGCTGACATGTTTGTCTCTTAGTGCGATGCTTGTCAAAGGAGAGAGAAAATCAGTAAGAAGCATGAGATGCCACATAACTTCATTCTTGAGTTGAAGGTTTTCGATTGCTGGGGCATAGATTTCATTGGTCATTTTCCCTCTTCCTATGGGAATAAGTTCATTTTGGTTGATGTGGACTATGTGTCTAAGTGGTCTGAAACAATAACTAGCCCAACCAATGACTCTTCAATGGTGCTTAAGTTGTTAAGACCATCATTTTCCCTAGATTTGGAGTGCCTCGGATTGTGATAAGTGATGTAGGATCTCACTTTATCAACAAGATATTTGAGAAGCTGCTGCAGAAGCATAGTGTTCATCATCATGTGTCTACCCTATATCATCCTCAGACTAGTGGGCAAGTAAAGGTCTCTAACATACAAGTTAAGGAGATCTTGGAGAAGACAATTGGGAAGACAAGGAAGGATTGGTCTACAAAGCTGGTTGATGCGCTATGGGCCTACATGACTGCGTTTAAGACGCAACTGGGTACTACACCATTTCATCGTCTCTATGGGAAAGCATGCCACCTTCAAGTTAAGCTTGAGCGCAAGGCATCATGGACTGTGAAGCAGATGAATTTTTATATGAAGTCTTCTGCAGAGAGGCGATTGGTACAACTGAATGAGCTGGATGAGATTATGCATCATGCCTATGAGAATTCTAAGTTGTACAAGTAGAGGACTAAAGCATATAATTACAAGAAGATTGTCTCTAGACACTTTGAGCCAAAATGATCAGGTAATTTTGTATAACTTTCGTTTGCAGTTGTTTCAAGGTAAGTTGCGCTCTAGATGGTCAGGTCCTTCACTATCAAAGAAGTGCGTCTGTATGGGGATGTTGTACGGAATATCTCAGAAGGAAAGGAGTTTAGTGTCAATGGACAAAGGGTGAAGCATTATTGGGCTAAGGCTGAGATTCCAAGAGGTCAGATTCTGCCTCTGGATGATGCAATCACTGCCTAATCTCTTTCCAGTCAAGCTAATGACGTTAAAGAAGCGTTTGGTGGGAGGCAACCCACTAGTAAGTTCGTAAATATTCAGTTTGGTGTTTTGATTCGATGTGCCTACACCTGCTGCTCGACGCAGGCGTTCTCCTACACATGAGTCTGATTTTTCTTATCCATATGCAGGCATTGATGATGAGAAGTATTCTACTAAGTTCTGATTCTGGTTGCTATTTCCTATGACATTTGGTTATGTACCTTTTCTTTTTCTTTTTATTTTCTTTGAGTCATTTTGCTGTTTTCTTGAGTTTATGTCAGTCTTTATACTTTGGAACTGATGTACCGATGTTTTGTATAATTATCTGGTGCTTTGATTATGCGTTGTCTTTGATCTATGTGGCTTACATGTTGAGTTTTTGTGATTATTCACGGAACATATGATGTCTACGAAAATTTCCAGAAACATACACGATATGCGTCGATCGTTGCACTCATGGTGTCGATCTACGCACCATTACGAAACTTGTGTCGACCATTGCACGATTTCAGTAGGTTGGCGCAGTTACGAGTTCAGTTAAATCACAAGATCAGAAGTACATTTCGTTCCTATTCATCTTTTACCAAGCCTAAGCTTCGATTCTACTGGGGACAATGTGTTTTAAATGTGGGGGTGGTGGTACTGACATAATCTTTTTTTTTTCCTAGAGTCTGTGAAGTCTGATTTATTGAGTCAAAAAAATTAGTAAACTATGACTTTTTGAGGAGATAACTACACTTGCAGGCACTTAAATGACCATTGAATGAGTTTAGAGCAGATCTCTGGCTATTAGAAAACCCAATGCAGATCAACCTACTAAGGACACCCATATCACGTCAGGTATTCAGAGAATCCATTACTGACTTCGCCATTAACTTTACTTAATTTTTCTCACCTAGGGGTTTGGTATACTTTAAGTCGGATTCCTCTTTAGTTCTGAAATAGCTTGTAAACCTTTCTAAGTATGGTTCCCTTCTCCCCTTTCTTAAAGTAAAAAAGGAGTATTAAACTACAGATAAGCTAGTAGCTTCGAAGTAATCACGGGAGTGGTACAGACCCCTATTACCTCCTGTGTTTCATGGAATGTGTCCAAAGTAACATCCCAATGCAGGAAGAGCACTGATAAAAAATGATACCCAATGGGAAAAATCAGATGCTAAGGAAGGAAAAGGAGAAGAAAGGAACCACAAAACTGATAGTATTGTGGTCAGGTGCTAACAGAGTAAGATTTCATGTGTTCTTTGATCGATACTCTGTTGGTGAGACCGCATTTTTTAATTATAGAAGTCAGTATGGTGTTTTAAGCTATGATATAAGTATATGTTCGAGTCTTTTGTAATGTGTTTTGAGTCTTTTTAGGTGTTTTATATGTTTCCACACGTTTAGAGGACTTTGGAAGATTATGGAGCTTTTTGAGAAAACATAGGAGCTGAAGCCGTGATGACATAAATCACTCTAAGTAATCGAGCTGAGCATCGAGTGACGCATCATGTGCATCGGTCGATGCAGCCATCCATCAAACAATTCACCAGCGTTTTAATGAAGTTTTAAAGAATTGCAGAATTGGCCCTGAAGTTTCACTGTTTACAAATAAATCCAAAGCATGTTTGACACTTAATATTAGGGGTTTTGTGTTTTATTCTTGTTACACTTTTCATACTTTTTGGCTAGAGAGAGTTTTAGAGCTTGGGGCTGATCCAAACCTTGTACTGCTTTTGGAGAATATTTCAAACCCCTTTTTATTCTCTTATTTATTTTAATGCAATCTATTCAATCCATGTTGCTTGTTTCATTCAATATGTCTGAGTAGATATATAGTTAGGTTTAGGAATTCTCGTAGGGTTTTCATGGCGTGTTAGATTGATTTAATCAGTTAAGGAATTCATAACATGTTAGTTCTTCAATCTGAATTGTTCTTTAAGCTAGTTCTAACCTGATCAATTGGAATCTAGATCTTAGTTTTTAAATTGACACGAACGTGTAATTTGGAATCTGATTTATTTAGGTTGAGAAATTTAGATATCCGCAAAGAAATTTGGTTTAGCTAATTTGTAAACAAATCGAACTTGCACTTAAGGCTAGTTTTTTTTTTTTTTTGGTCAACATTAAGGCTAGTTTAATCTGTAGGAATTGCAAAGAAATTTGTTTTTCTAGGATTTAGACTTAGTAAATTCTTGTACTGAAAGTTGATTTATTTTACATTAGTGTTTGAGTTCTAGAACGGTGCTTAATTCGATCTTGACTGATAATTAATCTGCATGCCTTTATTTCCTGAGAACACCATTGACTTGACGCCTTTTAATATTGATTACAAACTCGTCTGATTTACTTTCTGCTGCTGATTTGTTTGCTTTTTGATTGCTTGTTGCTTAGCTTAACTCAACGCTTTATAGTCTATCGTAAGAACTCTTGATTCTTTGAGGTTCGACCCTATATACTACATTTGCATGTGCACTTGTAGTGTTACTCTAGGGAATTAAACTTTGAGCATATCAGTAGGATGTTCAGTCACGGTTTTCCAATAGTATTAGATGTCTGTCAAACTCGTTCCAATGATCACTTAAGTTTCTGCAAATGCGGTTGTTCCTCGAAAAATCATTGTTTCTTGCACAAGGGTTTGACTCAAAATGGGCTAACACAATTGACTCTAAGAAAAAACAAAAAAGGTGTCAGCAATCTCCTCCCTATACTTAAACAATAGTGTCCCCAATGTTATAGAAGTTTGAGCTTGGGAAAATCGAGTGAAAAGAAAGTGAAATTCGGAAAATCAGAAACCTTACCTGCTAGAAGGGTTAGCGTTGACCGACAAACAACAATGGTGTCGATCGACACCAGGCTTAGGTCGACGCAATACTGATCCGTGTCGAAGTCCTCGACAACCGTCCATTGTTTCGAGTGTGGTGTTGACCGACACCAAGTGGGCGTCGATCGACACTGATCGTTTTCAAACCTGTTTTCGCTATTTAACACACAAAAGAAAGAAAATCAAATTATCCTAAGAAAAAACGAAAATAAAATATAAATAGACTCACTAGTGGGTTGCCTCCCACTAAGTGCTTGTTTTCAGTCATTAGCTTGACTTTGGCAGGAGATCAAGCTCTGGCTGGATTCAACAGAGGCAATAAAAACCTATGTGAATGTCTCATCATCCATGGTGGTTTATGGGCATCATGAGCATGTGATCTGTAATGCCCCTTTCCCATTATCCGCTGACCGTCGAGCTGACCGGTCAACAATCAAACAAGAACATGACCAAGTCGAACCCGAGCAAGTCAAACAAGAAAAGTTCGCCACAAGACAAATCCAGAGTAAGATCGGTTTGAGAGAAAGGCTCGCACTGACCCGTACTTGACCCCGCTATCCTCACTTCCGTAGTACAATGCTTCACAACATATACTACTTCCGTGAGTTGTGTCGGTTTGGACTAAACACAATTCAGGAAAGCATGTTCGTTTCTAAGTAATCAAGCGTTTACATAACGGTTAACAATCTTTACAAACAGTTTGCCAATAATCAAGAACAACAAACAAATCTTAATACAAAATTGGCGCCAAAGCCGAACCGAAATAAAATCCAAAATCATGGAATCAAAACTCCGCCATTAGCGATCCCGAAACTACACCAAGGACCTCCCGCGTCCGTCGCTGCTAAACCTGAAAAACACAAAAAGAGTCTAATGAGCGATCTAAGATCACCCAGCAAGACGGCTCCCCACTACGGCTTCTATTCTATCTAGCATCTACAGATTCTCGTCCCAAAACCCCAAAATAACAAACAACACAACAAACGGTCGACCACGCACTACCACGTCGTGTAAAACCCACAACACACAAGCACTTGTCAAAAGAAAGAGAAAGCGATTAGAGGAAATCTGAAGCACTGCAGCACATGTTCTCGATTGAGACTCGATCTATCTATAGTGCAATACCAACAATACAAACACAACACTGGGCCCTTACGATCTCGGTAACTTCCACGGGTTTACATCGTCACCGACATGGTAACTAACCCACGACCCCTAGACGTAAACACGAAGTCTCACGACCTAGGACATTGTTAAACCTGAATCTTCCGATCACACGAACACGAACCCCGAAACTTCCCGAATAACCCTAGAACCACCTGAATCAGAACCGGCCGGAGTCAAACGCGTTGACCGGCGTTGACCGGACATTGACTGGCGTTGAGTGACGTTGACATTGACTCCGGTTGACACAAGTGACCCACTGAACCAATGCAATCCAATCAAACCAACTTAACCGACTGAACGATCTTCTACTTGAACCGGTTAGATTAAACCGGTTTAGGTCAAACCGTTGACCGATTTAACCCAAGATTTGACCGTGGCTTAACCGAGCCTAAACCAATCCCAAATCCAGAACCAATCCACCCATACACATCTTTGAAGAACCGGCTACAATTTGGAGGTGGTGGAGCTTCTCCGGCGAGCTTCTCCGGCGTTGACCGGCGGCGGCAAGGCGTTGACCACGGCGGAGGAGGCTTTTCCGGCGGCGGTTGACAAGATCAGGTGACTAAAAACATCTCTACACCCATCATGAAGCTACTGTAGAGGATGAGAAGTCTTGAATCACCAAAGGAAGAGAGAGAACCAAGGAAAACCTAGTCGCGGCTGCTCTCCGGCGACGGCGACGGTGGAAGATGGCCGGTGGTTGTAGGGGAGATCAATGTGGATCTATTGGTGAAATAATTTTAGGATTTGGTGTTATGGTTTAAGAGATATGGACTTTCTTGTGCATCAAGTAATGAAGAACACTCAAGAACACTTGAATGTTCTTGAGTTACTATGAAGATCCAAAGAGAATTTCTGGATTATTTGGATAAATATATAAAGAGGGGATAGATGTGGTCTTGATTGAGGATTAGAAAGAGATTGAGATACACAAAAATGAGTTTTTGGTGAAGAAAGGGGTGATGGGATGGATTATTCTTTAGGTTCATGAACATGATCCATGCAATTGCATGCAAAAAAGGAAGGCGGGGCCATCTGCTGAGGGACACCTGTCCTCTGAGGTGTCTTAGTGAAACTAATCCAGCCATTAGCCCTCCTAAACCAGCCCTTAATCCACTTAATCCCCCATAGCTCAGTTTTCTCGGTTTGATGTTTTACTTTATAGAAAACCCTTTCCTGTTCCCATAAATCCCCAAACTTATAAAAACTTATTCTTCTTAATTTTATATGAATTTAGAAACTTGAATCACCTCATTTGGAGTTCCGTAGATCCGGTTATAAATTTCCAAAGTTTTCTCGGTTTAATCGGTTTCCATTCCTGACAAGCCGAAAAACCCGTTTCTGCTCCGTTTCTTCCAACTCTGGTCTTGTAAATGTTCTTTTAGTTGTAAAACATGAACATTTGGCCCGTCTCGGCTTCCGTCTCAACTTTTGACAAAATTACGATTTTGTCCCTGGACTTTGCAAAATTATAATTTTGCTCATGTTGACTTTTTCTGCCCGTTGACCGTATTTTTGGAAACAGGGTATTACATTATGTACCAAGGAACGAGGGAAGAGAACCAGGACAGGAGCAAAGCATTGGTGGGATTAGAGCGTTTTCTTGCATTCACAACAATGCGATTTAGAGGTGAAAGACGCGAAGATATGTACCTTCTCTTTGGTGGAGGTGTGATGTTTGGAGCTTTCTTCTTAGGAGGAGTTTCAGGTACTAGAGATGTCTTAGTCAACTGAGGTTGAACTTTCATCACTGCTTCTCCACTATCGAACATCATGTCCTCATCAATTTGAATCTCTGGCTCCACCTCAACATTGAATGTATGTCCATCTATGGTGGATCTCCACAGCTGATCCATTATGAACAACATAGGCTTATCTCCCATATGAATATGCATCAAACAATGCCTTATATAAGTCACTGCTCCAGTTGTAGGCAAGAAGGATCTATCAAGTATTAGAGGATCGTCTAGTTCAGCATCAAACTTGAGGACCACAAAGTTTATTGGAATCAAGTAGTTTCCAACTCTGATGGGGATATCCTCAAGAACTCCTTCTGTAATCCTCTTCGAACGACAGCTAGAATCAAGGAGATCCTAGTCGCTTTTAAAACCCAACAATCCCAACCTTACAGTCATAGAGTATGGCATAAGTTTCACACCATATCCCAAGTCACATTGAGAACGCTTCAAGTTTTCCTTGAAGATGGAATAGTTCAAAGACTCATGGGTCTGGAAGCTTCTTTAGGATCTAGTTCTTCAGCAAATAATTGAACTTTTTAGAGACCATCACCACCCCTTCTTTCAAATATCCATATGTGGAGATCATATTCTTCACATATCTCTGCACACGAGGGTGAATTTTTAAGGAATTAACAAGTGGGGGCCCAATCAGCTATTTTTCCACGGTTGCCTTGCATCTAGCCTCACCAGCTCTTGTTTGGACAGCTTAGGATCTTTGTAGAATGGTATCAGAGGCTGGTAGACTCGTTTTGGTGATGTTGCAGGCATGTTGGATAGTCTGGGACCTGCGTCGATCGAAACTAGATGTGTATCAATCGATGCTGGTATGTAAGAAGGCAATTCCGGATTTGGTATAGTTGAGTTTCGACTGACACTAGTCATGTGTGTCGATCGATAATGCTTCTGTAATATGTTCCTCCCCAACTTCTTGCTCTTGATCCGACTCATCTCCACTATGAGCATTCCGAACCATGTTCCCTTTGAAAGTTGATTTAGTTCTAGTCAATTTGACATTCATGCTATCAATGCGAGTTGTGAGAGCCTCCAATTTTCCACTAAGATCCTGATACATGGAGTCTAATTTTTCATTGATGTCCATTGTCATCTTCTACTATTTGTGCATGATCATAAATTGCATCTCCTTGTATGGTCCTGGTGGAGGTGGTGAATGGTAAGAAGAGTTACTATAATCTATGTTGTACCCACACCTCTAAAGAAAATGCCCATCATCTGAACTTCAGAGAAACCATGATGTGGATAATCACGCTAATACGATCTGAAGCGCAACCAAGCAGCTTTAAAGGCTTCAGTAGGACCTTGTTTGAACTGAAAAATATGGTTCTTCAGCTGATCTGATCTCGCATCATCATATAATTTGCGTAAGAATGCCTTATTTGTTGCATTCTAGGTAGCCAGTGACCCTGATGGTAACTGCTTAATCCAATAAGTTATTTCTACAGCAAGAGAGTATGGAAAGAGCTTACAGAAAATGTAGTCAGAATAAACTCCGTCAAGCTTAATGTTGCTGGCCAAATCCTCTAATGTCTATATGGTCCATGGGATGTTCAATAGAGTGCCCATGTAACTGATCATGTCCAACCAAACTGAAGTATTATGTGTTCAGCTTAAAATCTTCCCTAGCAAAAGAAGGTGGTCGAATCGCATACCGATTGGCATAAAATTCATCGGGTCCGTTATAGTCAACAAGTGTCATTTTGTGACCATTCACTATGTTTCCTGCAGCCACCTGATGTTGTTGTTGTGCCAGCTCCGCTCCCACTGAAACATTTGGCACGATAGTATTTCCTTCCCTATCCAGTTTTTGATCTCTCGCGTTGCATACATGACCCTCTTCGTCTCGTTAAATGTTTTATTCACCGCGAATCAGTATCACGGGATCCATAGTAATCCTTCTAGTCGTTAAAGCGTCTGGTATCTGTGGTAGCAAGTTGTGTCGATCGATACTCCGGTAGTGTCGATCGAAACTAAGTTTTTATGTTCGTTTCCTGCAAAACCAAAGAACACGATTCAAAAAACGTAAGTAAACAAGAAAAAAAAACATACTCGAAATTCTACTACTAAAATATATGGGGCGAACTCAAAGAGTCCCCAGCAACGGCACCAAAAACTTCATATGCTCAAAGTTTCAATTCCCTAGAGCTACACTGCAAGTGCACTTAATGCAATCGTACTATGAAGGGGTCGAAACCACAAAGAGTCTAGTTTCCCGCGATAGACTTATTGATTTGAATTAAGCTAAGCATAATGGTTTTAAGCAATAAAAGCGATCCACAATTAAACGTTGTGTGACAATTAACGGAAACGTCAGGCTCAAGGGGTGATATATCATGGTTTTTCTAGGTTTTTAACCATTATATAGGTGTATATATAGATTCTTTAACCTTGTATTTCGAGTCTATCGAGTCTTTTACATGTTACCATACGGATGGAGCAAAACTAGGAGTTTTTTTACATTTCTGGAGCATTCTGTAGGAAGTCAAAGTTGGAGCCGAGCACAGTATTTAGTGTCGACCGACGTTCACTCTTAGTGTCGGTCGACACTGAATCCCAACAAGACTTATGCGTGGACTGTATTACATCTTTTGAAGAATTGCAAAGAAGCTCATAAGTTTCCACTATTTCTAATTTAGCCCCAAACGTGTTTAGACTATTAATTAGGTTAACCGATATCTATATCTATTCAGTCTTTTGGTTTTCTATTCAACATGTGTTGTCTGACTGATATCATGTCTGAGTAGTAATCTTTGTTACATTTAGGTATTCTGAAGGAATCTCTAACAGTTCTAATCAGGATTAGCAACCCTAGTCTGAATTCCGATCCTAGGATCTAAGGTTCATGTAATTGAATCTAACAGATCTCGAGATTACCTGATGAATATGCAGCGGAAGTGTTTGCAGATAATCGAGATCACGAAGCGCCTCAAATGCTGCGCCTCTACTGGTATCCACACGCACACAAACTGGACCGCATGGATGCTAGTGCCTTACAGAGATCTAATCTCCAGAGAGGTTTATTTCTGTGTTCTGGTGGCTGTGAATTAGGTTAGGGACGAGTTTAGGTCGACCATATATCTTATATATGTCGGCTTAAACCAAAACGGAATTAACCAACGATTAAACCGAATTAATCTGATTAATCCACGAGTGCATCGATCGATGCAATACCTGCAACGATCGATGCTCCCCAGAACATTGATATCGAATGCATATCACATATGCATTTATTGAATCATTACATTAATGATCAACCTCGTCTTTAACGCCCAGTTTGCTTAGGTGTGTGACCCTGTAGGATCATATAACACTAGCAATGAGTTCTCAACTCATTGATCATAAGTGGCTTCTAGCAAAGTGTTATGACTACCTAGTGTTATGTGATTGTCTCATCTCGACTATACGACTTTCACTTAGAGCAAGTACAGTAGATTTCAGGACATTCCCAACAATCTCCCACTTGTACTGGAATCATCTATTCCTTTAATCCCTTTGTAGCTATATCTCAATCTGGCATAAGGCAAGCACTGTGTCATCCTTATTCAACCAGATTACTTTTATCGAATCCCAATTTGTACTGATGAAAAACAAACGACTGACAATCACCTCGTTTGAGCGCGGCCACGCATTTCCAGTATCAAATCTTCGATAGGCCCAGAGATATTTAACTCCTGTTATATAGGAGGTACAAATCCCATCTTGTTCCATCCATGTCTCTTTTATATTTCATGATACGCCTAATCAGTGTCTTTATGATCACCAGTTACGGCTGACGTTTGACAAAGTCAAGACGAACCAATCCATATAAGAGAGGGCATGATGAACTCAGGTCTAAGGACTACTCTCTTTAGTCGTAATAAGAAACTCTTATGACACTCATATAACATCTTGTAGAGTTCTCATTAACGGGTCAAGTCCGATCATGTGTTATCTAACACATATCTATGTGATTGACTTTAATACACTTATTAAATGACTCCATGAAACGTAGTCATCAGTCACCTCACATACTAGTCTCACGTGGTTGTTAATGTCCCACGTTAACAACCTCGACCAGGGACCTTTACAATTTATGTCATTTATTTCTTATAGGGTTTCATGATCAAGTCACATACTTGATGGCCTATAAAATGTCATAAATTACTTTGGGACAATATATATATATATATTTAATTAACACAATTAAATAATGCTGAAACAATTTCATTAAAATAACATAACTATTATGTCTTTGTGAACATCATGTCATAACTAAAACAAATACAACTCCCACTGAAATCAAGATCATATCTTAAGATATCTAATGCCTACAGTAGTTGTATGAAACTCATGCTTAGGCCTTGGGAGGGGCTTGGTCAGTGGATCAGCAACATTCTCATCCGTAGGGACTCTGCTGATCTTCACATCTCCTCTATTCACAATATCACGGATAAGGTGATATCTCCTTTCTATGTGTTTGGATTTCTGGTGTGATCTAGGTTCCTTTGCTTGCGCAATGGCTCCATTGTTGTCACAATACAAAGCCACTGGCTCAGAAATGCTAGGAATCACACCAAGTTCAGTGATGAACTTCTTGATCCAAACAGCCTCCTTTGCCGCTTCAGAAGCAGCGAGGTACTCAGCTTCAGTTGTGGAATCTGCTACAGTGTCCTGCTTGGAACTCTTCCAGCTTACTGCACCGCCATTCAGGCAGAAGATGTAACCAGATTGCGATCGGAAATCATCTTGGTCTGTCTGAAAACTTGCGTCTGTGTAACCACTTACTACCAGCTCACCACTTCCTCCATACACCAAGAATTTATCCTTAGTATTTCTCAAATACTTCAGAATATTCTTGACTGCTGTCCAGTGACTTTCACCTGGATCCGATTGGTATCTAATCGTCATGCTTAAAGCACAAGCAACATCTGGACGAGTACAGAGCATAGCATACATGATGGATCCCAACGCCGAGGCATAGGGAATCCGACTCATGCGATCTCGCTCAGCAGGTGTCTCAGGACACTGCTTTTTGCTGAGACTTATGCCATAAGACATTGGTATGAAGCCCTTCTTGGAATCTTGCATTCTGAACCTGTGTAAGACCTTATCGATATAAGTGTCTTGACACAGTCCAATTAACTTGTTTAATCTATCTCTATAGATTCTTATTCCAAGAATATACGCGGCTTCACCCATGTCTTTCATTGAAAAACAACTTCCGAGCCAAGTCTTAACAGACTGTAACAACGGAACGTCATTTCCGAGAAGAAGTATGTCATCTACATACAACACGAGAAATGCAACTGCGCTCCCACTAGTCTTCTTGTAAACACATGGTTCTTCTTCGCTTCTGATGAAATCAAACTTTTTGACTGCTTCATCAAAACGAAGATTCCAACTCCGAGATGCTTGCTTCAATCCATAAATGGATCGATGAAGTTTGCATACTTTCCTAGCTGCATTTGGATCGATGAAACCTTCGGGTTGTGTCATGTACACATCCTCTTCCAGAATTCCATTAAGGAAAGCTGTTTTCACGTCCATCTGCCAGATCTCATAATCATAATGAGCAGCTGTTGCTAGGAGAATCCGAATGGATTTAAGCATGGCGACAGGTGAATAGGTTTCTTCATAGTCAATACCATGAATTTGTTTGAAACCTTTTGCCACTAGCCTTGCTTTATATATCTGAATATTTCCATCCACATCAATTTTCTTCTTGAAAATCCATTTACACTCAATGGGTCTTGCACCATTGGGTAAATCAACCAAAGTCCATACTTGGTTCTGTGACATGGATCCCATTTCGGATTCAGCGGCTTTCAGCCACTTTTCGGAGTCAGGGCTCATCATCGCTTCTTCAAAATTCGCTGGCTCGTCACTGTCAATGATCAACAAATCATGACAATTGGTTACGAGAAATCCATATCTCTCGGGTTCGTGACGGATCCTTTCGGATCGGCGAATTTCAGGCTCCACAGGCGCCGTCTCTACAACTCTTTGTAGATCCAACTGTTGCTCTTCCTCTACGGGTTGAGCATTTTCCTGCGGTTCTCGAACTTCTTCGAGTTGTACTTTACTCCCACTGTTTCTCTTGGAAAGAAATTCTCTCTCAAGAAAGACGCAGTTCCGAGCAACAAACACTTTGTTCTCGGATTGGTTGTAAAAGTAGTATGCCTTGGTTTCCTTAGGATAACCAACGAAGTAGCATTTATCAGATTTGGCTCGAGCTTATCTGTAATTAATCTCTTAACATAAGCTTCACAACCTCAAATCTTCAGGAAAGACACATTCGGAACATTTCCAGTCCACATCTCATGTGGTGTCTTTGCAACTGATTTTGACGGAACCCTATTAAGTGTAAACGCAGACGTTTCTAGAGCGTATCCCCAAAAGGATAATGGAAGAGTTGAGAGACTCATCATTGATCGAACCATATCTAATAAAGTCCGATTCCTCCTCTCAGACACGCCATTCCATTGTGGTGTTCCAGGAGGAGTGAGTTGTGAAACAATTCCACAATCTCTCAAATGATCACTGAATTCTTGGCTTAAGTACTCTCCTCCACGATCTGATCGAAGAGCCTTAATACTTTTGCCAAGCTGATTCTGTACTTCATTTTGGAACTCTTTGAACTTTTCAAAGGATTCCGACCTTTGTCTCATTAAATAGACATAGCCATACCTGCTGAAATCATCACTGAAGGTAATGAAGTATCGAAAATTTCCTCTAGCACTTGTGCTCATTGGGCCGCATACATCTGTATGTATAAGGCCCAATAGGTCACTGGCCCTTTCATTTTGTTTGTTGAAAGGCGCCTTTGCCATTTTGCCTAGTAAACAAGATTCACATTTCTCACATGATTCATAATCAAATGAGCCCAAAAGCCCATCACTATGGAGCTTTTGAATCCGTTTCTCGTTTATGTGGCCCAAACGACAATGCCATAGAAAAGTCTGATTCGTATCATTTGATTTGAATCTCTTGGTGTTAATGTTATAGATTGGTGTGCTTTGGTTTAAAACATAAAGCCCATTCTCTAATGGGCTGCTACCATAAAATATATCATTGTAATCAAAAGAACAACATTTATTCTTTATTGAAAACTGATATCCTTCCATATCCAAAATAGGAATAGAAATAATATTTCTGCTTATCACAGGTACATAGTAGCAATTATTAAGTTTTAACACCAAACCAGAAGGTAAAGACAAGTTATATGTTCCTACGGCTAATGCAGCAACTCTTGCTCCATTTCCCACACGCAGGTCCACTTGTCCCTTTTCCAACGTCCTACTGTTGCTTAGGCCCTGCATATTTGTACAAATATGAGCACCACAGCCGGTATCCAATACCCAAGAAGTAGAACCAGAAGTAGTAACATTTACTTCTATAACATAAATACCTGAAGATGAAGTCTCGAAAGTCTTCTTCTTCTTCTTCTTCTCTTCCAAGAATTTGTTGCAATTTCTCTTCCAATGCCCAGGCTCTTTACAGTAATGGCACTTATCAGTCTCAGATGGGCCCGACTTGGGCTTCGGGGCCGGCGCAGGCGTGTTCTGGTTCTCAACCGGGACTGCCTTGCCCTTTCCCTTGCCTTTGCCAAGTTTCTTAAACTTCTTACCCCCTTGTACCATAAGTACATTAGGAGTGCCCTTCCTGATATTAGGCTCAGATGTCTTGAGCATGCCATGTAGTTCAGTCAACGTCTTCGTCAAGTTGTTCATGTTATAGTTCATAACAAACTGATCATAACTTGACGGCAGTGACTGCAGAATGATGTCAGTAGCCAACTCTTGGCTAATGGGACAATCCAGTCTCCCCAGGTTATCAATATAACCCATCATCTTAATGACATGAGGACTGACCGGACTGTCCTTTGGTAGCTTGCATTCAATGAGAGATTTAACCGTCTGGTATCTCTCAGTTCGTGCTTGCTCCTGAAATATGCTTTTCAGGCTAGTAATCATCTCCACTGGCGACTCCACGTTCTCGTATTGCTTCTGCAAGTCCGAGTTCATGGTAGCCAACATGAGACAATTCACATCGACCACATCATTGGAATGCTTGTCCCAAGCACTCCTTTCTGCATGTGCGGCATTGGATCTCGGTTTTTCAGGGAGAACATTTTCAAGGACATAGTCCCGCTTCTCCTGCTTGAGAACAATTCTCAAGTTCTGATACCATTCGAGAAAATTCGATCCATTTAACTTGTCCTTCTCAAGGACGGATCGCAGGGAGAAAGAATTATTATGAGTAGTAGTCATAGCTGAGAACATAGAAAAGAAAAAGGTTTAGTTATGATGTTCAAGAAATGAGAAATCTTAACTTTTAAGAAAACTCGGATTATATTCAATCAATGCTTCCTCAGATGAATATAATGATCCAAGATCCTTACTTCACTAAACTTGAGTGAGCCACTGGCTATCACCCAAATTTAGCTATATAGGTAAGCAACAACTTTGCTAGTTATATCCAATATAACTCTTGGTTGTGGATCGACATCTCATGTCCAATCCACCTGATGTCTCTGGGCCCAAAACGATTTTGATAGCCCAGTCAAGCAAACCAATCTCTTCAGTCATGTAATTGTTGATGCCTTGCACTGCAAGCCCATTAACACGATTACTTCCTGCCTTACTCATGTAATTGTTGACACCTTGCACTGCAAGCCTATCGTACAATGAAATGAGTCTTGACAGTTGACAAGATTGGAAAGACATCAAGTATCACTTGATATTTGGTTGAGGAACGGAACCATTTAAAACGTTCAGTTTTACTATGTTTTAATTCTTATAATTAATTCGCGATGACCGATCAATCCAATCGATCCGGTTTTGAATACCGGTCAGCGTCGATCGATGCTACATTAGCATCAGTCAATGCCAACCTAATCAAACCAATCGCATTTAAACCAATCACAGTGTTCGACCATTATTAACCAAGATCGATAACCGGTCCAATCCAATTGAACCGATCCAACAATCTCGCGAGGCTGTGTCGATCGGTGCAACAATTGCATCGATCGTCACTAGGCGAAAACTTGGTTTATTCGGGTTTTCGCCCTGCATCGATCGTTGCCGGATTGGCAACGATCGATACCATGCGAAAAACCCTAAATTTTATTCGGGTTTTCGCTCTGTGTCGATCGATGCCGGATTGGCAACGATCGACACTATGCGAAAAACCTTAAAACGTTTTCGAACAAAACCCTAAACTAGGTTACTTTGATCAAAACAAGTTTTAGCATGCTTGTATCATCCATACACAGATTCAGATTCAACCAATCTAATCAACATGCTACAGATTCAATGGAACCCTAAAGCTCTGATACCACTGAAGGAATCTCTAGCAGTTCTAATCAGGATTAGCAACCCTAGTCTGAATTCCGAGCCTAGGGTCTAAGGTTCATGTAATTGAATCTAACAGATCTCGAGATTACCTGATGAATATGCAGCGGAAGTGTTTGCAGATAATCGAGATCACGAAGCGCCTCAAATGCTGCGCCTCTACTGGTATCCACACGCACACAAACTGGACCGCAGGGATGCTAGTGCCTTACAGAGATCTAATATCGAGAGAGGTTTATTTCTGTGTTCTGGTGGCTGTGAATTAGGTTAGGGACGAGTTTAGGTCGACCATATATCTTATATATGTCGGCTTAAACCAAAACGGAATTAACCAACGATTAAACCGAATTAATCTGATTAATCCGCGAGTGCATCGATCGATGCAATACCTGCAACGATCGATGCTCCCCCGAACATTGATATCGAATGCATATCACATATGCATTTACTGAATCATTACATTAATGATCAACCTCGTCTTTAACGCCCAGTTTGCTTAGGTGTGTGACCCTGTAGGATCATATAACACTAGCAATGAGTTCTCAACTCATTGATCATAAGTGGCTTCTAGCAAAGCGTTATGACTACCTAGTGTTATGTGATTGTCTCATCTCGACTATACGACTTTCACTTAGAGCAAGTACAGTAGATTTCAGGACATTCCCATAATATTCTCATAGGGTTTTCATGCTTTGTTAGATCTCTGAAATAATTAGGGTTCTAAACCAATCTATTCATCATCTAAGTTGAGTTTAAAGCTAAATTTTGGACCGATCACCTAGAGCTTAGATTTTAGGTTAATAATTTGGCACGAGAGTGTGAATTAAAATATTACAGAACTCAGTATGAGCAATTTGGTTAGATACACAGAGATTTGGTTTAAGAGATTTTCGAACTAAAGAACTTGCTATTAATGCCTGTCTAGAACTCTAAAATTACAAAGAGATTTGAATCGTTAGGTTACTAGACATAGAGAACAATTTCAGCGAGAGTTGAATTGTTTGATATTTTTGATTCTAGTTCTTGAACTTGTGCTTAATCTGAATCCTGATTAATTAAGTGTCTGACATTGCATGATTTCCTGAGAACTTCCTAAGTCTAGCGCTTTTCTCCCATCGAAAAACTCTTTTAATTGCTTGCTATTTACTTCTTACACTCAGTCTTGCTTAGATTAATTCGATTACACATAATCTACCACAATCTACCACGTGAAACTTTGAATCTTTGTGGATTCGATACCATAGATATTACAACTTCGACATTGTACACTTGCAGTTACAAAATAGGGATAAGATTTGACCTATCAAGTTTTTGGCGCCGTTGCCGGGGACTCTTTGAGTTCACCAATAGATTTCCTACTAGAATTTAGACTAAATTATTTTCTTTTTAGTTACTTACATCTCTTTGTCTTGTTTGTCTTTGTTGCTGCAGAAAACAGCGAATATGAATACTTAGTGTCGATCGACATCAATCGAGCGTCGACCAACACTAAACTCGAAACCAGATTCTTACTTCTATGTATGCCTAATCGCCAGACCAGAAGCAACCCAGACAAGGAGCTTTTGAATCTCAGACATGAGGAGCTAGCTAGACTTGAGAGAATGAACGGGAAAGATCTGAAACCAGTGAAGATGTTGAATCCCAATGCTATTGTGTTGATTCGGGATGCAGCTGGTGTTTTTAGAGATCTACAAAACAATCCTAACAACGATCAAGGACAGAGGATTGATGCTGATGGAAACGTTATTGTCCAACCTGATGTTGAGCAACAAATTTTCAATCCTGGTGCAGGTGGACAAGGAGGAGACGCTAATGCTAATGCTAATGCTGGAAGGACCCTTGCTGATTACAACATGCTTGATGAATTCTATGCTAACAGTCTGCCATTGTACCTCCTCCCATTCAGAGGAATGACTACGAGCTGAAGACTTCCTACGACACTCTTGTGGGAAATCACCTATTTCATGGACTCTCACACGAGCATCCTATGGACCATATTAAGAAATTTGAGTCCTTGGTCACATGAATGAAGCATAACAAAGTGAGCTATGACTTCCTGCACTTTAAGCTGTTTGAACACTCTCTTGGAAGAGAAGTTGAAAATTAGCTGAAGCAGATTCCACCTGGGACTCTGGCTACTTGGGATACAGTTAAGAGGTAGTTTATTCGACATTTATATGATGATGCTTGATCTGATCTGCTGAGAGAGAATTTTCTAAATTTCAAACATGGACCTACAAAGCCTTTGAAAGCCGCGTGGGTTAGGTTAAAGATATACCAGAGAGATTGCCCTCATCATAGTTTCTATGAAGTTCAGCCGTTGGGCATATTTTTTTTTCCAGAGGTGTTGATATGTGGTATCAGATGGATTTGGATGCTGCTAGCAATGGAAACTTCATTACCAAATCTTTAGAGCAGGCGAAGGAGATGATTGATAACATGGTGTATAGCAATAGCACCAAGAATGCTGAACTGAAGAGAAAGAAGTCTGGTGGAAAAGTGGATGGATCACAGATCACAGAAATGAAGAACAAGTTAGATTATGTCCACAACCTTCTAGTTGGAAAGAAGAATGTCCACTTTGCTCAGGATATTGAGGATAGCTTAGCTATTATTATTGTACTTTGGGATTGGTCAAATGATTGACAGCGAGGAGTATCAGGATGCCTATTTGACAGCAGATGTGAACAAGGGAGCAATATTTTCACATCACGCGGAGGAGCTTAAGACCAAGCCATTCACAGGAAAGGGACCGAAGATAGAGTCTATTGGGAGCCTCTTGACTCCTATCTTTGCAACTTTAGGATCAATAGGATTCAGCTCAAGATCTTGATATACCATGGATTTTAGGGATTTTAACCATGGTATATGTCTTCTTATCGAGTCTTTTAGAGTCCTTTGGAGTCGTTTTATCTATGTTTTCAGGTCTAGACACGTTTGGAGCAGATTTGGACATTATGGCGCTTTCTGGAGCATTTTGGAGATTTAACCCGAGAGATAGAGTTCACTGACAAAAAAAAAAGATGTGTGTCGATCGACACATCACATGAATTGATCGACACAACATACGCATCGATCGACACACGTGTGGCATCGATCGATGCAGACGCGAATCAGACATTCTCGGCGAGTTAATGAAGAGTTTTGGAAATTGCACTTTTGCCCAGAAGTTTCTCATAATTACCAAGAAGCCCCAGCCGTGATTAAACCATTATATTAGGGGTTTTAAGTCATTGTTTAGGCTACGCTTTCAGTTCTAAGTATTATTTTATTTTCAGAGAGAGTTAAGGAATGATCTTGTTCTTGAAAGAGAGAGGATTTCGAACCCCTGTTTCTTATTCTGTTTTATGATATTTGGTTTTCTATTCATGATGTCTTCTGTTTCGATGATCATGTCCAGTGGCGGAGGCAGTGTGTTGCCAGGGTGGTCAATTGACCCAGGTCAAAATTTAAAAATTAATGTAATTTTTATTAAATTTTTTAAATTGACCCTAGTCCCAAAAAATTATTGACCCCCATAAAATTTGATACAACTAATTTAACCCCCATAAAATTTGATACAACTAATTCAACCCAACAACTATACTAATATTACTAGCCCAATAAAATATAGTATAAACAAATTATAATAAAACTAAGCCCACTAAATATTAAACCCAATTATGATTATTAAAACCCTAACTACTTTAATTAGTTTCTCCTTCCTCTTCCTCCTAATCATTCGTGTACTCCTAGTGTCCTCTATCCAAATAATTCCTTCGTCTTTTCATCATCCCTAATAAGATTCAAAGGTAATTAGTTTATACTTTTGGCTTTTTCTCTTTGATTTTTAATTTTATTTTAAATTAAACTGTTATAATCACTTGTTTCAACTTTGGAAGATAAACATAGAAATTTGGATTGTTTTAGAATTAAAAGTAGTTACTTAAACAATTGATGCTAACGAGAGTTGTTAGATTCAAAACATGGTGTTACTTTAATTGTTAGGATTATTTTAGGTAGAAACAGTTTTGTGTTAATATCTATGATAGCTCTTTTAGAAGTATGAAACGATTACTACACATTTTAAAATTCAGAACAATAACATTAGCTTTTCTAATATAAAATTAGAATTAATTTGAAATTTAAAACTAGAATATTTATGTATGGTTATTTGCTATTTTTAAATATTTTTATTTTGTTTTATTTATGTACTAGTGCTCGGCCCGTGCGTTTGCACAGGCTAATTGATTAGTTAAAAAAATTCTAGATGAAATTATGACATAAATTAATAAAACATTAATATAAAAATAAAAGTATATTAATAAAAATTTATGGGTTAAAATTTCTTACAACGATTTATATGTACACAAAAAGAAGAAGATAGCAGTAGTCTCGTGGCAGTGACCCTATTAATAACAAAATATGTTTCTTTCCCTTACACAACGTTGCTGCTTCTTACAAAGATCAATATATGCTTCTTCCTCTGTTTCTTTTTCACTCATCTATGCAAAGCTAATGAAATACTCTATCACAGCTCATGTTATTACAGCTGCCAAGCTGAGTACAAAGTGAAGAAGATACCTCTACGGCTCCACCTTCGTGTTGGCTGTAAGATGAAGATAAACATGAAAAAGCTTTAGCGGTTTTTAGTATCCGTTGCAATGAGGCTTTCAAGGTTAAAGTCAAGCAGAGAATTCACCGTTGAAAGTTTCATAGACAAAAACTGAAATAAATGGAAGAAGTAAGAACCACAAAGTGAGATTGCTAATCAAGTGATGTAAAAGAACAAAAGCTATGCAAAATAACATAAACCTCGATCTGACATTGTAGTGATTGCACATAGTTAATGGTTTCATCGAGCATAAGTGCTTTCACAGTCACTACAAAGCCAAATCAAATTCTTCAATATGCAGACATCAACAACTAAAAAGGAAAAGGATTGACCTTGTCACAACTCGGTACAAAATCTTGCAAAAACTTCATCATTTCGCTAATTTTCTGTCTTTGTACATGTATCACAAGTTTAACCAAATCAATACCACACCTAAATGGGAACAGAAGAGACACGCTTCTATTCAACTTCAAAATGAATAGTTCGTAGTTCCTACTCTTTCTGCAAGACTGTGGCTACTTGTGAGCATCTTCTAGGATCAACCAGAGAGTCATTAAAGACTCTAGCTTCTTGAAGAACAGCTCCCTTCCCAATTCTCATGAATGGAGAATACTCTACTGAGCCAAAACAAAAACTTGAAATAAGACACATGATCCAATGTTGTAACAAAACCAGATTGATCAAAATTAAACAGTATTTGTAATTATCACAACACAACAGGCTTCATAGTATCCATTCCCCAAACTCAACAACAGTGTATCAAAACAAAAACAAAAAAAAAAGAACTATACAAAATTCGAAATTGCATATCTACACAACCAAATTTACAATACACGACAGTCCAATCAAATAAGCTAAGAAATAAAATATATTGTATAAATCTGCATCAGGAATCTAAACACACAGTTCCATCTCTCTTTCATTTTCTTATGAAACTCTGTAATTATCAAGGTCCCCCATTGTTGACTTCTACACAAACATTTTACTTTCTCGAAAAGGAAAAAAGTTAAAAAGGAAAACAAAAATGAGGAATACACAAAGCTAGATCTAAACTCTTGCAAATATTTCTTGTCTGTGTCTAAACAAAGTATTAGTTAAGGTTACTAAAGTTCAGTTTCTAGTTTATAACACGACTGTAAACAAACATATGGTTGCAAGTTATATATTGGAGCGATAAGCAAACAAAAATAGTATTCCATAACAGATCAACACAAGCCATTGATATGTGTTTCAAGCAGAAAAAAACAAAGAGAGGGCTTCTTTAGAACTATTAGAGCTATATACATTACTGATTCTTTTCTTCTTTCAAATTTCCGAAACTAAGATCAACATATATGTGCAGAGTATGAAATGAGTAAACACAAACAGGGTTTGTCTAAGAAAAAAGACAAAAAGAAATCAAACTTAAGAGTGAAGGGAAGAAACCTCTGTTTCAGTGTTGTTCATCACTTTAATCCGAGAAGTTCATCTTAAATCTTGCATTAGATTCATATCATTCTAATTCGAATTAGTGTTATAAGGGTGGCTGCAGTCACAGAACGTTGTATAGATGGAGAAGCAGGATAGACGCCGTTGATCAGAGATTCCGGGTTACAAACGGGGACTGATGACACAGCAGATGAGAGAGGCTTCTTAGTAGCGCTACGGCATGGGTGATGAAGATCTTGTATGCAGTGAGACGGAGATCGGATTCGGAAAGTTGGATGAAGAGTTGTCCGAGTGGAGACAGTGATAGATGGGAAGGTGTAACGGACCTGCCACCCAGAGAATGGCAAAAGTGGATGAGAGCTACAATCAAAGAGATGTGGAAGGGTATTTTTGGCTGCTTCTGTCGTCGCGCACAAAGTATATCTCATCCGCAGAGACTTCGTCGTGAGCCCACACAACCTGCACCTATCATTCTGGACGATGATGAGATGGATTCTACTGATTCTTAGGAGATGGGTGACGAGGACTCTCACGAGTTCTAGATCTTCCATTCTTGATGGTTCTATCTTCTATTTTTCTTTTGTGTTCTTGAGACCTTTTTATGTCTTTATTTGAGTCAGTCTGTTAGTCCAATCAGTTTGAAACTTGGATGTTATAAGTTTATGCATTGTATTGTTGCTTCTGACATAATTTTTTGAGTGATCTAACGCAGCTAACAGGTGAGATTTTGAGTGATAAATCACTAACCTCACCATGACACTTGAAACTGTTCTACGTACGATCCTGAGGATTTAGTGTCGACCGACATTACCCTTAGTGTCGGTCGACATCAATCGTGTTCAGGTACATGATTTTGACTCAACTTTCCGATTATTCCAAATTGATTTCAGCCAAACCCAAGCTGCGATTGCACTGAGGCTAGTGCGGTTTAAGTGTGGGGAAGGTGGTTACTAACGACGTGTTTTGTTTTCTTAGAGTGAGTCCATTGTTTTCAAATTTGTTTTATTGAGTTAAAATTCGTTGGAAATAAAAAAATTCGAGGAAATTTTCACATTTACAGGATCCTAAATGACCATTGGACAGACCTGCATTAGCTATATGACTGTTAGAAAACCACACGCGGATCAACCTACCAAGGACACCCATATCTTTTCAAATATTCAGAGGATCCATTGCTAACTACACCACTAATCTTGACTTAATTTTCTTACACATGGGCTTGGTATACATTTTATCGGACTCCTCTGTCAATCCTGAAAGGTCTGTAAATCTTTCTGAGTATGATTTCCTTCTCCCTTCCCTTCAAGCAAAGTAAAAAAAAAAGTTATAAACTGCGGATAAATTAGTAGCTTCGAAGTGATCACGGGAGTGGTAGTTACCCCTATTACCTCATGTGCATCATGGAATGTGTCCAAAGTAATACCCCAATGAGGAAAGAGCAGCTGATAAAAAAAAATGATACCCAAAAGGGAAAATCAGCTGCTGAAGTGTGAAAAGGGAGAAGAAAGGAACCAGAAGTTGGCAGTCTGCAATTAGGGAACTGTTGAGTAAGAGTCCATGTGTCCTTTGATCGATACCCCCTTGGTGAGACAACACTTAATTATTTACAGAAGTTAGTATGGTGAATTTGAATTTCTTGTCTTGATTGTGGAGTCTAACTAGGATAGTTTCTAAGTGTGGGGGAAGTACACTCTTAGTATCGGTCGACACTGAATCCCAACAAGACTTATGCGAGAGATTAAATTACATCTTTTGAAGAATTATAAAGAAGCCCATAAATTTCTACTATTTCTAATTTAGCCCTAGACGTGTTTAGACTATTAATTAGGTTTTGAGAGCTTATTCTCTTATCTTTTGTTCTTGCTTTTGGCTTTTGGAGACTTGAGGAGATTATTGTTATTGTTGCTAATCTGCTACTTTGTAACCTTTGAGAGAAAGATTTCGAACCCCGTTATCTATATCTATTCAGTCTTTTGGTTTTCTATTCAATATGTGTTGTCTGACTGATATCATGTCCGAGTAGTAACCTTTGTTAGATTTAGTGATTCTCATAGGGTTTTCATGCTTTGTTAGATCTCTGAGTAATTAGGGTTCTAAAGTAATTTGTTCATCACCTAAGTTGAGTTTAAAGCTAAATTCTGGACTGATCACCTAGAGCTTAGATCTAAGTTAATAATTTGGCATGAGAGTGTGAATTATAATCTGACAGAACTTAGTGTCAGAAATTTGACTAGATACAAAGAGATTTGGTTTATGAGAACTGTGTAAAGAACTTTCTATTAATGCATGTCTAGAAATCTAAGATTACAAAGATATTTAAATCGTTAGGTTGTTGGACATAGAGAACAATTGTAGCGAGAGTTGAATTGTTTGATATTTGTGATTCTAGTTCTTGAAGTTGTGCTTAATCTGAATCTTGATTAATTAAGTGTCTGACATTGCGTGATTTCCTGAGAACTTCCTAAGTCTAGCACTTTTCTCCCATCGAAAAAATTCTTGTAATCGCTTGCTATTTACTGCTTACACTCTGTCTTGATCAGCTTAATTCGATTACACATAATCTTTCGCGTAAAACTTGAGTCTATGTGGATTCAATACTCTAGATATTACAACTTCGACACTGTACACTTGCAGTTAGAAAATAGGGATAAGATTTTACTTATCAAGGAGTTCTCATGAATCAGTAATGCAAGCAAATAAATCAATCAGGGTTCAAATCAATTTTCTAGAACTCAACCACCAAGATAAAGTCAACCAAATGTTGTTGCGGAAACTATCTATGTCTAACCAAATTTCTTTGCTAAGCCTAAAGTCTAAACATGAAATTAGTCAAAGTTTTATTTGTTCACAAATTCTATAAACTAAATTTCTTTGCGAATAGGTAACTTTCTCACCCCTGGTTATTTCTAGCTAAAACCCACCTTTGTTGCGAGAATCAACTTAATATCAATGATGGATTAAGAACAACCAAATATGAAGAACTAAAAGTTATGAATCCCTAACTAATCAATCAACCTAACAATCCATGAATCCCTAATGAGAAACCCTAAACCTGACTAGCAAACTACTCAGATATGATTAATGAAATATAATTCATCGAATATTTAGATCGCATAAAAGAAATAATTAAAGAAGAATTGGATTCAAATTATTTGGAGAACAGCCCTAAATCTTCGCTACTAATCTCTCTGGGATAAAATAAATCGTAAGTAAAGCATAGCCTGGAACAACAGCTTTAAAAAACTAATTATAGTCGAAAACATGATTTGAGACTTTTTGAAAATAAGGAAAACTCTTGGGCAAAAGTGCACATTCCTATTCTCTTTAAAAACTCGCGCAAAATTCTGGAATATGGCTTGCATCGACCGATGCACACCTTGCGTCGATGGACGCAAGCTGCAGATAGAGCCAGTGAACTCTAGGAAATCTCTATGATATGCAAAATTCTCCAAAAGCTCAAAAAATCTCTAATTAAGCTCCAAATGTACATAAACTTGTAAAGACTCTGAAAGACTCCAAAAACACATGAAAGACTCAATAACCCCATAAAAACCATGATATATCACATAGCCACAAAGTATGTCATGAGGTTCACACTAAATCCCAAATCACCCAGAGAATGCTTAAAATTTTCCTTGAAGATAAAACAATGTAGAACGAAGACTTCTGGGTCTAGAAGCTTCTCTAGGATCTGATTCTGCAACACAACACTGACTTGTTTAGAGATCCTCACAACCCCTTCTTTTAAATTTCCATCCTTGGAGATCATCATCTTCGCATATCTCTGCAGAGAAGGGTGAAGCCCTAGGGCATCAACTAATGGAATCTCTTTCAACTTCTTATCCATCATTTCCAAGCATTTAACCTCATCCAGCTCATGTTTGGACTTCTTAGGAGCTCTAGTGAATGGTATGGGAGGCCTCTAGACTCGTTCTGGAACTTTTGAAAGCTGTAGGACTCGATCGACACACAATGACGTATTGCTTATGATTCTGCTCTGTCTTCCTGATCCATCTGGCTTCTTCACAAAACTAGAGACCTAAGCCACCTGGGTATCCAACATCTTCATATGAGTGGTCAATGACTCAAACTTCCCATTCAGGTCTTGATACATTGCATCAATATTCCCGTTGAAGTCTACAATGATCTTTTGTTGTCTTTGCAGAATCTGCTTCAACATCAGTTTCACCTCATTGTCTGGTCCTGCTGGAGGTGATGAATGGTAAGAGGAATTACCATAGTCCCAAGTGTATCCACTACTCGGAAATGGCTTCTTATAAGCTGGCTTAGGATTGAAACGAAATGAGTTTTGATTGCCTGTAAAGGCATCCCTGTTATTCTGCAGATAGATGTACTTATGATTCTGAAAACCTTTGATGTAGTTCACATCCTCCTCAATTGTCTCATCTTCTGGAGCAAGATGGACTGTTTTCTTACCCAAAAGATGACTGTGTATTGAATCTAACTTGGTATTCATAGCAGCAATCTCCCTTTCATCAATGCTTGCAGCATGTTTCCTCTCAAGGTCTGCGTTCTTGGTGCTATTACTAGAAGACAAGGTATCTATCAGAATGTAAGCATCTTTTGGGTACATTGTGTTGAAGTTACCATTACTAAAAGCATCTAGAGCCATCTAGTATATCCAATTCACTCCTATGAAGATAATTTCCAGCAGTTGAACTTCAGAAAAACCATGATGTGGACAATCGCGCTGATACAATCTGAAGCATACCCAAGCAGCCTTAAAAGCTTCAATAGAAACATGTTTGGAACTGATAAATCATGTTCCTCAGATGATATGATCTTGCATCATCATAACATTTTCACAGAAAGGCCTTAATTGTTGTATCTCATGTAGTCAGTGCTCCTGGTAGCAATTGCTTTAACCAGCAAGCAGCATCCCCACCAAGAGAGTGTTTGAAGAGCTAGCAGTGCATGAAGTCATAGCTAACTCCATTGTGCTTCATGCCAGTTACCAAATCCTCAAATTTCTCGATATGGTCTATGGGATGCTCATGAGGAAGACCTTAAAATTGATGCTGCCCGACAAGAGTGTAGTAGGAATTCTTCAGTTCAAAATTGTTGTCTTCAGTTCAACTCGTTCCATCTCCATCCAGTTTCTGACCATGATCATTGTACGCATGACCCTTTAGATCTCTTAGAACACCAGCCTTGTCCCATTCCAGTATCACGGCACTAGGATTTAACATCTTAACTTGTTCCTTTGCTTTTATGTTCGTTCATTCCAACCTTGCAAGCTCCTAATAAGAAACAAAAGCTCTTTGTCCGGATTGCTTATGGTTACTCAATTAAGCATGCACTATCTAATGACGAATTTTGTGTTGACCGATGCAATAGTTGTGCCGATCGATGCAAGTGTTTTTCACGTAACATCAAACACAAAAAAATGCAAGACAAGAACAAATGTGAGTAAAAATAAAAAATAACAAAAATTAGTCTATATTCTAAACTTAAATTTATCGGAGACTCAAAAGAATCTCTGGTAACGGCGCCAAAAACTTGATATGCTCAAAGTCTTAACTCCCTAGAGCTACACAACAAGTGCACATAATGCAATTGTAGTATATAGGGGTCGAATCCACAGAGACTCAAGACTCTCATGATAGACTTTCAGTGTAGAATATAACTAAGCTTGAATTATTAAATGTAAATAAGGAATGCAAAAATAATTAAATTTGGTTTTAATTCAAGAATGGGAAAGCACCAGAGTTTGGAAATTCTCAGGAAATCAAGCAATTCATATTAATTATCAGTCATGATCAAATTAAGCATGGTTCTAGAACTCAAATCACAGAGTTAAAATAAACCAATTTTCGTTGCGAGAATGTACTAAGTCTAAATCCTAAAAAGCCAAATTTATTTGCAACTTCTAAGGATTAAACTAGCATTAAGCACATGTTCGATTTTTCACAAATTATCTAATCAAAACTTCGTTGCAGTTATCTGATTTCCTCACCCTAAGTTATGTTAGATTTAAAGCACACTTTCGTGTCAATTCAATAATCTAATATATAGATTCTAGGTGATCAATCTATAACTAGCATTAAAAACAACTTTAGGTGAAGAACTAATTAGGTTATGAATCCTAACAGATAAATTAATCTAGCATTCCATGAAATCTCTAACGAGAATCCCTAAACCTAACTAGATATCTATTCAGACATATTGAATGAAACAAAAGCAGTACAGAGTGCCAGATTAGCCCCAAGCTTTAATCTCTCTCAAAATCTCAAAGTATGAAAAGTATGAATGATGGAAACTCTATAACCTAATTAAAGGCTAATACACGTTTTGGATTTCTTCTGTAAATAATAAATCTTATGGGCCATCTTCTAATTCTTTAAAATCCTTAATGACTTGGCTGATACTGCGATTGGCATGCAAGGGCTACATCGGTTGATGCTCAGTTTCAAGATCGATGGTGACTTTGATCGTCTCGGTCTTCAATTACAAAATGTCTCAAATAGCTCCAATATCTCCAGAATGTCTCTAAACGTGTGCAAACTTGCAAAAGACTCAAACGGACTTGATGGACACTTAAACGACTCGATTATGTACATATACATGGCTTAAAACCATTAAAACCATGATATATCAGCGTACCACCCATAGACAGATGGCCAAACAGAAGTTACCAATCATGCACTTGGAAACATGTTACTGAGCTTGGTAGGCGACAATATCAGATCAAGGGAAGCAAAGCTTCACATGCCGAATTTGTGCATAATCACGCAAACAATATGAGCTTGGGTTTTTGTCCATTTCAGGTTGTTTTGGTTTAATTCCTCCCGAACCATTGGATCTTTCCACTTCGCCTGATAAGACGAGAATGCATGCTACATCAATCAACTTGTTAATGCAGTCCATGAGGTTCATTAAAAGGTGATCATTAATTTGGAGCATTCGACATTGATTTACAAGAAAGAAGTGGACAAGCATAGGCGCAAGCTCATTTTGATAAAGGGGGACTTAGTATGGGTGATTCTTACTAAGGATTGATTACCAACTCACGAGTAAAATAAACTTTGTTCAAGGATGATCAGGCTAGTTCAGGTACTCGAACGAATTAATCCTAATGCCTATCATGTGGATTTTCCAACACACATCAAGACTGGAAATATGTTCAATGTGAATCATCTTATTGCATTTGCGGACAATATTGAGCAATCAGATTCATAGGCGAATCTCCTCTTACCCTCGGAAACCTATGCAGTGCATCTTTTGATAACTGATTAGTTATTATCCTTATTTTAAGGGATGTTTAGATTTGGTAGTTTAGATTCAGATTACATTTTTGAACTTAAAGAAAATTGCTTGTTAATAGAAAATTACGTTGAATTTTAATAAAAACTTTGAAAGCATTTTCGTTTTCGAGTAGTGCTCTAGATTCCAACTGAGAGAGAGAGAGAGAGAGAGAGAGAGAGAGAGAGAGAGAGAGAGAGAGAGAGAGAGAGAGAGAGAGAGAGAGAGAGAGAGAGAGAGAGAGAGAGAGAGAGAGAGAGAGAGAGAGAGAGAGAGAGAGAGAGAGAGAGAGAGAGATTATTAATTATGGAGTGATTTATTTTTGGTGCAACCTGGAGTGAAAAGTAAAAACAGACTTTAACCCAAAAAATAAATAAATAAATAAATAAATAAATAAATAAATAAATAAATGAGCAGGTCAGATACGAATGTATAATTAGTCTACGCAAAGTAATTATTTCATTCAGATATGTAGGTCCTCATTCTTTGTAGAACTTTAATTAAGACAACTTTTTTTAACTTGTGTTAAGAAAAAAGAGGCGCAGTCAAGACTGGTTAACGTGTTTTTGAGCTAACATTTCTAGAGTAGACAATATACTTAATTATATAAATGGGAATTCACTATGTTAAATAAAAAAATTCATTTTTGACAAAATAAAATAATAAAAAATAAGAAATTAACATTTGACAAACAACTTGGGCATTTTCTAAAGAATAAAATAGATATACATTTCTGTAAATTACAGTCTGTATTTCTTAGGTTCTAATTAAAAATAGTAATTTTTAGATGAATTTTATGTGCGACCTTATTTAAAATTATAGAAACTTCACTTTTGATCCTTAATCAAAATATCCTTAATCAAGATTGAATTATATATATAATGGCAAAATGTCTCTCCAGAATCATGACACCTCAGCATGAGGAGAGATTCTGGAGGCGACACCTGTATTACTGAAAAAAATCCTGCACCAATCCAAACATAACGATTTGCCACGTCATATCTACCTGTTCAAAAAAAATATTCATTTGCGAAAACACATTCGGCCCAAAAGAAAACCCATTAGATTCAATCTTCTAGACGATTCTCTCTCTCTCTCTCTCTCTCTCTCTCTCTCTCTCTCTCTCTCTCTCTCTCTCTCACGATGGCCATGGCGATTCCACTGTTGTCTCTTCCGGTGACGATTTTGTAGCGTTTTCCACCGGCGATATTAGTCACCGGTGCTTTGCAGACCTTCGACCGAAGAGCCTTTCGTTTTTAGCTCTGTTCCGATAACCCTTTTTACTACCTCTTTATCTTCTGAGTTTTGATTTCTCCCGAAACCTAGCAAAGCCTTCTCGCATGTTCTTCCGTGTTCGGGAGGATTTAATCTTCGCCGACCGTCTTCGAAAGGTAAACAATCCGTCCCCTCTTTCCTTCTCCTATGAATCTGTGTTTTCTATTCAACTAAAACCTTGGTTCGTTGAGATTCTTGTAGATCCGACAATTCCAAGCTGCGATTCTTCGTGTTCGGAAGCTTTGGAGAGGATCCAAACACCGTTCGCAAACATAAGTTCGTTTTATATTCTTTCAGATCTGAGAACCTAAAGCTGCATCTCTAAGTGTACCGGAGGAGCTCAGCTCTACCAACCACCGTCGAAGAGGTAAACGATCTGACCCTCTTACTTTCGTTTCTCATTAGTTTCTTCCGAGATCTTAGTTCGTGTTCTCTTCAAAGTATGTGGTGTTCGAGTTGATGGAATCCGATCTTCATCAAGTGATTAAGGCGAACGATGATTTAACTGCTGAGCATTATCAGTTTTTCTTCTCCGTGGTCTGAAATATGGTCCACGCAGGTTAATATTCTGGTTTAAGCCTTCTTCTCTTTCGATTATGGTCTCTTTAGATTTACTGAAACGATTCTGTTTTCAGCTAATGTGTTTCATCAGGATTTGGAACCAAATAACATTCTAGCTAATGCTGATTGCAATTGAAGATCTGTGATGTTGGGCTCGCTCATGTTTCTTTTAACGACGCCCCAACTGCTGTATTTTGGACTGTGAGTCATCTACTTCGAAGATTCTGAATGCTCATTAGATTTTCTTCAACTCCTTCAGTGTTTGTGAATTCACTCTTGTTATGTATTTTGTAGGATTATGTAGCTACTCGGTGGTTTCGTGCCCCTGAACTTTGTGGATCGTTTTTCTCCAAAGTAAGATTATTTTTTCACTGAACCCAA